>CM057151.1:25297783-25450848 GCA_029962745.1 Echinometra lucunter
GGGTGCTCTTTTCTGCCTGTAATATGTCAAGTATTTCATTGAAACACAAATCTATTGTTTTAAAGTCTTAAGTGAGAACAAAGCATCCTTTCACCCTTCATGATTTTTTTTTTTAATTTTAAGTTCTTTATTAAGCTGAGCTGTTGCTATTTTAATAGGAATATCAATCCTTGTACCCTCCGCCCTCTAAACGCACATCGTACAAATGTATTTCTTTATTTGAAATGACTCATATGTATTACATTTACATGTCGTGCCTTAATTAATTTTGTTTCAAATAAAAACAATTCAAATTTGAATGTGATTATAGAAAGCGTGGAATAAATACTCTATTAACTGACTTTCAAAACATTGTATTTCATTGTGCATCTTTGATTTCTCAGCCGTTGTGACCGAACTATATTTTTGAAGAAACCATGTAACTCAAAGAACACGATGCAGGAGTGGGAGAGAAATTTGAAAGTCTGTGCGAAAGAATATCTGGGTGTTATTTCATGATAACAACTGTTACACTAATTACAATGAAACACATTTCAAATATATATAAGCGGGAAACAGACAGAGAATTAGGGAGAGAGTGACGGGACGGGGATGAAAATGGTTGTGATCGCGTACCAATCGTTTATGGTAAGCCGATAATCAAATGAAATTTATTGAACGGAAAACGAGTACATTGGTATTCTTGACAAATATGAATTTAATTCCTTTGTAGAATGAAGCAGAACAGTCCACTGTTTACATGAAATTCGAATACTGTTTGTGAAGTGGCCTGAAGAGGAAATGGCATTAATTATCCTGTAATAAGTACAACTCTTTGTATTTATTTGGGACGCTATAGAAGGGATTCATTTCGTTTGGAGAAATGATTTCAATACCCTGATGCTCAACTATAGTTCAGATCCGGGATCGTGACTGTTTCTTCAATATCTTTGATTGAGAAACTGGAAACATTTGTTTCTAGTCTTTTTTCTTCCATGCGAATATTGAATACTATTGTCCGAATTACTCTGGTCTTCTCATTCCAACTGTAAGATAACGAATTGGGTGCTTTTTCAGAAACGAAACAAAAATTGTTTCTGAAAAAAATAAATGGAGAAATGCGGAAAAGACGCCATGCTGTATTTTTGCTGTAATCAGCATCTGCATGGAACAGCATGTCTCTGTAAAGCTAAGACTTGATCTTGATTTAAATTGCATTACTTCGTGATTGGTTGTGCAATGTCTGAATGGCACGATATAAGTAGTGAGTATGCATCATTATGGTATGTTAGAAAGAATAAGTCCCCTTATCACGAGCACGCCCTGATACGGTAAATTGGCGTGTGATATGAATCGAAGTTAAACTGTTATGAATCTATATTGTGTTTGGAAATTGAATTATTAAAGAGTTAAGGACCAGTAAGTACATCCTGATCTTAATCTGGGTTAAGTACTCTAATCTCAAGACATCTATTCCTGTTCGGCGCGATGCCAAACTGGGAAGTACATTTCAATCAAGATGCTATTTTCTCCCACTGAACTCCGTAGTGTGGAGTTGGTCCTGGGCCGGATGAAAATTCGTTTTCTCCAAACAAATAAATGCAGGCCGTGATATTCCTTGAGTAAAAGCACCCATCTGCTCCCGCTTCTCAAATCGAAGAAAATGTTGAGAAGTTTACAAAGTTGTTCCTCGTGAGGTTTGTTTACAAATGTTCAAGCATATTAGGGGACAGGACCGCGGAATGTTTTTATGAGGGGGGGGGGGGGGGACACCCAAACAGGGGGATCCAAGGGGTGGATCCCTGAAACTTGGGGCATTTATGGTTTTGGCAAGCCTATTACCCATTTAAATAATACCTTTACAATTATACTGTATACATGTATATAATTTTTTGAGGGGTGGAGGGGGTATTTTTAGGGGGTGCAGCCCCCAGCCCACCCCCCTGATTCCACGTCCGTGGATTATGATTGATATACCAAATTGTAATTTTTCATGGTCTCTTCGAAATTATTCATAATGTTGTGCATAATAACTATTTGGGCGGATGAGGCAAGTTGGAAATCATGCATATCAAGCGAACAGTCACTTTTCGGTGGTCAGACACTGAGTTGGGATGTCGTTTAGCGCCATCTGCGAAAATCCTCACCTGTCCTTGAATCTTTGCTCTCATATTTCTTACATTTCTCTCATGTTCTTCTTCTTCTTCTTCTTCTTCTTCTTTCTCTTCTCCTCTCTCTCACTCTCTCTCTCTTTTCTCTCACTCTCTCTCACATATTTTGTTTCATATTATTATTCATTATTTTGTTTTTGCTTCGAACAATATCTGTTTGGGCGATCTAAAATTTACTAGGGCTTAGTGATTTCTTGTGAGAAGCTTCTCTTGTTTAACTGAGTACAAAATCCATGAATATTGATCAATATTTTATGCCATTGCAGGGTAAGATTCTTCAGTTAAGATTCACCTCATTTTTTTCTCTCCCCCCCCCCCCCCGCTGTCTTCCCTATCCCACTTTTTCTCTTATCTATATTTCTCTCCTCCCCTATCCATGTTCTTCTTCTCCTCTCTCTGTGAGCCTCTTTGTCCTTTATTTTCCCTCCTCTCTCTCTCTCTCCTCCCTCCCTCCCCCCTCTCTCTGTCTTTAGCTCGGTGAGAGTATACGATGTCTGAGTGTAATTATTTTGTCTATTGTTTTCTACAGCCCATTCCCTATAACGTACCCCAAAAGTACATAAAATTTACAAATTATACTTTTCTGAATGGGTAAATTTACGGGGTTTTACCTCTCGCTCTTCAAGTACTTCATTAATACCGCATTTTTCCTTCACAAGTTAAAACCATGTACTTGGAACTGGCGAGACCACTACGATAATTTCCGCTTAGTCAGATCGTATTCAACATGTATCCGATATAATCCTTAATGAATAAACAGTGAAGTACTGGTTTCAATCACCAATTGAGTGTTTTTGGCGGCAAATATGTGAACTTGCCAAAATGGGGGAAAATCCCGTATCTCTTTCCCACTAAGTAATTATGACTGGAAAAGCATGGTTTATTATGGTTTCAGTTCACAGATTCCTCGTTCGAGTTAATTCTTGCTTCCTCCTTCTCTGTTTTGCGCCGTCCCGAATCGGGACTGGTTGCTATTTTTGCCGACTAGTTCCTTATATACCATGCAGGGTTTGGATTTTGTTGACCGAGTGGGCGCATATCAATACAACAAACGTCTACGAAAAAGCAAATAACGCATTTTCAGGTTTCCTACACGACTTTGTTATGTTCCTTCTATAAACTCCGCCCATGCAGTCTCCTCGTATGCCAGCAGAAGAAAGATCCAAATACTACAAGTGGGTGTCAAATAGTTTGCCTATGGGATAAGTACACGATTAAGATCTCAACTGTTATCTATTCATGTCATGAGAATCTAGTGACTAAACATTATAGAAAATGTAATTCACACGGAAATTCTGAAAAAGTTTCAACCCCTAAATAAACATTTTCTTGGTTTAGTTCAAATTCTCGTTGCTATAGTGATTTCATGCAAGCAAGCACAAACATCACTTTCACACCCTATTTGTCTCTTTCTCTTTCACTCTCTCTCTCTCTCTCTCTCTCTCTCTCTCTCTCTCTCTCTCGTGTCTCGTTCTCCCCTTCTCTCCTCTCTTAATTTGCTTTTATTTTCTTTCCCATTCTCCCGATCCCTGTCTCTTCTCATTTTCTTGCCTTCCAACGTTCTTTTGTTTTGTTGTGGTTTTTTTAAGGTTTCATATGCTATTACACGCATTCTGGACAAACATTCAGCATCACTTCCAGCACTGCTCACTTCAGCTGATGTTTCATCTCGGCCAACAATAAATTATTCTTTCATTCATTTCTCTTTCTTCTTCTTCTTCTTCTTCTTCTCTCTCTCTCTCTCTCTCCCCCTCTCTCTGTCTTCCTCCTTCTCCCCCTTTCTCTCAGTTTCTCTTCATTTTCTCCGTCTCCTTTTGTTACACTTTCCCCTTATTTTTTCTATTAAGCTCTTCTTCCCACCCTTCAAATTCCATAAATTAATCTGATCTTATAGAATCACCTCTAAACATGCAAGCAGGCTCTCTGCTTCACATACATCATAGTTATCCCAATAGCCATATAAAATAATAGCTGAGCTGGCATCTGAACAACAAAACAAATCAAATAATTTGTGGAAAAAAGTCTAAATGCAACGGTGTTTAGAAATATCAATAATTCCACAGTGGTTCATGGTACAGAGTTCTCAATAGTTGCAAACTGGTCAGAGATTTGAGGATACAGCGGACAAGCGCCTGATGTCGCACTGAATAATACAAAGTTCACCATGCACCCACGCCGATGACGCATCATTAGTAGACATTACTTTCCAAATATAAACTCATTCGATACGTTATTACATAACACTCTTGCAGAATTGTCATCGAATGGAAAAATATTAACTGGTTCGATCATGAATATTCATCAAATATTATTCAATGATTACATGGTGTACCAGCCCCCCTCCATGCGTGAGCTTAATGACACGCCGAGAGACTTTTATAACGTAGTTATTATGAGATGAGTAATTCGTCAAAGTACAAATTCCGTAGTCTGTCACAGAAACCCATAAACTGCAAACAATATTAATATTTTTTTTTATCCATTTAACATTTTGCATACTGTCTGTATGAACAGGATATGTCAAAATTATTTCCCTTTTCAGTAAATTAATGGTCGGTGCCATTAGCATTGCACGATTTTATGATTCAAAACAAAGAAGAAAAAAAAACCCACCAAAAATCAAAACATAAACACACGCATCCCAACACCACCCACAAGCCCCCCCCCCCCCCCCCCCGCATAAAACCCTTGCTGAACATTATGCTATAATATGAAGTATATGAAACTGAAATGGAAACTGTCATGTGTTCACGCTCAGCAGACCTATGGCAATATTTTGTTAAATAAGACAAGAAAGAATTTAAAGATCAGATTAAACCAAATATCCTAAATTCCAGAAACATAAATGAAAACATCTAAATCAATAACGTGAATACATTTCTTGCTTCTTCCCAGTGGATTTCAATGTCAATTATTAATCAAGATGGCCGGCCGGCCGGTCCACTGGCGCATGCAGTCAGTGCATCATACTTATGTGCATGAGCACGTTATACTGGTTTAGGCAATACATGTACTAAAATTTCTGAAGAAAAACGAGATACTGCAACTCATTATGATATACAAATCAAACAAAACTGACCAACAACATATATAGAATTACAGCCAACCGAACGAGGTCTTGAGACAGAGACTACAATACAATGTTTTGATCCCGAGAGCTCTCTCCTTCATAACACAACACGCCGTGCTAGTTTTAAAAATACACACTGACTACTGCTGAGTCACTCATTTCACCCGCTTTCCGTACGGTTCAGTGCAAGGTGACGAGAAATGTCAAACGATTCTTCCAGGTATTCACAAATGTCAATTTGATGATGATGGCGTTGATTCATCTTGAATCACTCATACCAAGGACACTTTCTCTCTTCTTCATTATCTTGTTTAATCTTTTTTTTTTTTTTGTCAAATGTAATAACCGCACCTAGATAATTACGAAAGGGGAAAAATCCGGTATGATGAACCCACCAACAAAACATGCACTGTAACAGAATGATTAATAGGCGTTGGACTCGAAGATAAATATACAACAGTAAACAGAAGAAGATGATATATTTCGACATGATTTTATAATGTATCTTTCACCATAATATTCTAAAAAGCATTCGGTTATTCTGTTCTATTGCCGAGAAGGGGGGGGGGGTTACATGGTAAGCCCCCTCTCAGTAATAACGGAGTCTACCTAAGATGTGAATGTACTAGATAGAGAATACAATAGTATCACAACTTCGCGACACATTCTGAAGCTTGAGTCACAGGATGGCGTTACTTGTCATGTCTTCCGAATCTGTGTCATCATCCTAATTCTTCTTTAGCATCTCATACAATTATTTTTTCCACACACTGAGGAAAAAAGGTTCAATTTTGCACTGGCAGCGCCCTTTTTGGGTGTAATCTTGCAGCCTACATGATAAAAGGTGCAAAGATGCACCCTTTTACACTTGTTTGCACACGGAAATGCCCATTTGACCCTTAAAGGTGCAACTTTGCACCTTTCACCCTTAAGGGTGCAAAATGTAGCTCACTGCACCCTTGAAGTTGCAAAATGCTTCTTAGGGTACAAAGTTGTACCTACAAAGGAGCTCCCAGTGTTGCATTTGAAGGGTGCAAAATTGAACTTTTTTTTTTAGTGTGCAGGGGCACATTAAAATAGGTGGGTATATAGGCCAAAATGCCTTTTTTTACGTTTAAAAAAAATTACACATAAATGTTTCCTATGTCCATCTTTTTAAAATCTTTTTTTTTTTCAGTTCAGTGGCATGGCTGTCAATTGCCACGAAAGTCTTGATGCACACAATAAGCATGGCTCGATAGAGGTGTTGTGGCCCAGTGGATAAGTCTCCGGACTTTGAACCACAAGGTCCGGGGTTCGAATCCCTGCCGCGGCACTAATGTCCTTTGGCAAGATATGAATCTACATTTACCACGTCTTTCGGATGGTGACGTTAAAGGTCGGTCCCAGACGTAAATAATCATATTTGATTGATGCACGTCTGTCAGAACCCAATTCGAGAGAGAGTCGATAGCCACAGCTATAAACTTTCATAATTTTTCCTGCACTTTTTCATCGTCCATGTTGATGTTTAAGGACCTATGGGTAATCATTATTCTAAAAAGTCGAAAATATTATCTAATTTAAGTTTTATCAGATGAAACCTAACGAAACAAGGACGAAAAGCATATACCATATTGGTAAAAACGTACACGTGTTTCATGTATCACGCTAGGTCGAGCCTTTGATCTCAATGTGATCTCCAGTGGTCACGCGGCCTGGACTGTCGTGTGATATTTTTTTTTTCTTAAAAACTTCCTTCTCTCTCTCTTTTTATCCCTCAGATGAGTATGAATATATTGCAGAAAAAACACTCCCACATTTGCAATCTGACACAGGTGCCGCAACCCCCACAATTTCCGATAAAAATGAAAAAAAAATGAAAAAAGAAAAAGATAAGAAAAAAACGGATAAAAGAAAAAAAAACCCACTATAAATTGTAAAACTTAATACTGAAATTACTCATAGGATCGCAAGACCATAAAAACCCAAGGGCTTCAGGGGGCTCCGCCCCTAGACGCCGCCTGTGTGGATGTCACCCCACCCCCACTCCAAAATACACTTCGCAGCCCCTGTGACAGCTGATAATCATCTTCAGCTTTTGTTAAAATGAAATTCTGATAATACATGCACGAGGCAATAAGAGTTTATTAGTTAAGAGATGCGGGGGGGGGGGGGGGTGCGACAGAGATTGCACAAGAAGATGCAAAAGTTTCCGAATATGTGGTATTCATTATCATAATTTTCTATGAAAATAATAATGCATCTGCAACAAACCATGGACAAAACTATACTTCGCCTTGTAAAAAAAAATCACATGCAGTTTTAAACAAAACTCCCATCCGAGGAAACAAATCATCATGTCATGAGATATCATGAGATATTCTGTTTGGCAGGGGTGTACGGTCATCCATGTTTACATGGGTAATTTCTTGATGGTGAGGTGGAACGGAAATTAAGTAAGGACAGGAAAGTATATAATTATGCAGTCGGCGCGGAATATTGGTCTGAGGGGGCAACCCCACGTTTCCGCTGCCGTGATCATAACAGGATATTATGCATGGCGGAAGAAAATTATATACCTGCAAAAGATTGATTAGTTTAATGATTAAAGTTTAAACCAATATGTTATATGAACAAAAGAAAGAGGAAACTGTATTGGACTGCTTATAGAAACCTTCCTGTTGAGATACCACACGATTTCTACCAGTTTTGGTGGGAAAAATGAATAGATGGCTAAATTTTGCTATTGAGTAATTTCTTTGTAGCTATCACGCACATCCAAAACTAAAGCATAAAATATATTTTCAGATTAAACACGCTTTTCTTTGAAATATTTGTGTCCAGCAAATAGGCAATGCACTAGAAAGAGTGTTCAGTACCTGCGGAGTTTGCTTATTCTATATGTGTGACGTAGGGATGCCTACTATTGACGTCACACCAAATGCATGCGAGCGTGCTAAAAATAGCACGTCAGTGACGAGCCAATAACGGCACGAAGTGATACGGCGAGCCACTTCCCGGGCTCTTATGCCAGCAGTCTTCCAAATACCACTATCAGCTCGCTGATGCACGTTTTATCCTCAAAGAAGAATGCCTTCTGGCTAATTGATAGAGTCAATTTTGTCTCCCCATGTATGAGAAACAAGGTAATAAAGGGCAGGATTTTTCCTTGGAAATCGGCTAAAAGGTGAAATCAAACGGAAATACAAAACAAAACAAAACAATCGTCATGAGATTTAGCACATGTTCCTAGAAACATATCCGTCATAAGATAGATTTTGCGGCAAAAAGAAGTAGGATAATGTATTCATTTTAATAAGAACTAGAGATTGTTTCTCTGCATCCCACCTCACCAGTGGCATATCGGGGGGGGGGGGGGGCAAGGGAGACACGAACCCCGGGGCGCCACTAGCTTTAGGGGGTGCAAAAAGCAAAAACAGAAGCAATAATAATAATAATAATAATAATAATGATGATGATGATGAAAATAATAATAATAATAAAAACAACAATAAAACAGAAGAGGAGAAATCCTGAGTACCATAGAAAGATTCAAACTTGTTGACCAGCGCTTGCCCCATAAAGGCGCCCTTTTCCGTAGATACGCCACTGCCCACCACAATTGCCGCCTGTTGTCTCTCGTTAATTCTGTCTCTCCATTCCACCACTCCATTTATGATAATTTTTGTTTTAATGCAGTGCTTTCGTTAATTTTCATTAAGCTGATGAGAATTATCGCATGCGGCAGTCTTTAATTGTATTAACAAGTATTTAGAACAATGCTCTTTAGGAAACAATCTCAAATACTAATCTGTTTTCTTTTTTCTTCCTCTTCAGCTTCTTCTTCTTCTTCTTCTTCTTCTTCTTCTTCTTCTTCTTCTTCTTCTTCTTCTTCTTCTTCTTCTTCTTCTTCTTCTTCTTCTTCTTCTTCTTCTTCTTCTTCTTCTTCTTCTTCTTCTTCTTCTTCTTCTTCTTCTTCTCTTCTTCTTATTATTATTATTATTATTATCATTATCATTATTATTATTATTGCATGTGGGTCCGAAGCTTTGACATTTCAGATGTTATACTTACTTGATTGACATTGGCTGTATCTTGACAATCAGGGAATTTCCATAAAAACAATGGTCTTTGATACTATAAGCTTTATACAGTCCAATGCTACCCCATTTTCTGCATGGGAAGAGTGTTTAAAATAATCACATACTGCATGGAAAATCACTTCATGTCCTATATTTGGACTTTTTTCATGAAGCAAATCACAGATCATTTCTTTGGATGATAACTGATCATAATTGCAGCCATATATAGCTTTAATGTGAAACCGACAAAGCAACCAATTAAGGCCGAACCGAATACCAGACAAATCAATATCACAATGATGGTTTACCTTAATGAGAATTTAGGACCCCATGATTTCTGAAAGTGATCACATTGCACAGATTAATGGAAACTAATCACGTGATTTCCAGTCAGACACGTGCTTTTAGTCTGGGTCAACGTCCCCGTGATTACATGTCGGGTAAATCTCTGCAAGTTTCTATTATTAGGCGACTCAAACGTTTTGACAATGATCAAAATATGCACGGATCAAGGAATTATCACGTGATGATGTTCGACGAGACACGTGCCTATAGTCTGTGTTAATGTCCGCTTAATTTTTTATTACACGTCGGGCGAATCTCTTGAAAACTTTATCAGCTAGATGACTGTCCTCAATTCTCCTTGAAGTGGTTCTCTTGATAACTCTTGTGAACTCAACATAATGTTGTGTGAAACACATCCTGTGCTAAGAAGGAGACAAGCTGCACCTTCAGAGATGATGGAAACAACTAGAACTGTTGTCCTTCTAAACCCGCCATTTTGAAGCAATTAACATTGCCAATTTGAGGATCGCTGTAGAAAGTAAATTGAGACTTCAAACTTTCGTAACTTTCTCATTTCGCAATCGTTTTTGATGGAACCTTTAAAAAACAAAAATGCCTCTCTCTATCATCTCTTTTCATTAAAATTGATTTTTCCCCTTGGTTTCATTCTCATTTAAGATTATAGTGCCTATTCCACGCAGTTCAGTTTGTCATATTACAATCATTTTTAATCCGTTGACTATACTGAATTCTCTAGTTCCCATAGGTTTCATACATGAACAACCCAGTTCCAGTAGGAGTATTTTAAAAATATGTTGGTCATTGAAGGCTGGGCTACTAAAAGGTCATTAACAGAAGCAATGGTATACTACATGTTTGTTGTTGCTATGTCGGGAAAAAAACCTTTGTTCCGAAATAAAAATAGTAAACAGTAAACTGTCTTTTCTTAGTATTGAGTTGAAATTAATACCATGCATACAACAGAGAGAGAAAGAGAGAGAGAGAGAAAGAGCGTGGAGTGACATCATGACTGTCAACGAAAATAATGTCTACAAAAAGCCTGCAATATATGCAGTTTTTACATGTTTTGTGGAGAAAATTACATGCAAAATATAGGTGCATCGCTGAATCATTAATATAGAGAATCTAATTCTGATTTATATTTTTGTTATGCAGGCCCATTTAAATGTTTTCATAGGCCTACATTCTTTTTGAAAATTATACCTATAGTTCAGACTCTGAAGTGTTTTATTACTTTATAAAGCGTATAGGCATAATATACTGCATCGTTTTAAAGATTATGAATGCAAAATTGTGTAGCTATTTATTTTTCATGGCCATGCTGTTGATCATGGATCCTCAGCTTTGAAAACCCTTGACATCGATCCTTTGTGATTGTTATTAGTTTGAGAATCGTAGGAGTATAGAGTGCGTGGCTGATAGGCCTATACTGCCACAAAATAAACCATCTTTCTTTAAAAAAAAAAAAAAAAATCATGAATCATAATGCATGCAGCATGATTAAAACGTTACACAGCGGAACAGGGGGCAAATCTAATTTCATTTCATGTTTGCGTCTCATTTTCCCTGCGGAGAGCTTGATGTCCATCCATCGAGCTTATTTTGAGAAAGCAATTTCATATTTCATTCACTAAAGTGCATGATTGTGTAAACGCCTACGCTTTTCTCGACGACGGTTGGAGACCATCATTTTTCTCCAAAACCACGAGGTGGAAAGTGGAAAACAAGTAGTGGGCGTTTTTTATTTTTTATTTTACTTTGTTTGTGTTTTTGCGTGTGTAAAAGTCACCAACTTTCACATTATGGCGTGGGATTTCTCGTTTCTTTCCTTTCTCTATGATCAGATTTTATGCAGAAAAACAGCAAGCATAAAGATTCAAGGAGGAATTTACGCCCACACTCGGTGTTTTTCACTCGATTTTGGATACGCTGAAAAGTGGGGTTTTTTTTGGCTGAAATTAATCTTAAAGATTTACGCTATTATCACGACTGAAGCAGTGAAACTTTAAAGAGTCTGTTATTTAGGATATCATAATCTAAACGATTAAAAAAAGAAAACCGGACATGTGCCCATTATACTGTTTAGACCACCGTTTCTAAACTGGTTTTTGCCCAAGATGACGACCTGTACGATATAAGAGAAAACCCCTGTCTTCATTAATGCTTTGTAGTTGTAAATATACTTGAATATTTACAGATGCAAGATGAAGGATGTAGGCATATGTCCAATATCAACACATCTATTTCCGAACAAGGAAGTATACATTAAAATAGTATAATGAAAAGGATGCCACAATAAACAAACACTTCAAGAGAATGTCCATTGACGCCTACTATACTTCTAAAATTTCCGCCTATCAATTAAGGAGTCAGATCATGGTCAGATTCTATTCTACAAGCACGCGGATCGGAGATCGATCAGTCTGCATTTCTTAGACCCCCCCCCCTTCCACGGAGGCATTTCGAGCTGGGGAGCGAAGAGAGTGACGTCATCCAGCGAAATGTCATAGTGCCTGGTCACGCGCTCTAATTGGCATTCAGTGCTTCACCATTATCGAAATGCGATAGTCATATTTTGTAAGTCATAAAAAGTGATCATGAAAAATGTGTTTTGTGCATGCATGCAAGGGACAACATTCCGTACATTCGCCATCTGCAATATAGCACTAAAGATTAGAAGACCCCTATTACGTATTACCTGTAGTCTGCACTTTATTTTTTTATTGTTTGAAACATCTGCTGTACCTTATTTTTCGATGGTCTGTGACGTACCTTGTGACGTCATGCATTTGCGGATTCGCCGTATGGCACTCAAGGCTAGATCTGTGCAGAGCTTTCGCGCGGGGGACGGCATATGTAGCAAACTGTATCAATTATGGTTTCCAGTCTTGATTCTGTGCTTTCAAGTTCAAGTTCAAGTTCAAGTTCAAGTTCAAGTTCAAGTTTATTCCACTCATAAAAAGTTGATGTACAACATTATTAATACATATACATTTTACAACCATAAAAAGACATAGAAAAACACACTAAAAAGGAAATCATTATACAACAACATATGTAATAGGAGTATACACTAATTAATTTCTGAGCGGAGGAGCCAGCAAAAGCAAAATGCTTGTCGAGGCTGGCTCCTGTATTAAATAAAAGTATAATGCAAAAAGAAAGATAGAATGAAAACATTAATAATAGAAACAAAGAGGGGGAACATGTCATTTGGCGATGACATGCTTTGGTATTTTCATCAATAAATATTTCGAGTAAAAAGTTACGAATGAAATTATTCAGAAAACGTTTGATCTAAGAAAGCTCCATCAACAAACTTCAATATATATATATTATATATTTCCATTTCAATATTTCAACCTGCAACGTAGGACATGTTAGGTTTTGTCATCGCCAAATGACATGTTCTTGCTAAACTTCTGATCAACCGCTCTATGAGGATAAGTATAAACAATATCCTAGGATTTCATTCAAAATGAAAAGAGAATATTTCACGGATAATTTGTCGCATCGTGTCTCTATTAAAAATGAAGAAACTGATGATAACAAAGTAAAAAGGCGTATAATATTTAGATTTTAACAACGGACTTCGGAACTTAAATAAAAGATGAACAATTCTACAAAACCTTGACTCTCTGATGTAAAATGGCCTTATGAAAATGACGATGATCGATCTGTAAAATTTTCAATTTCTTGATGAATGTGCTCATCAGGGCACCGTTTCATGGAAGTTGTCAGCACTGACAAGTTGTCATTCTCTGACAATTTCCGTAAAGTCCTTGGTTTTGATCGACTGAGAAGCACTGGTCACCATGGTCACTGACTATTACTCTGGTAATTGTCAGAGAATGACAACTAATTGTCAGTGCTGACATCTTTCATGAAACGGTGCCACTGATTAGCTTCATGGGGAACCGAAAATCATTTCTGAAGAATGTTTGTTGCTGGTACTTTATGTCCAATATTTGGAGTCAGGGACATAACATTAATGACGGTTTGATCCGCTATAATAAAGCCATATATAGTCACTGCATACGATGTATTTTTCACGCTTCGAGGCCATCAGTTACCCATATAGCCACTGTACACAAGAGTCGAGGAAGGGTGAATGACCTGGGATAACCTAAATATTTCACATTCCAATGTGCGCACCATACCACTATACGCGCACTGGCTACCTGAACTATTTTATGGGTGTGGAATTTTATATAGGAAGCGCGCTTATGCTATTAAGGCGTGGTCTGGGCGTGGTCATGTAAATCATTATGCGCGTCTGCCAGATAATGCTGCAATTGACTGTCAATTAAAACGGAATTAAAGTTGGCTAATACTACTAGTATAGACTATCATTCTCAAGTTACTCTTTCATAAGTATAATGCATTTGAAAGTGATCGGGATCTCTTTTCGAACAGAACATTCTTTCAGTAATCATCGCAGGTATAAACCATGACGTGGACCCTGCTTGCAATTCGTATTTTTAAAGATTATTGCTGTGTGTGTAAGAGCCAGATTTAATTGGGTATTAATAGAATATGGCATTGCGCATTTTTTTACTTCAACCATGATATTTTATAAAAGTAATATTTCAAATCAGTTGCGTAGAGAATATAGTGCGGGAGAATGTTTTCACGACAGTTCAATCGTAGGTTACAGCCAGGGGCGTCGCTAGAGGGGGGGGGGGGGGTGTGGGGTGTGACACCCCCATTCAAAATTCTTGTCGGCAAATTTGGGATCGCTGTCGGCAAAAAAAAAAGAAAGAAAAAGAGAGGAGAGAGACAGAGAGAGAGAGAAAGGAGAGGGAAGAGGAAGGAGAAAAAAGAGAGAGAGAAAAAGAGGAGTAAGGTGCCCAAATAGAGTCATATTCGGCTTATTTGCTTGTGCATTTTGACGACGAAATATTCTGGTACCACGAAAGAGAGTGTATATTTTTCCTCGCTCGCTGCGCTCGCTCGTATTATATTTAGATACAGGATGTTTTCAGAAAGTAAACACATTCGGCTAGTGAGATGAACACTACATAATATATATATATATATATATATCTTTAGGCCCATCATGTATTTTGATGAAGAATTATTACTTCTGCCATAAAAAGAGTATGTATATTGTTCCTAGCTCGCTCGTATTATATTCAGATCCAGGATGATTTCGAAAAGCAAACATATTCGGCAAATGAGATGAACACAAATATATAATTTAGATATCTTTAGGCCCATCATGTATTTTGATGAAGAATTATCACTTCTACCATAAAAAGAGTATGTATATTTTTCCTCGCTCACTGCGCTCGCTCGTGTAATATTTAGATATAGGATGGTCTTAAAAGCAATAGATTAGGTAGGAGATGTTACCAAATATATCAAAATAGGTACCTTAAAGGCCCATCATATATATTTTGATGAAGAACTTTCACTTTTACCATGAAAAGGATTACCGGTATGTATTTTTCCTTGCTCACTACGCTCGCTCGTATAATATTCAGATACAAGATGGATTTGGGAAAGCAAACAAATTTGGCAAGCTAGGCCCATCATGTATGAAAAAAGAGTATATAATTTCTCCTCGCTCGTGTAATATTTAGATACAGGATGGTCTTTGAAAGCAAATGAATTAGATAAGAGAGGTTACCAAAATCAAAATAGATATCTTAAAGGTCCATCATGCATTTTTGATGAAGAATTTTTACTTCTATCGTGCAAAGGAGTACATTGTGTATTTTTCCTCGCTCGCTATAATATTCAGATACAAGATGGATTTGGAAAAGTAAACGAATTCGACAAGTGAGGTGACCAAATGTACCTGTATAAGTTAAATATCTTATAGTTAATACCATCGTGTATTTGGATAAAGAATTGTCACTTCTACCATGAAAAATAGATTTTTTCCCCGCTCGCTGCGCTCGCTCGTATGATATTAAGATTTAGGATGGTCTTTGAAACCGAATGAATCAGGCCAGAGAGGTGAACAAACATAATAATTTAGATATCTTTAAGCCCACCATGTAGTTTGATGAAGAACTATCACTTAAGTACAAAAGAGAGTATATTTTTCCTCGCTCGCTGCGCTCGCTCGTATTATATTTAGATACAGGATGTTTTCGGAAAACAAACACATTCGGCAAGTGAGGCGAACAAATATATAGTTCAAAAGGAAAATAAGTCACATCTGAACATGCTCGACGTTGGTCGTCGTCAATCGGTGGCATTATTTGTCGGCAATCTGGCCTCTACACCCCCTCCCCTCCCCCCCCCCCCCCCCCCCCCCCATTATTCCGAAGGTTCGAATACTCCGAAGGTTCGTTAATCCGAAAATAAAATAAGGTTCGTTAGTTCGTTCGTTATTTTCGGACTAACAAACCTGATTTCATTTTCGGATTAACGAACCTTCGGAATAACGAACCTTATTTCATTTTCGGATTAACGAACCTTCGGAATAACGAACCTAATTCTATTTTCGGACTAATGAACCTTCGGAATAGCGCCACTAATGTTCGGATTGACGAACCCTTTTTCATTTTCGGACTAACGAACATCTACGTACAGACAAATTCCATCTCCGGTTTATGTATTTGGCCCTCTATCGGTGAGGCGATAGCTGCAGTGTGTGATAGTGTACTGACCGCGACTGGCTGTGTACAAAATCAATGAAAGATATGAGATATACCCTGATAAAGATATTATTTCATTTTATTCTAGATCAATAAAATAAAGCATGGATAGATGACGTAAGACAATGAAATATCTGACAGATGAAGATATGATGTATTTATGTACTTTCGTTACTATTTCTCCTTAGTTTTGTCAGTAAAAGGCCAGGAAACCCGTGTACGGAATACGGCTTCTCACACAAACAGGCTTCACGAGTCAAAGGCGAGTGAATTTCGCACTCAGTTAGCTTCCAATTTTTAAGCTTTCTCCATATTGTGGCATCTGAGCACCGCACAGCTGCGACCTGAACTTCCCTGATTATTCCTCATTGCAAACATTAAAAGAAATGTGCATAATTATGTTGGTCCAAAATAGAGAAAATCGAACTAAAGTACATAACGCGCTATTTACTTACGTACTGTAAAAGTTGGGTTATCACACAACAATATGGCGACCAGTCTGCTGCCCTCTCGCGTTGTGGATTTGGTCTCGCAAAAAGTGCCTACTGTTTTGGAATGAGGAACGTCAGGAATAACGAACATTCGGAATAACGAACATCACCCTAATCATAAAGCTTCGGTATGTTGAACCTGTGGTATGCATGCATACATGGCGCCCTTTTCTTGCCTAACCTTAAATTTCAATTACTAGTGTCAGTACTGGTAATACTTCAGTGAAAAAAATAGTCTTGTTCTAAATACTCTGAACCTTAGTGAAATACAAGTATATGTGCCAGTATAACTAACTTGCTATAATTACTATTAAACATAACTTGGTACAAAATTTGTTTTATTATCCTATAGGGTATAGGTTAATTAAACCTAAATCAATAACAGGAATAATGACAAGAATGACAAGACAAGCATCTTGGTCAAATTTATATTTTGAAAGAAAAAAACATGACTTCACAAATTACCACTGGTGAAAGCTTATAATGAACCCAAACCCGATTTGATAAGGTCTGTCCTGCCATCATTGATAAGGGCCTCTCTGCACTGTTTTGTGATCTGACATCAGGAAGACTTTGGATGATTTTTCGCTGTCGAAACGCTCGACGTCGTGAGATCGGATCAAGTCATAATTTAAATAGCCATCAGGCGTGCAACTTCATGACGTGAAAGACGAGCTCGAGGCTGCATCCCTTCCCTCGAAAGTTTGAAAATTTACACTATCAGGGCGTCACCTTCAGGCAAAGAACTACCCAATAACTTCAGCATCATGATCATTTATGGGCAGAAATGAATTTTCATTTTTCATAATTTCGATGACGAAAAAGCATGTTTACATCTTGAAGAGATTTTTTTCCCTATTCATTATAAATTCTTTAATTTTTGCTCGCCCCCTTCGCCCCCGTCCCCCTCGTCAAATTTAAAGCTGGAGCCTGGAGGGTTGATGAGGCGGGGCTACAGGCGTCATCTCACAACAATATTGCATGTATCCGTATGTATAATAGTTGTTTGAATATTGCTCTAAAGGGCAAAGGCAATTGGTTGGGGCATCTGGCAAGGAAGTTGACGGAACGTTCAGTTGAAATTATTTCAGATCATATTATATCTTCACGTCATGTCATCTACTTCAGTGGTCCGACTCGTAGCTTTTAGATTTGGCTTCAAAATTGTTTGCCAGTTTTATCTACAGTATTCTCTGATTAAAACATAAATAAAAATCGGTGCCCCTGTGATAAAAACCATGGGGGCATGCAGATCTGCAAATGCAGTTCTCGCGCTCTCAACGAATATCCCTTGACATTTCTTTCCCAGTGCTTTTATGAGCAGCTTGCTTCTCCAGTTAACTTATAATGCTATCACCTCACCTTTATCCATACTTCAATTTCAGAGACGAATGTTTTTCGCCTTGGTGAAAAAAAATTCATAGAAGAGGCGCACTCGCTTGGGGTCACTTTTTGTGGGGCAAGTTCGCAATCATGCTGAGCATGCTGAGTTTTATGTTATATCAGTGAGGACAATTAACTATATAATCAAACCCAAATCCCAAGATCACAACAATAGGAATCATCAGCTGGCTTCGCTCTAACTGCGTCAATGAGCTATTGTTGTCATCCCTCGTTGAACACCTCTGTGGTATCAGGAGGGTTGGTGGTTGTGTAATTGTTACTGTTTCCATGACAACTTCTCTTTGACTGACAGTTATTGCTACAATGTACAGTGCCACCCCGGACTGGCCGTTTTCTTTTATTTTTCATATTATCGGTATAGTCCCCAGGAATGAATTGAGCTACCCCCAGCCTGTGTCATTTTGTACTGCAAAGTGGATGGCTACGTGCAGCGAAGCCATGCAGGCCAAAACCTGTATTAATATGGTATTCCATTTTCCCGATAATGTTTTGTTTTGTTTTGTTTTTATTTTTGTTTTTAGTATCTTGTATTCCAAGTAATATAAATGTAAAATCAAAATGTCATTGGTATCATACTATATATTTGAAAGAACACATTGTTGCCACAATGATGGCTTAATTAATATGCACTATGACGAATGACGATTACACAACCATACAGGTGTGATTATAAAATTGATAGAATGGAATATACATTATAATTATGCCGCTGGCAGTATAGTAATATTAAGCCTTTTAATAACATTTGCTTAGTTGTCAAAGGCAACTTTTGTTCACAATTATTTTGGGTACATCGATGATATAGGTTTTTGATTGATTGTATTATATGGCTAGATTGTTGCATGTAGTCAATCAGGAGGGATCGACAAATTTTAGGTATATTACCCCAAATTTTATGCTAAGGTCTTTTTTTTTTTTTTTTTTTTTTCTTTTTTTTTTTTGGTTGTTTTTTTGTGCTTGTCAGCAAAGTTTTTGGACTGCGAAATTTATTGATTCCTGGGGGTGTAACATAAAACATACAATCAATCTTACGATTGATATTAATCGTAAGTCTATGGCAAACCATGTACTATAGAGTTAAAATTGATCGTAAGATTGATTGTATCTCTTTATGTTACACCCCCTCCCCTGGAAGTGCAAAAAAAAAAGAAATTTAAAAAGATTAAAATAATAATAATAAATAAATCATAAAATAAACAAACTTTGTGTACATGAATTATAGAGAGAAGAACACCTGACGCAAACGCATTTCTAGAATATCATCCACCGATTCTGTTGGCTGTTTGCCATGGGAAAACATTCGAGATACGATAGCCCATGAAAAAGTCACAAGACATCTTGGCTAGCAGACATCTCGTCCTGTGAGGTGAGATGGGGGTCAGAAAGAAAATTCATTTCAAATGTTGTCTTTGCTAACGTCAATCTATATGCATGGTAAATAATTATGAATTTTGTTATTATTCATCGAGTCCTAGTATCTTGTATAAAAATCTCCCCTAGAACATTCTGCATAGAAACCAATCTTATATACGACACGATACACTTCGTGTGATATAGTTCCAAATATTTGGCGGGAATCCAAATGCTGTCTGTCACGAGATACCAAAAAATAATAACATAGCCACATGATCGTTCCTAACGATATTTAGATCGTCGCGACCCAGTCTAGTTGGTATACAGAAACCGGGACTATTTTGAACCCCTTCCCAGATCAAAACCACCAACTTGAATTGTGTAACGGGCATTCCAGCAGGGCTTCGCGCCAAGAAATTTGAGTTTTGTTTACAAACAGTTGCACCGTTCTTCGGCAACGTGACGCTCCCGCCGTAACTATATCGTAGTCTTAAAAAATACAGACTTACTCGCTATAGAGTGAACAGCAGTCCGAAAATAATGTCTTTATAATCATTTCTGTCAAAGTGTTGGTTTAGGTTTTATTCTTAGTGTAAAGCGTTTATTAGTGGCCGTTCTTTTCATTTTCCGTTTCATTAATGATCAAGTCAAATACATTGTAAGAGAGAAAAAATATTGTTATTTAATACTGCTAAGACTATGCATGACTGGTCGATGCGGACAGCAGATGCCGTCTTTCGATCCACGTTTCTACTTCTGATGAATATTCATGAGGTTGTGAATAGACGAAAATCTGGCTCATCCGCAAACAGTTGTTTACATCAAAATCGGACAGTTGGTAACTAATCAATAACCGTTGTGGGTTACACAAAGTGACCATTCTCTTACTGGTGAACGATTTATAAGGGTTCAAACTGCGGCCAAGAAGGCATTTTCTTTACAATTTTGTGCGCTAGAATTTGTTGTCATCAAGATTGGTCGATGTGCTGGTCTTCTTGCTGTGTAAAAACGTTGTGGTTATATAATAGGAAACGAATCGTTAACGAGATGTAGTATCTCACAATTTAGCCTATAATATAGAGCTCGCGATGCTTTTTAAAAAAGGATTTAACTATAATGTTCACATTAAAATTTCCCCACGTGTTGGAATTCTGCAGTATAAGAAGTAGAATATTCCATGAAGTACATCATTTCGAGTTCCAAAACGTTCGTTTTTTTTAATAACAAAATTTCAAACAGCCTCAGGTCTTCGTCAGTGTACAATATGCTTATAGCATTCAGCAGTTCCAGGTATAGCCTATTGGCAGAGCTATAAGACAGATAATAGAGAGAAGGCTCTTGAACAATATGCATAATTATGTATACATACATAAATATATATATATATATATATATCGTCGCTGAATTCACGAAGTGGCACGCGCGACCGCAGATGCACGAAATCACTTTTAGAGTAAAACGCGATTAAAGATTTTATCTGTTTTTCAACAGCTCATTGCCATTAATTTTGTTATGAAGTCAAGCTGTATGATTCAAGCACAGATAGAAAGCCAATCTACTCTAGCCTTCCATGTGGAATCGTACTCAAACTAAGTTCAAATCTTAACACAGTAAAGCTTCAAACTCAGGTGTCGTTTAGTAGAAAATGTTGCTTCAGCGTAGGAAGAATCCACGAAGTGGCACTTCGTGTAGAAAGCAAGTACGATTTTGCGCACCCCAAAAATATCACGAACCGGCACAAGCGCGCTGGTTTCGCGCTAAAGCACGAGAAAAAAAATTCACGAACCGGCGCAAGCGCGCGCGCCATGAGTTTTCTGTACAGAACTCAATGGCGCTTAACGGCGCGCACCCTTGTGCTGGTTCGTACATTTTTTTTTAAATGTAGATTTTCAGGCTCGTATCGTTTTTGCACTTTAATTAGAGAGAATTGGGTTCTAAAATTTTGTGAAATGAAAGACCAGCATGGTCAGAGAATGATAAAACTGAAAATCATATATATGAGACATCTCCATCTTCAGCGCGTTGATTTCTTTTGAAAAGTGAGTTTCACAATCCGTCTGCCCATGAACAGAAGTGTTTTTCGTCTGTTTCAGAAACGGATTTTGATTTACATTTTTTTGTCACACTGTGGGCACTGATGAAGAGTGTGACTTCGCCTTTCATTTTTGAGAGCTATGCTCCGTTTTCTTTTTAATGGCATTCTACTACCAACTCTGATTCTTGTATTATCTAGATGCCAAGCAGACTAATTTTCAAATATATCATATCAGACATCATCTAATGCAGAATTGATGAATGGCACTGGTTATTATTCATTCCTATGTAACTCATGATATCACATAATCATAATTAGGCAACTATATCATGCTTAGCATGAAGGCAGCCTATATAACACTACACATTTTTCATGGGATTGCAAACAATATAATGACTTTTGTTATAAAGACACAATAATTCTTTATGATTGTGTCCATTACTTCTGAGAATATCACATTCCGTCCTCATTCTAATGATACTAGATATTAAAATAATTGTAAATCATTTAGCTGAATCACGATGACTCGCATCGCCTACCTGGCGGTGCCAAGTTGGACCACCGATTAAGACGGGCGAGGCTACCTCCACTCAAATTATAATACCCAAACAATAGCGGGTCCTAAGGTCCCTGGGAAGCTACATTCCACGCATTCTTCAAGTCTAACCTCACCCAGCATTGTCTCGTACCTGCGTGAGAAACTTCCCGAGAGTTTGGTAACTTTTGAGGTTGATCGAGCATACGTTGGAGAGCTATTGTTATGATTTTGCATATGTCTGGGCAGGGAGAAGCAATGGGAACAACAGACTTATGGCTCTACATCCACTTGTCCATTGTCCCATATTACTGTTGATCGGTTCTTAGGATACTCTGTTGACTTTCATGGTCTCGCAAGTTTCACTTACTACATGTATTATGCAAAAGCAAATTTACTTATGCAAAAGAATCTTGAATATTATACATAACAAATTCACTTTTTAGATTTTGGTATGTTTCCAACGATGTACAATGTTATGAGACGTTCCTTGTTTTATTTTGACGGCTCATTAAACTTTGTTTTGATTGGAATGTAGTCAGGAGGAAATAAAGTTTGACGTCATTTGAATCGAGACAGTGGGGAAAAAGTATTCAGACTTACAAATGAAATAACAGACTCACGATCGTGACTTGCAAAACAACTCCTGGTAGGATGATAGCATTATCTATCAACGTAACGATAATAACAAAATGAATAAATGAATGAAAATATAAAAATGTTTAGTCTCAGAAGAATGATTTGAAGATAGTATCCTATTACAGCGTTCATTTTAAAGCACTAAGACAATCTTCGTCTTATTGCTACTTTCTGTAATACAAACTGTGCAGCAGTGATGGATCCACGGCTCGCATCATTCTTTGAAGTAAATTGTACAACTCGTATCATCACGGACCTACCACTCATGATTTCTTCTGCAATCTCTCACTCGTTGGTGCATGCACAGACCATGGAGATATCAACTCTATATTATTGCCAATATACACAATGCCAATCGTCAGTAGTGCCGATCCACTCCTAGCAAATGGGTCTAGCGTCCTCAACGACAAATTGAAGAGCATGTCGTCTGCATCGTATCACGTTTTATAGCGCATCGGGTTATGCAGCGGGAAATCCTTCATCCATTATAAGAGACCGTATAAATTCAAAAGTTTTCTTGGTTTATTCAAAATGATCGATAAGCCTAGAAAATAAAAGGAGCAAACAACAAACAACTAAAAAAAAAAACAACTAAAACTATACAAACGAGATTCGGGGGTAATTTCGGACAAAAGCTATATCCATTCACTGCATGCAGCATGCGACACTCGATTACGATCGCAGGTATGTCGCAGAGTTAGGCATAATGCTGATCGCGCGTTCCCGAGTATATTTTTCGAGCCAAGTGTGCGCATATGAATATACTCATAGGAATTTATTTTTCAACTACTGTTTAACATTTTTTTGATATCAAGAAATGTCACGTAGTGAAGTAGAAGAAAATTTTCTGTGTAAGTCACCATTAAAGGAAAAATAGACTTACTAATGACATGCTTTTATGATTACATAACGTCATGTCTACATAATCTACTACGTCCGCTCTGGGAGGTGGGAAGAGACCTCCTGGTCCGCTCTAACTCTTTTTCGTGTATTATGATTTTGATCTTTATGCAAATATATTTTAGGTATTATGTACGATGAAGAAACGATTTTTCGTAGTAGATGCTGTCATGTTATGAATGTATTTATCGTAGATTTTGTCATGTATATGTATATGAATATTCCACCAATATGGTAGAAAAAAATCGCTGGAAATGGTAAATTTACAGGCACATAATCCAGACATTTTTATGCACGCCGAGATTCCTCGGTCAAAAGTTCACCTGGCGGGAGATAGTAATGTACGTTCAACTTTATGAATATGCATCACGCCTCTTTCTGATTGGTCCGCTGGCTTAGGAGGGGCATCCAATCAAGTGTAACGATTTCCCTCCATGTTAACCGTCGATGAATGCACGAACATGCATACGCGACTAATTTAGTATCCTAGTTTAATGAGTTTTTCAAGAAGATATGAAAACTTGGCATCCTCATAAATCAAACCATCAATCCAAATTGGAAATTTCAATCATATTTCTAAGGTTTGGGTAACGATTATAGGAAGAACAGTATCAATGGTGCTTTGTTATGATCCACCGCGCGGAGGGATATTCTGCTAATGAATATTCATTAGTCACTGACTTCGCTCAGCGATGTTATGAAGGCGGGGATACTACTCTGTATACGGTTGGCTAGTGTTTTGTGTTTTGTGTGGTCGTGGCAATTTTTACTATAGTCACCCGACGAACATCAAATATTTCAGTAGTAAACACAACTCTTGTCGTGAAAGCACACGAGCGGCTCTCTTGGATTATACTAACGGATCGTACTCTATCTCACCATAACAGTTTAGTTACATTTCAGATTTGCAAGTTCGTCATGAATTTACCTCGGAAGCTGACAAGTCAGTTTGCCGAAATTTGCTCCATGAACGTGAAAAACATGGGACGAACATCAGCTGATCGTAACGGTAAGTTCAACTCATAATTTTTCTTCTCTTGCTGTACAATAGACTCTCTCTTTCTCTGACCGTTTGTTATTATGTGATTTTTCTTTCCATACTTCATGACTTCAGCTTATGACAGAAATGTTTCTTTATTTTAATTTGCAGGAAAGCAGCGAGAATCATTCGACAAGACTTACTGCATCGGTTCTTTGATTGGAAGCGGTGGATTTGGTACAGTCTACGCAGGATCTAGGATTTCTGATAATTTGCCGGTGAGTATGGCAGTGCCATTGCATTGCTACAATATTCCTGTGTTGTGCCCTGCCCGACTTATTTTCCGCTTGTCTGTGATTGAGTGTAACCTATTTGATGTTTTCGAAAAGTTTCACTTATACTGAGGTTAACTTTCATTTTCCCATTTTGTATTTTTCAGGTCGCCATCAAGTTGGTGAACAAGGAAAAAGTCAACGATTGGGTGCAGGTGAGTTTTTCTTCTCCCATATTTTGTGATAGACTGACACACACAAAGCGATCTATTGAACAAAGACCTGTAAACGCAGACTACACCGGCCGGTTAGCATCAGCTGGCGGAATGCCAAATAAAGTCAATTTCGCCGGTGACAATCAGCTGTTCGAGACTCCTTGTTGCAAAGACCTCTATTCTTTTCATTTAGATTTCTTAAACTTTATTTTTCAGTTTGGGTGAATTGAAATTGGAATTACTGGAATTATTATTTTAGTCATCACTATAACGTATTGATGATCTGAATATCTCTTTTGAGTTCTGACATTTATTGTTTTAATGTCCATCAGTGACTATTCTTGTAATATTTATTGTTATTTTTTCTCTTTTTAATTTGAATTTTACAGCCTGAAATACCTTTTCTAATCTACATGTTATTGACATATTTCATGTGGTTAATAATCTAAATTTCTTTCATTTGTCTACAGCTCAATGGGAGAGAGGTTCCCCTGGAGGTTAGTCTTCTGAAGCGTGTTTCCACCATCCATGGCTGCATCCGAATGTTGGACTATTATGAACAACCCGAGAGTTTTGTCATTGTCATGGAAAGGCCAGACCCTGCTAAGGACCTCTTTGATTTCATCACAGAGCAGGGACCGCTACCAGAAGAACTGTGCCGTCGTTTCTTCAGGCAGATTGTGGAAACAACAAGACGTTGCCATGAGGCTGGAGTAGTACACAGAGACTTGAAAGATGAAAATATACTGGTGGACCTTAAAACTGGACATCTCAAAATCATTGACTTTGGCTCTGGTGCTTTCCTGAAGGATACAGTCTACAAAGATTTTGATGGTGAGTTAATGTTTAAAATTTGTTGTAACCCCTTCATAAAACGGGGGGAAAAAAGAGAATGGAGATAAGGTTATGCAGCTCATTTGTTAATTTTGAAAATATATTTTTCTGGATTGATAGTGGAGGAATTTAGGGCCAATTTTTTTCCATCCTTTTGAGGTCTGTGACAAAGCAAGAAGAAGGAAAAAGTGGTAGAGAACAGAAATGGACTAAGAATACTAGTAGTAAGATTGATGTAGATCATCTCAATAGATTGGAGTAGTATCAATGTTTTAATGATATTCAAATTTTAGTATTAATTATTTGTACTTGAAATTCAGTATGTGGATGAAATGTCCCTTACATTTTACTGAGTTGTAGGTTTATAAACCCAGGCTAGGGATGTGCATACAAATAGCTAGCTGCTGATATGTGTGGAATTCACGAGTGTGTACACATACATGTGTGTATTGTTCACTCCGAGTGTTGGGTAGTGCTTGCAAGTGACATTTACCCAGCCATTGCGGGTATGACGTCAAACGACGGGTGAACTATTCAACCCGAGTCAGCTATGCAAACCAGGGAAGAAATTTTACTTATGCTTCGATAAACTCTCCCTCTACACAGAGAGGTGGGGGAAAAGAATTCAAGCTTGTAATTGTGGTTGGTGTGTATTATGGGGGTGTAATCTGTTTATTGAAGTAAAACATTTGGTGATTTGTTTCATTTTTGTCTTCTCTGCAGGTACAAGAGTGTACAGCCCACCTGAATGGATTATGTCACACAGATACCATGGACGTTCAGCCACTATCTGGTCACTAGGAATCTTACTTTTTGATATGGCCTGTGGTGATATCCCATTTGAAAAGGACGATGAAATCTGCCGAGCCGAACTCTATTTCCGCGATGGTGTGTCACATTCGCTGAGAGATCTCATTCAGTCGATGCTTCGGGTCAAACCCCAGCACAGGTTGAGCATCGAAGGCATCCTTGATCACCCCTGGATGAGGGAGGGGCAAACGGACAATACTGCCCAGAAGATCATCTGCTCTGGACATTCTATGAATAGCTTGGACAATAGCCCATACAGCAGCACCAACTCTAGCCATGAGGACATTCACAAGGCACACTCGTGTCAATGCACAGTATCGCACCCATCAAACTGTTATGTTCACAATCGTGCTAGTGATGTCGTTTCACAGTCGCTGTCCAGTGTGGAATCACTCTCAAACTCACAAGATTCAGATTCTTCAGACTCTGGTATTGAGGATGGAGAGGTCAGAGACTGTTTGTTCGTCCCTGTTGCCCAACACAGCTAACAAACATTATATGCATCATCCTTAATGGACTCCTGCAACGCACAAATGGGAGTGACCCTCCCAGATGTGTTTTATTTATCGCGTATTCTGCCATTACAGATGCGGTGCTAGTGGCTGTGTTGTGGTCGCGTTTTTATCAAGTGCAATATTTCCCTGTTTTTGCTTTATGATGTCATGTCATATTTTTTAAGGGGCAGCGAGGTATTAAGGGTGTGAATATTTTGAGAATAAGATACAGGTTATTTATTTATATATGACCTCAGTGAGGCTTATTTCTGAGGTGAAGAAATAACTTGAAAATATTATCAGAACCCAGTGTGTGATATAAAATTTGCTGCCTCTTGCTGCAGACATGAGTTTGTCCAATGGAATGAATGTACAATATCCCAAATAAGGAAGGGTGTGACATAGTTAACATAATACAAGTGCAAGCTTTTTGTACGGACAAGCGAAGTATTTTGTATTTTAAATGTGCCAACTCCCTTCATAATTTTTTAAGCTTGGAAGCTAAAATGCAATAAAATTGGCAGCTCTTTCAGTTGCAGTTGCCTTGTGACTTACATTTTTCATCTAAAGGACCTCTTTCTATGTTATGTCACATCCTTCATGCCCTCAATATTACTGTATTACTGCATACCATAATGAAAAATGTACTCAGTATTTGTCCACTTGAAAATTGAAGTTGCATTCAGGAATTCTACTTAAAATCATGTTTCGAAATAGTCATTGAAACTTCAAACACATATACCTTCTTGAGCTACGACAGCTACTTGATCACCCCAGCATTATTTGTCATGAAAACAATTATATTGCAATATATACAGGATTTATCATTCAATTGAATTGGTTAAAGATTTTTATATTTGGGCTCAAACATTATTCAAAATGAGATGCTTTTAAGGCCTGGACTTCATATGTAAGGATCTAATACATTCATTCTTTTGAAAAAAAAATTTTTTTCTGTGTTTAAAATTTTGATTAACATTGACTTTGTGGTGGGAGTTAACTTATGGGCTGATGGTGAAAAATATAATTTTGATTTAATGTCCTCAATTGAATTTTGAAATCCAATATTTTTATTCATTTGACAATTTGGAATGACTGGAGAAAAAAAAAAAGATACAAATGAAATTGATTTCTATGTTTTAATTTCTTCCATGAAGACACCTGACTGAAAAGAACACGGTAGTGGAAAAAAAATCATACTGAAAGAATTATGTCTAACTTGAGTTGTGGTTAACATGGTGCATTTCTATTAATTTTCAATGCCAACAACACAATTTAGGCAATTTCATACCCCTAATCCTTCCAGTAAGATTGAATATATTTAAGTCAAGTCCACCGTTGTGCCTGAATCATTTGAAGCGGTGACCAAAAATTATATAGGCATAGGTTAATTTATGTGTGTCTTTATTTCTCTTGTTTAAAATGTTTGTGTGAAAACTGAAGTTGTCTTTTTGACATATGTCCTATTTATTTGTCATCACTCACATACCTCAGTACCCGAAGATTGTTGAATTAAGTAATATATTGTTCCTCGTGAATTTTGATGTGGGATTATATGTTCATTTTTGTTATTAATTTAATTGAATTTTTGTAAATAACAGATATGTATTTTTTATATTGTGGAAAAAAAGAAAAAAAAACTTGCAATAAAAATATCAATTAAACGGTTTGCCAGTTGGCACGATGAAAACTTATATCCCTTTTCTAAGTTTGCTTATGTTTTGAATCAGTGCAGAGATGTGAGTTGTGTTGAGGTTGCCGGGAGTGAGATGATATGAAATGTGAAGGAAATTTGATATCTTTCCTTCCACGAATGAAGAGAGAAGAAGAAGAAGAAAAAAAAGATGATGATGAAAGTGGGAAATGTGCAATAACATTTTCTGGCAGAGTTAGTACATTTTTCTTTTAAATGAGCAGTGAACCGAATTAATATTCGTGAAAGATTATTTTAAAAAATAGAGAACGGAAAAATAAGTGACAGTGTAAGAGAGAGAGAGAGAGACGAAACTTCTTTCGATACAAAATATATCATAGCTGCATGAAGTGCTGATAAAACGCTAAATTGACGCATGATAGATAAGCAAAAGTTGACAGTAATATCTGCCTGGCTAGGTTCCAACTTTTGTCGAGTCATGGTACCTTATCTTATGCAAAGGTTTTTATGGGGGGGGGGTGTATACAAGTGTCTCAGCAAACCAATTTAATATGATTTTAATTACAAACAGCATCGTCTTCAGATGCAGATATTCTAAGCTTAGTTTGTGCGGAGTGCATCATTTCTGTCTGGCAAGGAAGCTATTCAATCAGACGTAATATATCTTGTTAGATAGTAGCCTACCGGGGTCTCTTCTCGAATCATGGCACGGTCGCTGAGTCAGAACGACAAAAAAAGTTTACTCAGATAAGAAAGTGCGTGTCGAAAACTTTTGGCGTCTCTGAAGTTTCAACAGGAAAGTAGAGGAAAGTGAGTTAGTCGATCCTAGTAACGAGGACCGCTTATCACCGTCTCCCAAAACTTATCACATTTCAACAGATTATTCTTCGATTTCACTTTCCAGACAATTTCTCCATACGTGGAGGTTGTTGAGGGGGCAACACTTGCAGAAACAGAGAATAAGCCTCACATGTTAATAGACACAATGCTTGACGAGAAAACTCGCTATTTGTGCAATCTGTATCCATTCATGCAGTACACATGATGATGATGATAATGATGATGATGGTGATGATGATAGCAATAATGATATAGATAATAATATAATCTATTTATAATTATGTATACAGCTCAGCTGCTACACAAAATATACTCTACTGCACTTTACAAAGTATTATTACTCCGACTGTAGATGAGCTACCATGATAAGGCGCTAAAGCAGGATTGTTTTATTCCCGGTACCCATTTATCGCACCTGGGTGGAGAGTGTCAAAAGGGGATTAATGTCTTGCCAAAAGATGATATTGCGATTAGTGCCAGGCCGGGATTCGATCCCTCAGCCGTTTGATTGAGAGTAAAGTGAATGAACCGCTACACCATGACACCTCCATGACAGACATGTATCGATTCCCTATTCATTTTGGCGGGAGGAAGTGGATGATGTAAAAAGTTACTGTGAATTATAATGCATGTTCTTCTTTTACCATGAGTATAGAGTAACGTACTCGATTCTCCACCGAGGGTCGTTTATAGTTCATGGCTTTCGTAGAGTTCAGATATTGCTAACGCGTGCCAGCAAAAAGCAATGACTACTTCCTTTATAGGCGTCAGTCAATACCATATTGCAAAAGAAAGGTTTTTATTAACATTATCAAGTATCTCTCCCTACACGAAGGTCTACGCTATCAGTGGATCGCAGGTCACTACTTGGTGATCTTCTACAGTAGGCGCTTGAAGTTCAACTTTGTGAATTAGGCGAACTAATTTTAGGCATTTTCTTGGGGGGGGGGGGGGGAATTTTTTTCACAGGACAAAACTTGATATCCACATCGGATGAGAATAATCTTATAAGACAGAAAGAAGTGAGAGATATAGCTGCTGATTACAGGGCCTTACACACAATTTTTTCCGGGGGGGGGGGGGGGGCAAGACGTAAAATTTTTTGAAGAAGCTCAAAAGTGAGGGAGCGAAGCGACTGAGCTGGTCACAAGGGTGCTTTTGCATTTTTAAAAGTGATATTGAAGGATTTGGTGCACACTTTTCGTGGATTTTGTGAACATTTTCAGTAAAAAAAAGTAAGTTTTCAAAATTTCGGGGGTGGGGGCATTAACTGCCCCCTCCTGCCCCCCCCCCCCCCCCTGCATACGGCTATAGCTGATTACGATGTGCATAGATTGTAAACATAAGAAACTGAGGGAATCCCCCTGGTATACATGCAGGCCCAACATCGTCCCTCGAAATGACCTTGGTCTGCTGAACAAACCAAGACCAAAGATTCTACATTCGTCTACAACTTCTTAGACCATACTTCATCATCACTGTAACTGTCATCTGGGGCTTCCTTCATAGTGATTAAGATGTTAGAAGTGGCATTTTAGTACCCTCCACGAGACAGTGAAAATCTCGTCACCACGATGAAACATGCTCAGTTAAATTGAAACTGTCATGATCGATGACAACTTATGACTTGATTGATGACAAGAATGTGGAACGCTATATGTTTTTTTTCCTAAAAGGAGGAAAGAGGGTAGACACACCTGTATGCCAATCTTGGCTGCTCATTTTAAAGTTCGGTTCCCCCACCCATGTTGTCGCCCCTGTGGTCACTCTCCTCGCCAATTCCCAAGCCCGGTGGCAGACAGTGGTCTGTTTAGTCATGCAGCATGTGGGACACTGCGGCAGGCAGAAGTGTTTGTCCGGATTCACTGCCTCTGCTGCCCTTTTGTCAAAAATGACGAAAGGGGTGAGAATCTGGGGAGAAGGGACAGCCGACAAGACAGTGAAGGTATACTACTGCTAATGTAATTAGTGAATCTACGGGCATGGTATAATTTTGATCACCTCAACTTGACGAATACCCAGTGACTCCGCAGACTCCCAGACCCCCAGATATAACTGTGGCGCCAATTAATCTGTAGGACTGACTACCTTCTATAATCATGGACCCATGGATCATGACGTGAGTAAAATTATTCATCCATGCGGGTGTTACTCATAATTTATAGGCAGCAAGTATTTTGCCTTCCGAACTCACAAGGAAAATCAGGCCCCAAATGATATTACCACAACAATCGCACCTGTAAGTGGTTTAAAAACAGGTCTCTGTGGTTTGAACCTCCACGGCGAAATTTGGCAATGCAGGTATAAAATGAGCATAGCTTCATCGAGGTGAACTTCTTTCGCGGTTCAAAAGTCCAAAGCAGCCATTGTAAAAATGTCTCAACATTTGTCACTGTGGTGGACCATTCGGCTAGAAAATGTACTTGTGCGGCTTTCCGTGACCCTCTCCCACAGCACACCTGCATGTAAGAGACTAGACTGCGGTTCGACAAAGGTTCAATTTTTTACATCATGACTGTGTAGCATGACTCGTCAAGAAATATTATTGTCCAAAGTCCTTCAGCATCCTCAAGTTATGTTATTATGGTACAAGTATAAAATACAACACGTGTACATTCTTTTTACCACGTGTAATATTTACCAGTAAATATGTACTTACAAAGAACTGATTTGGCACACCAGTACCCTGTTTCCAAGTATTTCCCAACTAAACAACGGAACAAATAGGCCTAAATCCATGTCGTCTTGTTATTAGTGTTCTCCTTTTTTAGTTTGACATTAATATGTCTGGGTAAAGAGCCATGCAGATGTGGGACCTCGACAACATTCTGTTTAATTTTGTTGCATCACTTTCTCCTGCCCCTCAATCCAATAACATTTTGCTCATATCCATGTCACTTCTCCTGCATGCCTTCTGCTGTTCCTCCTCAAGTTCAATATCCCTCTCCAAACTGTCTGACCTTCAGGCCAACTCTCCCTATCACCTCGAAACGCAATATAACATTTCAAGAATAACTTGGCTCAAGTTATCGCGACAAAATAGCAAGGATATCAAGAGAAAGGATATAAGAAATTAGATCACGATGATAAAATGGCAGGCGCGAGTCTTGGGATCACTTTTCCGATGACGTCTATGGCCGTGCTGATAAGCGTGCCACATACCACAGGGTTGTAGCCTGCCAAGGTATACATGCTCCTTAACATCTCAAAGCTTCTTCGGGTCCCGTGCCACATCTCGGTTCCTCCGCCTTGGTGATCGAGGAGAGATAGGATCTTGCGGTGACGTCAGATGATAATTTTACGCTATAGGGTTTGTGATTAAGGTATGGGCCTGTCTGTCATCAAAGGGGACTCACCGATAGACTGGAATACCGGTCATACAAATATCATGAGCTGAAAGAGGTTACGCTAGAGGTTGCCATAACCATGTGACTTGGTAGTAAGACTGTTGCGCTACCACTCTGATAATCATGTGACTTCGTGTATACTACTGGTAAAACTGATAGCACAACAAACACACCAATGCTCCAGTTTATGTGAGACACAAAGTATGAGTCTGCCGCCTTGTTGTTTTCAGATTTGTTTATATCGTTGTACTAAACATAATTTACACACGCAGGCTCGCGTTTTTCATCGATTGTACATCGTTAGCTTCATCCCTTCCTCTACTGTATTTTGTCATTATCTTGCATCCGAAGTCAAAATTTTCCGCTTGCTCGTTATACCGTATAGCCACAGGAGAAAACATTCCCCGTCTAAATATAGTGAGCGAAAGACGACACGAATATTTTTCCAAGATCTTCCATTACAGACCAAACTCCATCTACCCTTGGAATGCATCCCTCCTTCTCCTCCTTCTCCCCCAACCTCCAAGGAATGCAGAGTCATCTCTTGTCTGCGGTATTTGATCTAAGGTGTCGTCTCGCATGGTGGAGGTGTGTTAGGGGTGTATTTAGGGCAGCATGCCTACCTTCCGGGTACATGACACGAATTATTTTCCTTTGATAAAGTTACAATTATAAGATACCAAACGCCAAGTTGGCATTGATATGTATACCATGTACAATTAGCAACATGAGAGGGGAAAAATGACCCCATAAATGATAAGAAAGAAAGGGGGGGGGGCGTCGTATTTGTAATAACTGTTTTGTAAGAGTGTCTTCATAAAATCAATAGGTCCCTAGATCATGTAGATGAGGAGCTTTGGTTTGTGTATGTAACGAAACGAAATGGCAACGTAACGAAATGGTATTTGTTAATCACCCTGTTTACCATGACAGACATACACTCCTCTGAAGGGGCGTCAAAATTAATTTAGATTTTAACTACAATGATGACCCTCTGCCCCAAAGACAAATACCATATATGTATATAAATTATCTTGAAATAGTCCACGTATTGGCATAAGTAAACAAACAAACCAACAAAAGTCAATGAGAAAAGTTGACTCAATAATGCATTGTTAATTGCCAATAAGAATATATTTTAATCCAAATTTTCGGGGGCCTCCCCCTTGCGTCTGTTAATGGTTATTTTTGTACATATTGCATTATCGTCTTTATCCCTGAGGAAGGGGGAGGCCCCCGAAAATTTGGATTAAATATATTCTTATTGGCAATTAACAATGCATTATTGACTATTGTTGGTTTATACATGTATGTATATGTGTGTATATATATATATATATATATATATATATATATATATATATATATATATATATATATATAAACCAACAAAACTGTGATCCTGGTGATCTATTAGACAAACAAAGAATCTTCACAGTGACAGTGGGGGACGCTTATTAAAGCCCTTGTTACGCTTTAGGATCTGCTATTGTGACGTTTGATCTATATATATACATGTATATGTGTGTGTGTGTGTGTGTGTGTGTGTACATATATAAAGTTATTCTGCGCCGGTTTTGATAGATAAATATCGACAAGAAGAATGTAAAACAAAAAACCGTGTTGATGAAAATAATATATATATATATATATATATATATATATATATATAACTCTTTGCGGACAGGGGCGTCAATCTGTTAGGTTTTAGGGACATTCTCAAAAATTTCGAGCGGGGCATAATTTGAGGGGCACACACACGCACACACACACCAAAGGGCCTCAAATTTAGATTTTGGGGTTGGGACAGACACACACAAAAAATGCTGACAAGCCATTTTTAAAAAAATCCTCATCCTAGACTTTTTGGGGGACATACCCTATTGCGTCTCCCACCCTTAAAGATTTCTGGGGGACGTGTCCCCCTGTTTTCCCCATGACTGACTCCCATGAATGGGGAGTATCCCATTTAATGTTTCAACTGGTTTTTAAGACGAAGGAAAAACGCACAGCTTACAATGGGGCCATATCAGTACCCCGTGTGACTATGACAAACATGAGTCGTTTCCCCAAATCAATTGAGTCACGTTATTTCAACGAGTCACGTGCCCTGTCCAATGTGACGTTGTTGAACATAACTCTGACAGTTAACCTTGTAATCAGTGTAGACTCTCAACCTTTCCCTTGATCTTATCATTCGCATTTTTTAAAGAACGAAAGTCACTCGTTGAGTAAGAAGATTGAAAATGTACTGACGTATGTAGCTGCATGATATACGTTGGTACATGTATTTTTATTCTTTCTTTACTGCATTATGAGAGTGAAATAATATTATTGAGAATAATTAATTAAGAGAGGAGCGAGATGGGAGAGAGAGAGAGAGAGAGAGAGAGAGAGAGAGAGAGAGAAAGTGAGAGCGAGACAATTTTGAAGAGAGGGAGAGAGAAAACGATGAGGTAAATGGGAGAGAAACCACTTGACTTATTTCAAAACAAGTTCGAGTTTTTATTTTTAATCGAATGATATCTCATCCTATTCAATACTGATATAAAATCTCTCTTAATCATGTTTATATTAGATTATAAAATCAAAATAATGCTAAATTGTTACATTAATTTAAGAGATGTCTTTGTAATGCCATTCCAAATAACTCGGCCGTATTCCGATTTTTTTTTATTCGTTTTGTTTTGTCTTGTTCCTGGAGGGGGGGGGGCATTGTGGATGTTTATTACGCAGGGTTCATGTTTATGGCAGCATGATCATGATAACCGACTACTTAACACCATTCTTTTACCACAAGCCCATGTACCACTGACTTCTCAAGGTTAATTGCCAGCCATTTATTAACCCCGTTTTAAAGAAGACTATACACGCAATCAGCATCCTATTCTGTCTGCCTCTTTATTCCGTCGACTGACGTCATTTGTCGGTCAGGTCATGATTTATTTCAATAATTCATGAATTAAAATTCTAATAATAACCTGCGCTAATTGACTTCGTCCTAATCCACAGCCGTCGCTAAGTCACAATTATCGACCACAGATAGAGTATTATTATGCACAACGCAACGCCCTGTTTATGGAGGTTGGGGGGAAATCTCATTTTGCTTCCCAAGCGGGGACGTCTAACTATAGCGTCGTGTTAATAATAACTCGTCATCCAAGACATTTTTAATTTCAGCAGACAGACGTTGCCATTTTCATAATTCTTGTCTTCGATTCAGAAATTTTATAGAACTGCCTTGCTCATGATTCCTTCGTTCCGCAGTGTTCCGGTGAATGGGTTACATTTTGGGGGAAAATTATTATTTTTTCATCAAGATCACAGTGCCATTAATTATGATCAGAAAGACACTCTCATGATTAAGAAGACGGTAACCTTTCAACGATAACCTGCTAAGTATCCCGCTGAGTATATGAAAATAAAGATAAAACCAAGACTAACAGCTCTTTGTTGTGGCTTTCTAACCGCTTGTGATTGGCGCATACGAATAATCACGTGACTAGGGTGACTACAGCCGTTCTTTGTTGTGGATTGCTAACCGCCTGTGATTGGCTCATGTGAATGATCACGTGACTTTTTCTTTGCACTTTGTGGTCAGTATGGTCGGATGCGTAGGGAAATTGAGGGGAGCGATGGAGGATGGAAATCATTAATGACGCAATAAATTCAGTGAAGATTCTTTGTTTGTCTAGTAGATCACCAGGATCACAGGTACTTTTAAAGTTAAGCAGCCCAAAATTCTGACAATGGCCAAGTTCCTGGTTTTTTTTCTCTCTGAACTTGTATTCCATTGATACACAATTACCGGATTCTAATCGGGCCTGTGCACTCTTTTGATTGGAATCTGCAATCTAATATAAAAGACGCGACCAAAGTGTCTTGATTAGACAATTACTCTGGAAGTGCAGACGAAGAACAAATGGAGTCATGCAGGATTGACATTGTTCTCAGATTCTTGGATGTTTGTAGAATTGTACTGCTCTGCGCTTGATGGAAGAATGCACTATGAACATGACCGACAAAGAAAGTGGACAAAATAAACAACCTCTCAATCTACCCTTCACAATGGTTCTGGTAGTCAAAAGAACATCCCTTCACTGCTATTATGTTTAATCATGTAGTTCCAGGTGAATATGTATGTGACACCTGTTCCACATATTTCAGATAATAGCAGTGAAGGGATGTTCTTTTGACTACCAGAATCATTGTGAAGGGTAGAATAAGGGGTTGTTTATTTTGTCCGCTTTCTTTGTCCGCCATGTTCATAGTGATGGCAAGTCAGTGTTAAGACGGAATTGATTATGCATGGCTATAGTCAAAACGTAAGAGCTTTAAATTACAAAACGACAACGCAGTATCCTCTTCCTGCCTGCTGCCAGACATAAACAATGATCAACCCCTTCTTTACAACCAGACGTTTTGTTTAACGTTTGGTGGGAAATCTTTTCTTCTCCTGCATACATAATTATATTATTAGCATGTTTAGCATAGTGAATTGAAGAACACGGCCGATCCTCCCTGAAATCGTCTTCCTTGCAGATTATCAAATTTTAAATGGAGGCATTGTATTTTGTAATAGTAAAGGCACTGACAGGATGACGGTGGATCGATGCAGTATAATGATAATAATTTCATTAAGTATAAATCAAAGAATCCAGTGTTACTAACATCTGCATACATGAAAGCCTTTCATCTTTGTTATTATGTTATGGATGCTAGTTAGGGTTATGATGGTGCATTGTAAGGCGATCGCAAATCTGTTATGTAACAATAGTTCTGAGTCACTTGTCAAAGCAGACAGGCTGACAGGTGCATTAATATAAGAGCTATTCTTGATTTGTGTTGGCGCCAATTGATCAAGACACACCAGCAATCAAATACAAATATAGACATTTCATAGACAGACAGTCTGATGTAGATCCGTTTTTAATCCAGCCCTCTCCAGGTGTATGACAAGGTTGATGATTTCAAAATGTACGGGGTTCACTTCGGGATCGGATTGTGCAAAAGTATGTAGTGTTTCATGCATAAACACATCTGAATGGTCTGCAATATTAGGAGGTATCGTCTTATCGATCATTTTGGTAAAAAAATCAGTTGTATCACTGTTTAATCCAGTAAATGTCTCATCTGAGGCAATGTGATAGACTGATATGATAGAGGCAGCGATAATATAATCATTTGCTCACTGAAGCAAAGCAAAACAAACATGATCCTAACGCCTGCTCTGGATGATTCGGTAGATGGGTTCAAAACAAATTTAGAATCTGTATCAAGTTTCTGTTTTGACCAGAAAGGAAATCAATGCTTACGTAACGAATGGACAGTTTCCTTTAAAATATTGAACTCTAGGAGGATTTTTGTCGCGTCTCGGCCCTAAGGCAAGTTGTGGTGACGAATGTCGGTTTTAAACCATGGTTGTTGAAACATGGCAGCAAAACGTGATGCGGTTTACAATTTGCTTTTATTTACGTCCACCCGCTCTCAATTGACACGGTGTTTTGAAACAAAGGGTTGTTACAGTAAAACCAGCTGGAATGATTATATTGATTTAGCAACAGAAGCTTGACGTGCATTATGCATTTACTTTGCATAACCCCAGCGTGAACCCCCGTGATTTAAGTAGCATGTATCCGCACCACATGAGTAGCATGCTAAGTCTTCTTAATTAGTGACACGATCTGCATTAATTAAGGTAAATCTCTAGGAGAAGAGAGAGAGAGAGAGAGAGAGAGAGAGAGAGAAAGAGAGAGACGGGAGATGGGGACGAGGCATCGTCGCGTCATCATTAGATGAGCACGTGTCAACCGAAGATTAACGAATAGATATGAATTAAGAAAGCAAATAGGAAAGAGAAAGTAGCAGGCTAGTGGGCCCAATGATGAAAACTGATAAAAGGACAAGTGGGGGGGGGGGGGGGCGATACAGATCGTGAAAAATGAGGGAGCGATCGAAAGAGAAGAAGAGAGAGACGAACAGAGAGGGGAAAGAGAGAGAGAGAGAGATACGGAAGAAAGAAAAGAAAGAGAGAGAGGAGAGAGAAGGAGAATCAATATTTTTTTGGGGGGGCGGTCATAACGATGATGTTAGTGATGATGCTCGTGATAATCGTTAGATAAACACTATTTATGTAAGGAAAGGTACCAAAGTTGAGATGGAACTTTTATCTTTTTATGATTTTATGAAAGATTACAATACAATGAAATAAATAAATAGGAAGAAGACCGAACTGAAGGTAGTGGGAGAGAAAAAGGAAAGGGTGTATAATTCATGTGACCTCTGGTTGCACCCACGCCACTTGAGATGACATCTTCTAATTACCGGCATCCACCTTATGAATAATAAGCAGCTAATTAGTATTCATGAAACATCCGGCCACCGGGGATTCGGGATCAAGTCAGCTGATGTTGTCATCTGTTTTGAGGTGCTACTTGCAGACATAAAGCGTTCATATCTATATATTCCTCACAGGAGATGATTAACAAAGGGCGTAACAGTTTGATGTCTGAAATTCAAATTGCTTCTATAATTAACCGTGTAAAACTAATTGAAGCACGTGAGAAATATCATTAAGAACAAGGCGCTAATAACAGTACTAAAAGTGATGCCAATCTCAGTGGCAAATAGGCTTCATTAATGTCGACATTTTCATTAATGTGCACTATGTACGCTTTGTATATAGCTTGAGATGAAACAATAATATCATTAATCAGTTCATAGCAGTCACTGTAACCTGATAATATTTCATAAGGATTTTAATGCCTTTGACAACTTTTACGTGGCCTTCACAAGGTTCTTCTTTTCTCAACCTTTCAAAAAGGATGCAAAAGGGCCAGTTCTAAATTCTTAGACCTTCACTAACAAAAGATGAGAGGTCAAGAAAGAGTTAGTCCAGGATTATCTAGACAGCGAGCATGTTGAACTGAAATGCTTTATTCTGTATCTTCGTGGAATGCTGGAATTCTAAGATATTGCTATATATAGCTAGGATATATAACTCTATAAATTTGGAGCTTTTTCTGGATGATATACGTGAGGTCTTCAAACTTTTACAAAATCGGTGTTTGTCCCTTCTCAGGGATGTAAGTAAAAATGGCCTAAGAAAGGCAACTTATTGCCCCGGCCAATTAATATGAGTAAAACGAATCTTTAATGAGATTTATGATGCATATTTTAAAGCAACACATTTTATCTTGTACTCCATTGCGAAAGTATAACTTTATATCAACGGGGTAGACCTATTACTCAAAACCTTTCCCATCAAAGAAATAAGAATAGTGCCTGACAAAGTTCAAAATGTCTATTTGTGAACTTAGGAAAACAGTTTGGATTGTTTTAACTTTATTTTCTGCGTCAGTTTGATACCGAACCGGAGTCGTATGATCCATGCCATCCATGCAGTTGAATAATGAATAATGATAATAATGATACTGCTTTTTATTTTGTTGTCGATGATACTTTGATTTTTATTTATACATTTATTTCATTCATTTATTATTTTTTTCATTTCTATTTCTTTTCTTCTTCTTCTCCTTCTTCTTTTTTTTTTTTGGCTCCACGACACAGCTTTTTAGTGTTAAATTATGTATTGCCTGTTCCTGATAAGAAGTCATTTTATCTACTCGTCTCAGTCTTATTCAGAAAAGAAAAGGGCTGATCGACTGTGCTTTTTTCAAATAAAATTAAAACTTTCCACCCTTGTGATAAAAGTTTATGTAAGTGAGGGAGTGGCCTCTACCTGTCAAAAGTTAATCATCTTACTATCAATGTCTGGCTTATTTTCACGGAAAATCTTCTTGAAATCGCATTTATTCATTCGCCTGGATCTATATAGTATTACAGAGAAAAGGGTAGACACAGCCAAAGAGAAATAAAGCCTACAAAAGAAGAAGAAGGTCGCAGTGATTACCCCTACCACTGACCAAAAGTTGACCCTTTATGCATCCAGGTCCCTCTCAAGATCGTGTCGGTGAACGCCCTTCTTGCATTCCTCAGCAGATTTTCAATAGGATCTCTGGTTCTATTCATTCAGGGTGAAGGGGTAAAACGCGGGCCTGTTTGGGGGTTATGTATCCCGATGGGGTGATCTGAAAGTTATCTATCGATCGCAATTTATCGATTCCCTCGTATTTTGTACCAGTAAACAGGCATCATTTCCCGCTCTGTTTCTTTGTCACCTGGTTGTACTCCTTTTGGCGAATTATCGATGAACGTTTATTGCAGTTTCCCGCGTCCACGTTTGAAAAAAAAAAGAGAGAGGAAGGTCACTGGTTATGGTGGCCGAGCGTTTCTCACCTGCAGGGGATCACACGTAGGATACCCATCGTTCCATCATCAGCGAGGGAATTTGCTACTGAAAATTTAAGTTAGTGATTCATAGTTATATTGAAATGTAATGAGATGTAATATTAGTAAATATATATACATACATATATATATATATATATATATATATATTTAAAGATTGGAGAGAGATACATAATTATATAGATATTATATATATATATATCTCTTTTTTTTTTCTTTTTACCTTAAATCACCATCTTCCTTTTCGATGCTCATTCAGCCCGAATCATTGTTTCTGTCGATGTTCACAGCCAAGGAGACCGGTAGCCCATGCTCACGATCGACAACTTGATCGACTCTTGAGATCGACAACTCAAGAGAGCGACTGCCCATGAGAACGACTGTCGGTCGGTCGCAAGGGCATTCCAAGTATAAGGGTTCACGAGACCGCGGGCTGGTCTTTCCTCTAGGTTGTAAGTGTGGCATGGGATATAGGCCTGTTTTTTAATCATCATTGTTCATGCACCTGATGCAAAGCTGTCGTAATTATGATTGCCATTTTTTTTAAGGTAAACTGTTTGATCGTTACCTAAATGGCACGCTAAAATACACGTGTGGAATCAAAACGCAAGGCCTATGACTGCAAGAGCTATGATAGGCCCAAAGAAAGAGGGACTCCTGCGTCGGGCTTAGTTGGCTCTGTAGTATAGCGTGACCTTTCACACACCTTTCCGATTCAGTCCGTTAACTTTGAACTTCCTGTCCTTTTTTTATTTGAAAAGCAGCAGATTTCTTTTAAAACGATCACAGTCAGCCCTCTGCTGCGTGCAACTTATTTCAAAAACTCCACAGGGGACAACAAAGAGGGCTAATCGCGGGCAGTTTTTAAGAAAGGACTATACTTCGATCGATCACATGCTGGCTCGACCACGTGCTTGGAGAAGTGGGGCGATCATAGCTGTAAGTTGAAACACGTGGTAGGAAGCTAGAATATAATTAATGTTATATTCTAGCTTATATTGTAATATAATTATAATTCTCATCCATAATAAAAGTCTTCAGGCCTATGCAACTACCCCTAAACTTTGGACTCTAGATGCTTCCTAAAACAAAATTGATTTCTGGTTAGTCTACCACATACGAGTTTTGAGTTGAAGAATATTACTTAATGATAAACATGATAGATGGTATCAGATAGGACTGTGGAGAAGTATCTGTCGACATCGCCTCTATCATCACCCTGATTATGTCCTCGTGGTTCAAAATGTTCCTCTATTTAATTGTTTGAATTCATTGGGCGAGGATGTTTCACTCTTCTTGATGCCCAGGATCTTTCAGTTAAGGCTGGAATTCTGTCTTGAAATTTGGATCCATAAAGACTAAGGAGGTCGTCAAACTTTAATGTCACAATGGCTTTCATTTATTCAGTTATGACAACGCTTATTATGTTGCAGATTGATATACAATATGCATCCATGGCGCGAAAACCAATCATTCGATTCGGATGTCTCCATAACTCAAACAAAGACTCAGAAAAGGAACAAAGGTGGAATTCGATTGTCTTGCATGGTCCTATAGTATGCTAAGCATTGAATCGGAAATCACATGGGAATCGTGGTGTGTCTCCGGTATATCGTGCCCCCAAATTGCGTGGTAAACTTGAATTTGGGGTGGAATATTGTAAGGAGGAATGCATTCCCAGAAATGGTTACAAAATTAATCCGGGTAACTCAAGGTCTAAGTCGATCACCAACCGTTAGGTTATTGCTCTTAATGTAACCATACGGTATCTATCATTTTTCATAAGACAATGTAGACATACAAAATTGTGATCATACATTATTTCACATAAGAGAGTCAAGTTTTCAAGATTTGCTCAAAGGCTACTGACATGATTAGGCCTTCATACCAAATTGTACCCCGAATGCCATACACAATTATGATGTGCAATAATTGAGACCTTAATGAATAACTCCTCAGCCACATGAAGCGTGGAGAAAAAAAAGAAAGGAAGAGGTGGATGAATGGAAAAAAAAAAAAGCATGTGCCTCCCCTGCATATCGTCTATGCAAACTAATACTGCTACACCACGTGGTTGGAAAATGGATGACTGATATAATAACCCCGAATCGGTGAACCCTGATGCATTATGCACGGCTGATCGCCGTTCATAATGACACCATGAAACGAAAATTAAAATAATATGCCACAGGCTTTCACTGGATCTTGAAGTCATTGTGATGTCGATTACATCATAACGAGGTTTTCAAACCTGATGACCAGATGCCTCCGACGGTTCAGTTAGGCCAATGACCAATAGGTATATAGGGCAACTTCACGTTGTCAAAATGGATGCTTGATGAAATTGGGAGAACATTACAATCTTGCTGCTTACTTAAACAGATAATGGACTTTTACTATCCATTAACATTGTTTGGCTATATAGGGAAATCGTTGTTTCGAATAAGGCCTTTTCCACAACGAGATGATCTTTGATATTATATTTAGATCTGTCTTCTTAAAACGGTTGGATGTTATTATCCTTTTGTTGTCTAACCTGGGAAGTGTCCACGGTCTAACAAAGTCTTTGGCTGTTTCGACTTACTGCCAGAAATTAATCCTCGAGAGTCGAGAACAAAAACAGGTCGTGCCCTCCGTTTGCACCCGCAGTGTCATAACTATTCTTTAAAACGGATTCATTATCTGAAGTCAGTTGGATAACATGAATGCACTACCAGCCAAAAACAACCCCACGAGTTTTCAGGAATAGCGATGACCATGATTTATATTTAGATTACATTCCCATTTCTATAAGGAACTGCACTTGATTACAGTATGCTTATATCATTATTATACCCCTATCTTTCTGCCTTGAGTAAAAATGGGGCTATGCACGGGCGGAAGAGAGCACGCCTTATTACCAAACATTACTGGTACCCCATGCAAAATCATTAGCAAAAACATATAAATAAACTCTTCCAAGAATGAACAATAATAAGTAGTTAAATCATAAATGATTACGTACCATGACAGGTCAGGATAAGGGCATGAACTTGATGATAAAGTTCATAACTCTATGCACCGGATCGTTTATTTCTGTGTGTTCTTCAGGATGTTATAATAGGTCTTTGTTGAAGAAGATTGCCGGGTTTTGGGAAGGGTGGTGGCAGGCATCCTGAAATTCCTATGGTAGGAGTATGAGTAGGCCCTAAATGTAGGAATGCACCAAGAACTTCAACGGAGCCTTGGTATATCTCCAAGGAACTGCTTAGTTTAGAAGTTCCATTGAAGAAGCCATGTCTTTCGGGGCTATTCTGGGCTCTTTCTTTGTTGAGTAGCTATCAACCAACCTTAGTATGCCGAACCATTTATTTTTATCTGATATTAATAAGACGAATATTTTTCTTCCCTTACTTTGTGACAGAAAAAAAAAAGATCAAGGGAGTAGTACATAACAGAGAGAGAGAGAGAGAGAGAGAGAGAGAGAGAGAGAGAGAGATCACAAAATGACCAGACAATGAAATCATTTTGTACTTTTCACTTCTAATTATATACAACTTCCACAAAAGCTCTGCTGACGCTTAATTAACTACTTTGCTGGAGGAGAACGAACTCGAGGACAGTCTTGTACCTGTTCTACCCTGTCACAGTGCCATGGCAAGAGAAAGAAGTCCTTCATGAGAGGGTGAAGTGTCCGGACAAAGACACCTGTTGATATTCCGTGCTATAGAGACAAGAGAAACAGACCCACTACAGTCCGCCTGATGACGTCAATTCTCCGCCTAGTATTTGCTTTCCATGTTGGCTCTCACATGCAGATCTATCTCAGAATAGCCACGTCAGCCCGCCAACTGATTTCGGGATAAATTTAGACCAGGGAAATCGTAATAAGTCACCCATTTTAGGGTTCCTGTTGGTGAAGCCATCTCCCTTTTCCAGTTTGAGGAAAGACTTCTTTGTTCTCGTTCGACAAGAATTCGAAGAAGTCTGCTATTTTTTTTTTCATCTTCACTGCACAAAGCATATAGTCATTCAAGAGATTATTTTATGCTATTCTTAGCTTATTTTCTTCAAAAATAGAGCAAGACAGTCATCACTGTGCATTCATTACACATCTATGAATGAGACGTTGTCTACGAAATGACAGAGCTGAATGAGGTTTTCAGTACACACCCTTATGTTCAGCTGCGACCTTTCTTTTCTGTTATTACTTAAAAGAAGTTATGGCACAACTGGAGTCACGGCATAATTTTTAGGACCATAAGTGTTAGCATGGATTGGTCTCACTTTGAAACATGCCCATGGTGTACATACACTGTGTACTATGTTTTGGTTAATGCCATAGACTTCTTGAAATCTTTGCTTGTCCATGGGCTCCGCAGTTTTTTTTTCAGTGTATAGGCCTACATTACTGAGGCACAATAAAATAAAGATAAAGGCTAGTACAGCCCATGATCTCGAGGAGCTTGCACACCTTTGACCATGGATCTTATGAGAAGATCCATGCTTTGACCAAACGGATGTGCCCTACCAGCGACCCCAAGCCACTGAAAACTTGTCGCTATAATTGGGACTTCTAAACTGCATGCTTGTTCCATAGCTGTCTTCAGGACTCTAATTGACAATGGATTGGTCCTAAAATTATACAGCCAGTATCCATTCCCCTCTTTTGCCAGACCTCCAGCAAATTAAAATTATTCAACGTAAAATGCTACAACCAGGTCAGTACGCAAGTTCGCGTTGCTTTTCGTTGTGTGGACGCTTTTCGTGATGCGGACAAAGTTTTACGTAACCCGTAATAGGATGCATTGTCCGAAGTGGGCGGCGATTATGCAAGACCAGTCAGTGGTAGACGGCGTGATTGCGCTGAACCTCGAATGACCCCGATTAGTATAGCTTGTATAATATGGGGCCATAAGACCAGTCAGGGAACTCTAGTCTTGGTTTTCAAGTCTGTAATATACAGATTGGTCATATTTCATGGTCCTGTACTATTGAGGTAAAACCCCATTTTGTGAAGGTATATGATGAAGTAATTACTACGCAACGAAAATAATCTCAGGTATGCTGGTACAGAAGAGCACCAGATAGAACAGAACCTGAGACGAGACGAGTGGCAAACGTACCCTGGATATTATGAAATGGTCCTCTTTACATCATAAGGGTTAACACGAGTTCATCCAGTTTTGCACTTTTTCACGAGATGACCAGTCTTTTCATTGTCATCTTCAGATAACCCTTCCCTGTCATTTTGGCATTTTTGCAAGATGGAACAAAATTTGCAAATAACCTGGAACTTTCGGTAAAAATATGAGGATTGTTATGCTAAAAATATTCAATGAAATGTCGATCTACGATTTTAATCTAGGAGGATTGAACGGAATTTTAATGGTGTATGCACGTCCCTCGTATCAGAGAGGTCCGTAAGTGCTTGCGCCATAAAGATTACTTTCCTACCAAAGACCCCCTCCTGCAAATGACAACGTCGCTGACTTCGAGCACATCATTCTTTTCTCATTATGATTGCATAAATACACGTCATATCGTTCTTAAGTCAGTGTCCCATTCCCTGAAAGCTTCCACGTGTAAAATGTCATTATGAAACAATTATGTAAAGACGAAATATTTCGAGACAAAAAGTGTCGCATCATTTTGACCTCCCAAACTTCCTGTAAGAATATAGGACGGGTAACCTCAATGGCAGCGTACAGTCATCCTTGCATTGTTACCAGTATCTTCACAATGTTACGAGGAAAATTCGACTGTTCCTGCGTCTAATAATAGAAGCACGGTTTGTGTCATTAATATAAAGTGCCCCAAATTATTCCTTTCCGGATTTTTTCATCTCTCAGCAGCAGCGGAATTATTACATTACGAGATGGAACGCCGCGAAACGCCGGTGTAAACAAAACCTGGCTACCTAAAAATTAAAGGAATTATTTTGGTTATCTATGTCTACAATAGGTGGCCTTGTCGCCGACAACTAGCTTCACCATGTGCTAAATACATAGCTTGGTATTTATACTAATTCAGTTGAACCATGGCTTAAGTCATGGAAAACTAGAGCTTGGTCTGACTTTCTTTGTTAAAATTTGACTTAAGACCCAGGGGTATAAATTTGTAAAGTAGAATACCTGAATACGGGCAATAGATCCTATCTCATATCGCTCTTCTGTTTATACCGAATTGAAATTATCCAATTTTATCACTCAGTTTAGGCCTTTTTCATGCCAAAACTGAAAAAAAAAGTTGTTTGTTTTTAACATGGGCCTTACGCATAAAATCAAATGAAAATGTCCTAACGAGTATGCTAATCATGAACTGAAATTATGTTCTACATGATGCTCAAATATCTACCTGTATATTAGTTAAGTAAGTTTTTACAACATCCTGAAGTCACGAAAATCAGGGGAGCGTTTCATGAAGAGTTTTGTTGGTGAAAATCACCGACAAATGTTATAAGCTACTGAAAATACTCGCATCTGATTGGCTGAAAGCAAATTAGTCGGTGAAAACCACCGACTAATTGTTTCATGAAACGCCCCCCAGGTCTAGACCTTTCATAATCGTGATCTTAAAAGTTTATGGTTTTTATCATCGTTTTCGTTCATGATGACTGACGGTTGAAGTAGGACCCGTCTCTGGCTGCATGGCTGAAGTGGTGATCAAACCTTTAAGGAATTCTGTGTCCGTTACGGCTGTTCGCCAGTCCCGCCTCCTCCACCTATCTTCCAAATCCAATCAGTATTGATCCTTTAATTACGGGCACGCGACGAAAGCGGGATCTGGCAAATTTGAGGGACTTTAGTTGAAGACTTCCCGTCTTAGGGAGGGCTGGTAAGGTGCCTGGTTCAAAGACGATGCGTGAGGGTTCATCCAGGGGGCAATGTTGTGCACTTTCTTCTGGTAAATGAAGAGAACCTTTGTTTTTAATTTGACGGCATACCGGTAAAATTATTTCCAAGAGGAAGCTTGATTTGACTAGGCCTGCATGTGCTTGCTTCGGAGGAAAGCTTCAATCACAACATGCACAAAATTGATCAGATACATACCATCGTCAGAAACTGCCTTCGAAGAGAGTAATGTTTTTGGAAATCCAGAGAGATAGAACCTAAAAGGCGAGAGTAGTATAGGAAACGGAAAAATTAAGTGTTGCATATATTTTGAAAAAAAAAAAAAACAGGGAAAGGAGTTTTATTATAGAAGTGAGGGGATGGGTATAGCTGCAAAACAAACAACTGGAAAAGAAAGTGTGAGAGAGAGAGGAGCATAAAATTTCTATAATAAAGTATAACGAAAGGCAGAAGGAGAAGTGAACTATGTCGATAAATCTTCAGCTCCTTTATCACTCTTCTAGCTCTGTGACCAAAAATGATACTATATCCAACTCTTACGACTGGATTTTCGGCCTAGGCTTGATTTTTTTTTTTCAACACAGGCCTACTTAACGACAAATCAAATTTAGTTAAAAAATTATGCTCACAATGAACTGAAAATATTTTACGCAAGATGCTCAAATATCTGCCAGTATCTTACCATCACGGTTTGTAAATCTATTTTTATTACATCCTATAGCCATAAAATACTAGTAATAGTTTTTGCCTTGAAAATGTCTATCTTTAGATTATTTATCTTCATCATAGAAAAGGAAATATGACGTTTTGTATAATGATTCTGAAAGACAGGGGAAGGAGATTTATCGGGAGAATTATCAAGCTTTATCACAGAACTTAGAAGTAGGGGATTGATGTATACCGCTGCAAAATAAGCAACTGGACTCCGTTGAAAGGCTAATGAAAGTTCAAGGAGTGAACAGTGTCGATGTGTATGATAATTCTTGAGTATATATAGTAGACACCCTCCATGCTCATAATGCTATGTTTTAGGTTGGGGGGGGGGAGGCAGAAGAGGTTACCGTTACCATGTAGTGTGACAACAAAAGTTTTGACGCTACACATTGTGTCAGGAAAGTGTTGACGTTGGCAAGCATCCACTCAGCAACATCAACCATTCAATCATGCACTCTCCAGTCCCAATGTTCAGACCCTTTTCCCCGTCACTATGTAACAAATTTCTTATACTGCCCCCTTTTCAAATTACAACACTTGTGCTTCAACGAGAGGTGATAACAATTCTCTTGTGACGTAAACAAAAATGATGAACAATTTCATTTGAAAATTAATTAATACCTAACTGTAACTTCCGATAGAAGCATGGGCGGCACCTTCCTGTAAACGCGCGCCAATCACGCCAAAATCAATGGGGAAAAAAATCGATGGTTATAGGGGGAAACAAATTTGTTTTAACACCTCTCGTGTGATTTGCGTATACCATGTGTTTCAAAGGAGTAATAATGAAAGATTATGAAACTTGGAGTTCTAATAATTTGTGATGAAAATGGCAGGTGAATTGGTGAAATTTTGTAAAAGGGATGGAGAAAGGTACCATCGCACAGATAAATTATAGCTGCAAAAAGTACAACATGCAACACTTTCATACAATAAAAACAAATGCATTTTCCCTTTATAATTAAGGGTGGTTTCTGTACCAAAACAAAACGAGATTATAGTAAAGTGTTGTTAATCTGTCCGATTAAGGCATGAGAATTTGAATTATTCCGAATCGTCATCCATATCAGACTGTATGAGTTGGATCAGGACCCTGCCCTGTTACTTCACCACACCCTAATATGATGTAGCAGATCAACTGGCAACAATTGACGAGGGGCCTCTTGGGGGCTCCGAGGGGGTTAGTATGGTTAATAAGGAAACCGATAATGGTATAATAACGAAAATGTGTGGGTTTACGTCATCATGTCAGTTGTTAAATGGTGTGAAATTTATTCCTGGAGGAGTGATAAGCTATCCATTCAGACTTTTGAGTCTCCAGGGAGAGCCTCGTCGGAGAAAAAAAAAAGATGACTTGTTATCAATGACTTCATCTTGCCTACAATAAGTTTTAGCAGAATATTATATAGTTACAAAGCAGTAAACAAGAAAACAGAGCGAAATGTATTTTATGATCTTACATATTATTACCAAAACTCTTTGGTTAAGTCGACTCTTTAAACACCCACACGCACACAACCACACACACACAAAGAAAACATTACTTCTACGTAAAACTTTATGATGGTGATGATGATCATAGGTATACTCTTGGGGAGAAGGAGATGACCAAGTTTTGTGACCCTTATTAATCTTGAAGCGGGGGCGGCGCCGAGATATTTTGATGGGGGGGGGGGGCAAGATGACCCACAGATTAAGTTTATCTACGTTTTAAATGAACCAATAAGGCTATCATATATAGTTACATGACCCTGCCCACTCTTCCCACATACTCTTCTTAATTCTTCTTCTCCCCCTACTCTTTTTGGAAGAGCTTTTTCGATCTGCTATATACCACTTACCACCCTAATACTCCACAGTCATTCCAAACACACTCTGTAACAGTGCAACAATTTTTTTTTTAGTCGGTTGCGGTATTGATTGGTTCCATTATGACGTTCTCGATAATTATGCAAATGATTACGATATTTTGATGTAATAAACAAGACCCAAATACTTGGAGAAGCGGAAGAAGATCGAGGCCTATATAATTTCTCGAGGGCAAGGTCGGGCGTTGCGTAAAATTGATTCCTATAGTTTCTCGTCCGGTAATTAATTTCGGACTGAGGAGGTGCATGGGATTCCATGTTTACACTAATTTCGATCCCCATTTTTGTCCATTAACACTGCTTTTCGGTAATTTTCAGCACAGTTTTTTTTTTCACAATTCATTCACTTAAGCGGCTAAACCTGAGCCGATAGAACGATGTAAACATGCACGATATCAGTAATTCTTTGCACTTCATTGTCCAGATGTACTCAGATATACTTGATGGCATATTGGAACTAATATACAAAATAAAGATTTTAAGGGCGGGTCGAAAAGAAGAGGAAGGAGTAGGGGACGAGAAACTAGGATTGATTTTATTTGCCCTAATCTAAAATCCCCAAAACTAATTTTTAGATAATATAAATGCGTGATATACTTGAGTTCTAGTAATGTGTACTGCTAAACTAAAGGGGCTAAATGAAGGAAAGGGAGATGTAATTAAACATACAGGAGAGAAAGAGGGAGAGATGGATGGACAAGGGTGTTCGCTTTGGGCGATCGAGCAATTAGCAGTATCAAGTCAGTACAAACATTCTAAGCAACAGTTCCATGTTAATAATAATAAACAATAATTAGGAGCAAAACTAAGATTTTAATCAACAGAGAATTATGGTGTTCAGTGAATCCAAATGATTTGTCACAATATACGTCTTGTTGTCTTTACTTCCCCCTTCCCCCTCCCTCTCTCCCTCTCCCTCTCACCCTGTCCCTCCTTTTCGCCCTTCTCCCTCTCGCTCTCCTTATCTGGCTGCGTCTCCATTTCGCTGTTATTTTCCTCTCTCTTTCTCTCCATCTTTCTCTCCCTCTCTCCTCTTAGTTACATTTTGACCACGTTTACACCACAACAAGTTCAGTGGTCACGTATATCTTGCAGTCTCAAGGCCCTGAACCCATTTTGTCTGCCCCCATATGGAACCAGTGAGAAAAAAAATGTAATATTCGGATGTATTTCTTCCTTTCTGGCTGTTCTCACGAGGGCATCCAGAGTGCACGGTTATAACCGACCCACCCTGGCTGGACCCACATTCCTCTATATGTAAAAACCAAATATTTATATGAATGGAAGAAATACAATGGAGGAAAGAGAGAGAGAGAGAGAGAGAGAGAGAATAGGAGACATGAGAGAAAGAGAGGAAGGAAACTAGACAGAGAAAGAGGGAAAGAGAGAGAGAGAGGGAGAAAATGTGAGGCAGAGAAAGGTAAATAAAAATAGGAAGGAAACAAGAAAGAGAGAGAGAGAGAGAGAGAGAGAGAGAGAGAAACAATTATGCATGATGTATGGTCGTCCTTCATCTATTGAATTATCACACGTTTTTCACAATAATTCGTATTCATCGAGGCGCGAACGAGGGTCGGGCAGACTGCATACTGGGTTTTGAACGTGACCGTGGTGATCTACAAAAATTACGGGTTCAGTTCATAGAGGTAATTTTATGAATGACAAAAAATAGAGAGAGAGAGAGAGAGAGATAAAGGGAAGAAATGAAGAAACTATCCTCGAAGTAGATCAGAGGACTTGCGGTGAACTGCATTATGACTGACCTCGGGGCAAATTATTGTTTTTTCGCGGTGGTAGGCAAAATCAACGGATAATGATGATGCGAAATATATCATTGGAGTTCATCTGACCTTGTATATATATTATTGGGATATGATCGAGTGACAGAGAAAAATGGATGCTACTTTTGACTTCTGATCTATATTTAGTGGTTTTGGGTGTGATGCGAGGGTCATCCGGTCTATCAATGCTAGAGACAATGATTGAAGATACCAGCAATCATATTGGTGATGGGGGTAGTGGTGGTGATTATAAATGTAATAACATAAAGGATGCTCTAATTTTTACAATCACCATAAATGCGAAAGATAAAACTGTGAAAGCGATAATACATCACCACTCCTATTGAATGATGGTAAACTTGATTTGTATTTTAGAATTTTTTTTTTTTAAATTAGGAAACATATTGAGGATTTTGCTATTTTTGTCATCTCTATGAAGGACGATACATATGATAATTGAAGCGTGGGATGATTAGATTAGTCAAGTTATCTAATTACAAGTGCTTTGAGTGTATTTTCTTCTTTTATTGAAGTCCTTGATATGTCATATGTTTTCCCCTTATGAATATGTTGCATTATAATTTTCAATACAATTGTAAAGACAAAAAGTAATTTGATCATCTTTTCTTCAAATTGGCAACACCAGTATTTTTTTTTCTTTTTATGGCAGCATTTTTCTGATATTAAGTAAGATATTTGAAATTAATATAAAGAAGTGATAGAAGGTACGTTGATGAATTAAAACACATCAAACAGTGATTTTTAATTTTCTGTCGCGTTACAATTTAGGGGTTTATAGTGCTTATTTTCCTTTTATTTTTCAGCATCAAACACTCAAATTAAACAACCAAATGGGCACAATATGTGTAGAATTGCTAAACTCTTTCTACTCATGTAATGGGTATGATTTTAGGACTCTGCATTAATTTGGCCAAACTACACAATGTGAACCTTATATGTCACTATAAATGGGTTAAAAGAAAGAGGCTCATGATTTGCACCTATAGCTGGTAGTCTACAATATGGGGTCTATAATTTATTTTCATTGACATGTACATTTTGCGTAAAGACCTACAGCGGACATAGATGTTTAAAAGGAGAAAATAAGATCCTTCTTAATCGAGCATCATTGTACGTAATTTATACCGTGAGAAATGACGTTGTTATTATTATGATCCATATTGAACTCAACATCCATCACTACTGTATGCTTTGACGAAAAGGAAGAGTGAGTAAACATTATTACTCTGCGTCATTTTAACCCGACTTTCAGAGTTCATCTCTTTCTAGCTCATCCTCCTCTTTACCTCATATAGTCTTATGATCCATATTGAACATCCATCACTGAAGTAACAAAAAGAAGACGGCATGAGATAATCATTAAATCAATCATTATTCAATATGAACATGACGGACAAAGAAAGTGGACAAAATAAACAACCTCTCATTCTATCCATCACAATGGTTCTGGAAGTCAAAAGAACATCACTGCTATTATCTGAAATATGTGGAACAGGTGTCACATGCATATTCACCTGGAACTACTGATTAAACATAATAGCTGTGACGGGATGTTCTTTTGACTACCAGAACCATTGTGAAAAGTAGAATGAGGGGTTGTTTATTTTGTCCACTTTCTTTGTCCGTCATGTTCATAGTGATTACTCTTGATTCTTTGTCATTTTAACCTGACTTCATGCATGGTTCATCTCTTTCTATAGCTCATCTTCTTCTTTATCTATGTGCACTTACTTCTCAGGAAAAAATGAATATGCATGTATTTATACCATTTCATCTTTTCTGTAATAATACCTATGTAATGCCATTGTATTTGAGTTTGAATTTGAACCTTATCGTTATGATCCATGCATGTGAACGAACACAACATCCATCACTGAAGTAGCAAAAAGAAGACTGCATGAGTAATCATTATTACTCGTGATTCTTCGTCATTTTAACCTGACTTTTCATAGTTCATCTCTTTCTAGCTCACCGTCTTCTGCACCTTCCTCCCCATGCCTAAAATAGAGCCAAATCATATCCCCAAATCATGGAATATTTACAATAAAAAACAAGTAATCAAACCTTTGGACCGATTCATGTCGTTCATAATTTCCGCAGAGACGAATTTTGCGCCGACTGAGACTGTTCATAACAGTCTGTTTACATCCATCCCATTTCTTCCACCATACGGTTCGTGCATGTCTGTTGCGTGGGAGGGTGTTTTCATTTTTTTTTTCATAGAATCAATTTTCTTTCTGCCTATGTCGCGAAATCTACTCCAAATCTGCAACGTCTGCTTGCTCTCGAGAAACAGTCTGGTCTCCAGTAATAACGTTGAACTCGAACAATGAGCTGAACCATGAGCCATAATAAACCATGAACATGAGCTGAAGAAGCACTTGGGCATCCCCAATATGTTTTCCAAAAATATATATCATTTTCTTGTTCTCCCTTTTTTCATCTACAGAAATCGTAAAATAAAATCATGTTTATCTTTTATTGCGCTGATTCAACGCGAATATCAAACATTGTCGGGAAATTCGGTATACCTCAAACTGCCTAAAAATCACAGCTATATACTTTGATTTAATTCCTACCATATCACATAATAAAATTGGAATGCTTTAAAGACATATGGTTTTTTCCTTAGAAAAACACAAAACTAAAACAAACAGCGGGTGTCGATCAATCATTAGATTTCCACCCACTGCTTCCAGTCAATTATCCCCAAGAAGAAATAAATAAGGTGTCAGTTACTATTTTTTTTTAAAAAGACAATACAAAACAAAACAACGCATCTAAATCCTGGTTGAATATGCGATTTCTTTCCTGATGACACCTACACTTGAATGAAAATTTAGTATAATACTATTTACCACTTATCTACTTTATTGTAAAAAAAAAAAAAAAACACTCCCATATCTCCTCACCACCCACAATCATCTGCGGTTTTTCAGGTATGCACGATCAGCTTCAAAATAAGTCTCTGATATCCTAAAACCTGCTTTCCTATATACACGGCATTGTAAGCTGAGTGATAATCCAATCTTACCAAAATGCTTAGTAAACAAGTTTATGGCGAAAAGGAAGGTCGAATATTTCAATGAAAATTCTTTACAAAAATGCAAAGGGAATGTTTTCAATCATAACCGGGAATGATTTCTCACGCGATACTGCCATGCATGGAGAAGTACATTTTCAAAAATACAGATAAAAGTCGTTCGTATATACCATGTATACGGTTCAAGTGAAGTTCAGCTCATCATCTCCTATCTTTTGGCAGGAGGGTTGTCATATAGGAAGGTCCTGGACACTGGCCGGTAGTCCAGGACTTCCGAACGGGAAAGACCAGAAGCTGGTCCAGTGACCATATACCTGGTTGTGTAATAGTACTATCTCTGACCTTGATGATATGGACACATTGTGTTTCCTTTCAGGTTTCCTCTCACGGCCCTGCACACTAATCTCACTGCCAGTCTCATCGTTAGAGCTATAAGAGTATAGTGGCGCATCCACGACGGGGTCCCCGACATTTTTTTTTTCTTCAGGGAATATGATTTCGGGAATCCAACCAACTTTATTAGGCTTTATTTAACAAGCCCGAATTGTAAAGCAAAAAGTCCCTGCATGATTTTTTTTTCCTACATCAAAACAATACTTACATAGCGCAATAAATGCCAAAGCCCATATAGAGCCATTTTTTATAGTTCTATCTGACAATAGGCCATTATAATCGCATCTTGTTAATATCATCACTCTTCATACATAGATCTAGCCAAACATATTTTACAAATAGCTCATGATGTTATTCCATTGTGCAATAATGCCATGTCCTATGATTTTTCTAACATAATCACAGAAAGTTTGGCTGAATATGGCCTATTAAACGTTCCTTCACGCTCGCGCCTAATGCGAACCATAAAAACGTTAGACAATAACTCATAAAAAGAAAAATCATGATCCCTGAATGGCAGGGGCTAAATAAATGTATAAATATTTACTGGTTCAGGTTCGTTCAGGAGGGGGCACTGACTGGTATTTGGAATCAAATGAAAATGAATCTGCCCCCTTCTGAAGTCTTATCGACACCCCTTATCGACAATGTATAGTTAGCAATACACAACTGGCATGATTGGTATTATTTGTCAAGATTCTTTACGGTTGGTAAACTTTAATATCTCGTGATTGAACATTGCTAACTTGAAAGTATGTACTCAACTCTCATATCCTGGACCATGATAATATTTGCGTTGCTATGAACATTGAATTTCATTTTATTTTCAGAACTCACGGTCTATCTTTATACGGCTTCCACTATACAATGTATGTCAATATTTTGGTCGTATTTAGGTTAAAGTACACGGCTGAAAATCATGCCAGCAACAAGTGATGTGTCATTATTTGAGTTCCTGATGATTGATAAAGCCATAAACCATTTTAGATTGGTACAAATATGAAAAGCAACAACACATTTCTCAGAAACGTCGGTATTAAACATTGTTTGTTCCTATTGATATATTTTCCCTTCTGCATCGTGATTGTGTGTAAGAGAGTGGCAATTAATAACGACATAATTATTTCATCGAGCATTTTATTGAAAGAAATAATAATATTTTTGTAAATATGGGTGAATACATGAGCATATATTAGTGACAGGGAATCGTTAGATTAGTTTAAATCTATTAAAACATTAAAAAAAATGACCTTGCTTTCCATTCTCATGCTAAGAAAGCAAGTAAATCAAAAAGTTTGACGGTTTCTTGATATATAGTTTTGAAGAATGTTTTGAATATTTATGTGAGCTTGATAAAATCAAGACGAAATATAAACAAATAAAGAATATATGCGACGAGATAGTTATTCATCCATGATAAGGAGTGAATAGAAATTGGAACGGAAAACACATTTCATTTTGAAAATCATTTGAAATCTTTTAAGCCGATAGTAAAGGCAAAATAAAAGAAATGTTCTTTGAAATAGGTTTTTTGTACCAGAAATAGAACGTCTATACAATGGCTGTGCGCGCATCAGCACTTTTTTTTTTTTTAATAGCAAAACAATCCAACAAACCCAAATAGAGAGGATGTCTTTACTGTAAATACTTTGTACTTTTCATCTCTACATCATGTCTTGACATTTCATAAAAATAGACATGTCATGATGGCAATGGCCTCTCTTTGAACTTGGTATGCTTGGCAGACACCCAACTCAAAACAAATATCAAGTCGTATAAGAGTCCCCCCTCCGTGACACAGAAAATATGATCACATGGTACGGTGTCTAAATATTATCAAAGTCTGTGCTATAGATAGGTCTATATTATTGATATGTGACCTTCTAAAAGAAGTTGTTTATATTTTTCATTTCTGTTGGAGAGCAGAGGGTCTACCCTTCTGCTCCTCCCCCAATCTTCATGCTTAGAATACACCAATGTCAGCAGGTGAGTGTGATATAAAAGAGGGGGGGGGGGGGGGCAGTCGCCTTCATGCAGGATCTCTGAATTTACTGTGCATCTTATGAATGGCTTTATCGCAACGAGATGTTTATACCCCCGCTCTCCCCGACCCCATCGACAGCTCGGGTATATCGTGGAGGTGCCGTGGTCGAGTGGTCTACGGTGCTTGACTGGAGACGCGAAAGTCGGGGGTTCGATCCCCGCGGTACGGCACTTAAGACCTTGAGCAAGGCATTTTATCTACATTGCTCTTTTATCGTACATCAAATAAATGAAAATGCCATAGGCATTATTGATACCAACGTGTGCACGTGTTTATTTTTAAAAAAATCTTAAACAAAACTCCCAAGAAGAAGAAGAAAACAAAACAAAACAACACAACAACTAAAAGCAGCAGCAACAACAACAAAAGAGAACACAAGCAAAAACTACAAAATAAACCAAAACAAACAGACACATAGCAACAACAAAATTTCTCAAAGATGCATGAGGGTCGCACCGATCACATCTGCAGTGGAATTCGTCTATATTTAGAAAATAATTCGAGGCTCAACAAAAATGTATTGCTATTATAATCAAAGTATTTTAGGAAAGGAGTCTGCCATGAATGAGGGCTATTGCCCCAACGCTTTCCAGAGTCAATAGCCAAATCATCATGATAGATGGTCGTCGAAACAGGTAAACCCAATTCTATTTCTGATTCATATGAACTTTACTTCCTCTCATATTTTACCTAAAAATATATTGTTTAATCCCATTCCATATTCAGTGAAAAATATTGATGACAAAGCATCGTGCGGGTAACAATAAAGAATAAATTTCGCATCACAAGACTCGCAGTATCGTTTCTATTTTTGTCGAATACAGCAGTAAAGTTGACTCTTCGGGAACATGGAGTAAAGTGCATTTTGTTAGTGTTGGCCGGTCCCTGGCGAAACGCTTATTAGCATCCATCAGAGTGAGAATGTATATGATGTATGTGCTCTAAACTTGACCCAGATTTCAACATGGAGTTCACCTGGTGAAAGTCCAAGGTGGGGGTGTATTTACATCGTCTTCCACATGCGCCGATAATGAGAAGAGGCATCTGGATTATGGTTATCGATCCGGAGAAATGATAGCATATGTTAATCAGGTTTTGAAATATCTCAGATCTGTTTCAACTTAGTTTTTTTTTATATGTCATGAGAAAGTAGAAACATGTTTTTGATGGCCATAATTCACACTGAGTGTTTATCATAACTCGAACAGTAGATTAAATGTGGATGAATTGAAAGAGCATTGTGCTAATATTAGAATTTTTCAAACGGTAAATAATCTTTGCCGTTATTATGTTCAAGAGAGAAAAATCTGGGTTTTATTTATTTGTGTTTTTTTTGGAAGGCCGCAATTTACATGAATGTTTATCATAACTCAAAGTAAGATACTAGGATTCATTAAACCAAAGAGCATTATGCTGATATATCAGAATGCTCTTTTTCCCGATAGTGACACCATCTTTCATGATAAATATACTCAAGCATAGCGAGAGGGGGATAGAGCTATGTGGGCGTGCAAATATTTGTGAGTGCGGGTGCGTGCGTGGGTGTGTGAGAGGAGAGAAAGGGAGGGAGACAGATAGATAGATAGAGAGAGAGAGAGAAAGAGAGAGAGAGAGAGAGAGAGAGAGAGAGATTGTATTTCTTCCTCGTCCCAGGATCCAAATTGACAAGTGGGGAGGGGGGGGGGGAGTAACTACATCACTTTCAATATCACAGAGCATGCATATTTCCAATCAAATTTCAAATTTCATTAATCATGTATGAATTCTATAGGAACCAGTCAAACATAGATTGATGGGAAATGAATCAAGTCGAGCCGGGCCTGAAGATCTACGGACACAGTTTAATTTTTTTTTTTTTTTTTTTTTTGGGGGGGGGGGGGGTTATTGAGATCCTCTACGAAACAATGATTCTTCAATGTCGTCCTCTCGATATACATGAATACATTAAGATAGAGATGAATATCGTCAATGATAGTCACCTGTAAGAATTTAAAATATGCCTTTATTTTATCTATTTAAATCAAGATCAAGTATTGCTATTCACGAGCTTGTTTTACGATTTCGCTTTTTCTATACTCTCTCGGTCTCATATGATATCAATGTGCAAAATTTGTTGAAATGTAAATTCAAAAGAAGTTGATATTATTTACTTACAAGGGGTAGGTTGTAGGCTACACAGAACATACAGGATAGATACTGTTTTGACATTTAGTATGTTTATTAGATGAAGACATCACTAATAATATTCATGACTTAGTGAGAGGCAGCTAAGAGGGTCCAGGAGCTAGGTGAACAAGGCTATGGCTAGAGAACGCAATGGAAGCAGAAGAAATTACACATGAAACAAGCTAAATTTCGAGAGACTGCCCACCTCATTTCCATATTTTTACGTTTTATTATCTGTTCCCATTATCTCTTTAGAAGGGAGGGATACTGATTCCAAGGTCCTTCGCATCAGCTGCTGTGCATGTGAACGGGTCTGGTTTGACTCGTGAACAGTAGCCAAACACAAATTTATTGCCCGCATTCGTTCGACATGTTTGAGTCAACGAAAGCCACTGAAGTTACAAAGGTCAAGAATTCAGACTTCTTCCCACTTTTGTCTACCTGGAACTTTTGCTGGTAGTATGTGGATGGGATCCAAGTCCTAACGAATTTTCTTACCTTTTCTTAAAAATAAAATGAACATGCAGGAGTGGAAATTCACTAACTGAGGAGGTAACATGGATCTATTTCTTTCCATGATTAAAATTTTGGGGGAACGAAACCCAAACCTAAATCTATTCCAAAAATATAGTTTCGATTACTCCTTTAAAAGAGTAGATTTCTTTATTTCTTTATTTTGAGCGCGGATTTCCACTCCAGAAAGGGTGATTCCTGATTTGAAACCTGAAAATCCACTCCTGTATGTTTAGACAGGTCCCGTTGCTTATAATTTGAAAAGAGAGTAATGTGGAAACGAAAGTTGTGTAACAGATATCATTCTGGACAAGACTTTCTTATCACACTCCTGCTGGAAAGATCACAGTGTCACACAGTGTGTTCACAGTGTGTTCACATAGTGGCCTATGTGAAGATGTGATTCACACTGTTAAAACGCTCAAATTTAACACAGTGTGAAGATGATTTAACATTGTGGACACCTCCACAATGTGAGTGTTCACAGTGTGTTCACATAGTGGACTCTGTGAATATGAGATTCACAGTGTTAAAACGCTCAAAGTTAACAGTGTGAAGATGATTTCACATTGTGTTTTTTCCAGCAGGGACAATATCACAAGGGCAGAAAATTACGAAACCTCACTAAAAGTACTTCGAGGCTTATGAAGGCAAATCCTAATAGGCCAATGCTATTTCGAGAGCTGTAATTCATCATGCCGACTAAGTAAAATCAACTTGACAGTACTGTATAGGCTTGGGCTTCAAATAGTAACTTGAGGGTTTATACCTTTAAACTACACACACACACAGAATAGCAGTCTACCATGATGTCCAAAGTTTGCTTATCTCGGCTCGTTCTGCTTTGTTAATTGTTTGGGAAGAATGTGTGGAATTTGCTTTTTACCTTTGACACGATAAAATTTGCGTTTTTATGGAACTACCCTGGTTTTATTAGGATGGGTTCGCCAGTCTGCAAAAGTTCAAAGATACAGTATCCATTTTGTAGTAAGTTTAGAGATCAGTTTGGAGATCTATGAGAACGATAAAGAAGGGGGATGTGATTTTATGGTGTCATAATGTTGTATATTTCATGAAACACTGTCTGATGTTCTAGACGATGTGCATAATAGAATGTTAGCTAGGGTTATGGGAATTTGGATGATTCATTTCGAACTTCCGTGTGGAGTTCAAATATCAGTGCCTGTCAATGATCATGCTCCACTGTTTTGAAAAAAAAAGTGGCTTTAAGATGAAACAGACTTTATTATTGTGATACATTATTCATAGGCAATCTCATGCGGGAAAGGAAATGATCAGCTGGTATCTTAGAATTAAAAAAAAAAAGGTTTAGCCCTGAAAGGAAATACTGAACCGTACACCGACGTATCGTTGCCACGTCGAGAGTCTAGCGACCCGCTGCCTCAGCGTACTGCCCTGGTACCCCAGACAGTGCTTGTACGGAGGGGGGCGTGGCATTTTGCGGTTGGCATATTTTGCTTCGTACAGTGTTTTGTATTTACTCCACCGTGCTCGCACCACCAGGCCCCGAGTTGTACAGGAGGGACGTGGGCGTGGCATGTATATGTTTGCTGTAGTATTTAGTACTGTTGATATGCATACTGTTGTGTTTCTGTCGAATTATGCAACCGTTTGTTCTATCCTAATGAAGATATGCTTCATTCAAAGATGGAAAATGCCATCTTTTTTCAATGACAATTAAGAATAGGAAAAATGGTCATTATCGTCACCAAACATTAGTGTTAAGGCGTGACTTCACGTAATGGGCTTATTGTTATGCCTTACTGCTCTGCAATACTGAGAATACATATTTGAAACTCGGTGATGCAAGATACGTGAAGCTATTTTTCCTTTTTTCTATCCAAATTAATTGATTAAAAGCAAAATAGCAAACACCGTCAAAATACAGACTGCACGAGTTAGCGATAAACATGTTTACGGGCTTTTACCTGTACATACCAATGCGTCTAGTCAGCTGCTCAAATTCAATTTCGAGTGAAATTTCATGGGCATGCTCCAAAATATTTTGGTATACTTTTGAAGTGTTGTTGATTGTGTCACCATGATCTGAATTTTGAATTCAAAACTTCATTTCTTCCTATCCCACCAGTCCTTTGTAGACTGGCCTATGGAATGGAATTTTGGAGAACATATATTGGTCAACAAGGAAACCTGATAATAATGAGTTCAATTTTTAATTTTTGCATTTCCTTGCTGTCCATAAAAAATGTCGGACCCTTTGCAAGTTTGCTGAAAACCGCGAGTAGGTGGTAGCCAAACATGACAGCTCCTTTTTCCCTATATCGCATACCTTTACATTTTTTCTTTTTTTTCAAAGCAAGTACATGTATTTATGCAAACCTGACTTGTTTGCTGTCTTGAATGATTTCGAGATTGGCAAGATTTTTCACCTTGAAATGACAATACAATATAATCAACCTTTAATATTGTGGTTTGCGCATCCTGTTTTTCAGCAGTTTATAAATGAACAAAACATGCAAGAATGGTGCATGGTTATTATTGAAATCATTTAATTTCCAGTTCAAAGTAACGCCTTTGAGATGAAAGGATGAAAGGATCAGCTCGAAAACCGAATCTATTATGAGATTCTGGATCTCACATTCCCTATATATCCCCCTTATGCTCACATGAAATACTATGGAAGACACACCCTGATATACATCCTACTACCCCTCTGCTATTCACTTACATCGGAGTACCACATTATACCCTGGGAAAGTTATGAAACGGTAAACAAAATAATGGACAAACTAGCAGAGAAGCGAAAGAGAAAAGGAGAAAGAAATATAGAAAAGGAGAAAGAGAAAGAAAGAAAGAGAAAGAGAGAGGGAGAGAGAGTCGAATATGCATCAACGACAGGGATAACTATATTAAGAATTCCCACGGTACTGGAACCACAGAAATACCCCTTTGTAGATCAAAACGACGCTAAGAATACGGGAAGGATTGACTTTTAGTGGTGATTCTGATTGAACAATCGTGATTGACAAAAGACAAAAAATAAATACTCAGTTGCAAAATGTCAATTGTTTCCATTGTCCCCTTTTCAATTGGCAGGTCCAGCCATTCATATAAAATGCCATTTGTTTAGCAAACCGTGTGAATCCCACTCAAATATTTCTGTCAATATAAAGGTCACAATGCATGAAAATGTGGTTTGAAATCTTTGTAACGTTTTGACTACTGAAAAATACATTTTGTTACACACGGAATGTACATGTCCATGTAGATATTCATCTTTAGCAATTGAATAAAAACAAAATTACTTAATAAAATACGAAGGGCATGCCAGATGTAAATGGACTAATTCCCTAACAATGGTTCAATATGGTAAGTCATCAGCTCTCCGAACGTACCTCCCCCCCCCCCCCATAAAAAAGACATTCAAGAAAAAAAAAAAGGATTTTTGTTATAACGAGTATTACTTTGTCACGTTACTGCGCATGCATGTCACGACCGATACTAGTCTGAAGCACATTATTTTCAAACGATCACATCGACATTTCCATGACGTAATACCTTCGTCATAATAGCAGAGGTCCATGATTTTTTTTTTTTTCTGAAACTAGGTTGAAGAAAACAAAGTTAGAGAATGTTAGAAAAGGAATTTCCTTGAGGGTTTTGGCGAGGGAGGTAGCAAAGGGTAGACAAGGTGCTACAAAGACTGAAGAAAGTTATTTCGAGTACATAGACAGTGCTTGAAAGAAGAGTGGAGATTGCGACGGATGGAGAGATAGAGAGTACAGATAGGAAGAGATGATAGACAATATTACTGTTACTGAGGGACGATGGGGGAAGAAGGGAAGGGAAAAGGGTGCCATACCAACCAAGATAAGTGATAGAGCGTGTGTGAAGTGATGATTATGAGTTATCTCCATGGTAACGCTGGGGGTCTAAACTGGGACGAACGTCAGACGAGGTGACATGTCCCAAAAGAAGTGTTGCACTTTTGAGAAAGAAAAAGGGTGATAAATGGGACTCATTTTTAGTCTTTCGAGAGTTTAAGAACCTGTCAAGCACCTGTCATTCATGGACCTGGTGTTGAGTGGTAAAGGAGGCTCACAATGTGGGGTGCTACTATCCAAGGGAGGGGTATATCTTCGTTGCTGTAACAAGATGATTTTTTCCTCCGTGTTTAATGGTACATCAAACCCGTTTATAGTGAGAGTTGTAAGTAATATGGACTCATCAGAGAAAACAGGATTACGAAAGGGGGCGCACTCCCTTCCCAATATCATTAATCGAATTTTCAAATTACGATTATTACCTCACAACAATGCACAGATCAAAACTCCACCTTCTCCTGAATATCTCCGAAAATAATCACGGGGGCAACAATTTGACGTATCAGCAGGGAGGAAATATCCGGCTCTTCGCACAAGAGAATGGGGCAACCCCCCCCCCCCCCCTCCATCATAGGTTGATGCTTTGATAAATGGCACATTATTAAGCAATTTTAGTGCAATTTGAGGCATCACCTGTTCAGAAAACTGCAGATATTCAACTATTCAAGCTTTCTATTTCAGCGATTTTTGGGGGGAGGGGTTGGAAACGTAGGGTAGTTGTGGCGTATATCCTTTCTGGATGTACAGACCAGTGGCAACAATGGATGAGGGATTCAGAAATATATTTATTCAGCTAGATGCCAAAATCTTTTCATGACACGAAAACATGAGCTCGACTTGAAGTCATTCATTGATTTGCAGAAGGGAAGTATTTGAGTATCAGTCATTTGATTTCCATCAAGTACTTCCAGTTCTAGTGCTCCTAGTCCCTGGAAAAACCGATGTATTGAAGGTCGCATACAAGCAAAGATCAGGATAAATGAAAGATGCTCTCCATGCTATCTCATCATGCTAGCTCTCTTGCAAACAGCTGATTGGTGAAAAGTACACTGTTTATTGGGTTCATGGTTGCTATCGGTCAGTAAGGTCGCTTTTACCGTACCGCTAGTCTGGGTTTCAAGCTTATTTCTCCTCGCTCTGCTCAGCGATCATTTTAGTTGAGTACAGGGAATATGACTTCATCTGTAGGAATTACACAGGAATCACCTGGCCTCCATGAACAAGACGGAAAGAGAATGAGAGGGGGGGGGGGCTCTTTTGCTTCTATGCTTAAAAGAACGCTGTCTAAACACGATGGGATTTGCTGATTTCCTCCATACTTCATACATTAAACGATTAAAAGAAAAGAAAAAAGTAATAGAAATGCAATCGTGTTAGAACGATGTGCTTGCAATGATGCGGTGAAGAGATCAGTGATGACCAAGGAATATGAAAGAATAGGACAAGAAGAAGTGACAAAGAAAAAGCCCGCAAAACAACAACAACAACAACAACCAAAAAAAAAGAGAGATAAGAGCCTATAAAACCAATATCGCAACAAAAAAGTGTAAACCATAATAAAACAATCCACGAAAATGTAAAATGAAATAAAGACGTTTATATAAGAAATATAAGATATGTAATCAATTATTAAATTACAGCAGAAGGTCCTCAATTATTTTTAAGGCATAATAATATTCAAGGTAAACCTGTAGCAGTGAAGCTTGCGTTTAGTATGTCATAATGATTGATGAGAGTGATGGGACAGGTCATACAACCTTTGAATTAATCCTTTCAAATAGTCATCTCCTTCTAACGGGTTAGTCATGCCATATTGGCTGCCTTATCGTTATTGTTACCTTTCAATCATACTGATGTTTAAGATTCTAATCTTAGATTCTGTCCGGGAAAACATAGAGGAACACTCTGCCTGAATGGTTGGTGATTAGAACTGAAGTGAATAGGAATCCTTACGATGTTGAGCTAGCAAGATGTAGGAAAGATTATCTAAATATTTTCTTACCTACACAGAACTCAATGAGCTTCAAACATTATCAAAGAGAACTGTTGCACATGCTTATTGGGTGTTGTAGATATTGTACTGTGGCTCAGTCAAACCCGTTTTTGTCTGGAACCTTGGAAAAGTATTATCTTCATAACCAGCAATCCATGCAATGTCGGACTGTAACATTTCCACCTAAACCCAATTCTATCACCCATACTCCTCTCACCTGTTTCGTATATGGAACCAAACCCTTCCCCTTGCCTCAAACCGCCTCCCCCCCCCCTTGCAAGCTTGACACATGGCGAGCATTTGGCCATGAACTTGAGGCGATGCAATTAGTGCAATCACTAAGACCAGTCACCAGGTCCAAGGTTAGAAGAAAGCCCCAAAAGTCATCGTCATTGACAGGCTGTTCGTTTGCTCACGGGGTGCCCAGAGGTTTGTTTCAACTGTTGCCAAGCCAAAACGCCAAGTGTTGTAGATCCATCCACATGGCATAGGGGCGTCCATCTCCGGTGAGGGGTACATGAAAGACTGGTTTGGGGCGACCAACATGGGAAAGCCGAAGCAGGAGTACGCGCTTGCGAGAGTTTTTTTTTTAAAAACTACACTCTATAACTTTCGTGGTGAAGGAATGCTAAAATAAAATACATCTCAGTCTTTTCGTACTTGATATTCATAAGCTCCTCTTCAAAATATCCCGCTTGGAGCCGCGCCCCATCCCAAGTTTAAATTTCAAACCCCATCCTCATTATTTACAGATAGAAGACAAGAAGTGAGCTATTTGTTAATACAAATAATTGCCAGTGAATGGGCTACACCATCAGAATTCCGCACACTTGTCTCGTAATGCAAGAATAACACTATATCCTGGTATCGATAAAAACATGAATGAACATACATATTTCAAGATTTCATTATAATTCATTCACTATTTTCCCAAATATTGTATCTGCAAAATCCATACAGGAAGTTGGAAGACTATAGGCGCTACCGTTTCTTGGATTCTAGGAACCAATAATTACCGGTATCTTTATGTATGATGGATAATGTCTGCATTTTATAAATTTACGGCTTTGTATGGGATCGGGTAGATTTCCTCATTCATTAGATAGAGAACCGGATGCGTCGACAACCTTAGATTTTGTTGAAATAATTTGATATCATACAGGAAGGTGGTTAGGAAGATGTAGGGAGAGTGATTTCCAGGAAGATAGGGAGAGGAAGTACATCGGCTTACAACGGATCTAAAGGATTGAGAGGATCGGTTTTGTTTGACGCGCTCTTCTTCAATATGCCTCGCAAAGACAAGGAAATATACGCAAAAACTGTGGTGGGTGGTAGTAATACTCCGTAATGCGACAAGTGTTCTGCGAACTACAGATTCTGGTCGTTGATGATGATAAGATGGATGAGGAAACAGTGTGCAAGACATCTTCCAGACCATGCGTTGGTCCATGCCCGAGCCTGGGTCAGCTCTTTGTTCTGCAGCGGCATATAGCTCCACATGAAGAAAAGGAAAAAAAAAAGGAGGGGAGTGAAGTAAGATATAGAGAAAGAGAAAGGCGGTAGAACAAGAATATGAAAAAAGGGGGGATACCTTCTCCATACTCCTATAATCGATGGCTTTTTTAAAAATTGTCACCAGTACCACGAAATGATGTCAGTGCCCACTCCACCCCTCCCCTGTTGGCTGCACAGGCCAACGCTACGCCACTGGTCCTGTTCTGTGGCTCCTGTTCTGTAAATGATCCCATTCAATGTCATAATCGTAATCATCATTTTGAGTTTTTACCTGGTATGCTCACTTTCGTGTCATTTACCCTTTATTGAAAGTCCAAGGTCTTTGCAAGCCCTCGCATGCCCTTCACCCTAACATTACTTACCATGTAGCAGAATAATGTGATCGGGTATTCGAGGCGAGATGTGACGTAGGTGCCAGGAATTGCACTTCATCTGCCTTCTTCCTCTTTTTCACATGCTTTCTATCAATATTTTCCCATGCTCACGTTATTATTTTACACATTCGTTTACATTGCATTTAATATATCAAGGTCTGTATGATCTGAACTTGAACTTAAACTCAATGTGACATTTACACCTTTCTGGGGAAAACAGTCGTGACAGTACTATTGGACCAGAATCTGTTGTAGGTCCATGATTGTACCATCTTGAAGTCAAATACGACTAGCAGAATAATAGGCTCAAGATATAATGGCCGATTAAACCGTGTATTGTCTATTTTCTTATAGTTGGTGTCATAAAAGTAAATCATCGCACATATTACATGAAAATAACGAAAGTCTAGTTCACTTCGCGTAGGAAAATGGCCTCAAGAGATGTCAACGATCAAACAAGAAGTAATAATTTTTTTCGTTGTTGTTGTACGCTTATCTTTTATTGCCATTAAACACTGTAATTATTGCACCTAAAAGCCAAAGTCAAGTCCTTATCGCATATATCTTTCGTCTGAGGACTATACTTTGGTGGCATGATCCCTGGGAACAAGGGGGTCATCTCCGGGTTAAATCGATTCCATGCTGGGGGAGAGAAAATGGGGTAGTTTCGAAAGGTCAAGCTTTTCCATTCAGGGAGGGGTGACCCCTGAGAGAGATTTGATCCAACCGTGAAGCTCGGGTAGTAAGGGGGGGGGGGGGTCCACCTGACACTTTGCATGCCTGCACGTGCTGTAGAAATAATGACCATCCTTGGGGAAAATTATGACATTGAAACGTGTTCATTTTTCTTGGAAGTTCGATACGGCGTGAGAAGGGGGCACACTGGTTGTAGAGATTATCATTTTTTTAACACTTGCATAAGAGGCCAAGTCTATCATGCTCGATAAAAACCACGAGGGCAAAACATGGTCATCTCAGTAGGAACATGGCTAACGAGTTATGGTTAGAGCGGGAAACAGATGTGAGATAAATTCGACTTTTATGCGAACTACTGCTGTTTGCTCAGGCTACCAAAGCGCTTCCGTCATCTGTTTAAAACGCCATGACTTTGGAGCCTGCAAACTTTTTCCTTTTCCCTTTTTCAACGCTGAACTTGAGGATGAAATGGGACAATAGGTTATAGGTCTTTACCATCGGGTAACACGTTTGACAAGGCTTTCGAGATTTTGAATTCTGATATTCGTGCACAGGGGTTGTAGGTGTTCTAGTTGTAAGTACAGCCATTGCTCTTGAACTATACTGATTATTTTTATTTATTTTTTTTTTTTTTACAATATTGGTTTGGTTTGTTTTTACCTGGCTGCGATATAAGAAGGCATAAATGCTTGAAAACAGTGTTGGAACAGTTGTTTAAAAAATCACTGGGTTGTTTAAAATAAGAACTTACCAACTGTTGTTTTAAAAAATCCCCATATGTTGGTGAGGAGGATGCCTTACCGAAGGGCATCAGCGCATCGACTTGGTTTCGAACCCGGGTCACCAGATTACGAGATCACTGCTCTACCAACTGAGCCATCGCGCCTCCTCAAACACCGAAAGATTGAATACCAACTTGACATTGAGGGCCCCGGGGGAAAAAACAGAAAAGGAGTATCGTCACTGGTTTGATCCCATAATAAAACTCATCATGTTTCTTATCAATTTAATCATTCTGACGTCATGTCTATTATTCGAACAATCATTACAGATAATCCTGATAATATAGCATTTCGAAATCATTTTGACATACGGAAGTGTGAGCCTATCTGTGGATTTTATGCTGGCAACAAGCCCAGAAATTGCCAAGCATTGTTTAATTGCATAAGGCTTGCTAATAACTAATTATATGATTATGGATTATATAATTACGGATCACAACATAATCCCTAGGCTTTATGCAATTCACTATTGATTGATGATAAAACAAGAGTGAACCTTTGCCCTTGATGGCTAGGCCCCAATATTACGGTGAATCACAAAACGAAAATATTCTACCACAGGCGTAAATCCACTTTGAGGAGTGGGGGGGGGGGGGGATGATCGACTTTTTTGTCGATTTTTTTTTTCTGTCGAACTCACACTTAAGTATAAACACACGCCCTCACTCACCTGCACAGACCCCCTTATATACACACATTTTGATTTTTATCTTGCGAGCGAGCCAAAAATTACCACTTTTCTGGTTTTCAGTCGCATTTTCAAATAGAAATTCTTATGGTGAGCGAGCGAAGCAAGCGAGCGAAAAATAACCACCTTTCTGGTTTTCAATCTCATTTTCAAACGGAAATTCTAAAATATGATGGTTGTTTATGACAGATTATGAAAAATTTTATTAACTGATTAATTCCAATATCATTTCTTCCTTAAACAGTGTGTGTGTGTGTGGGGGGGGGGGGGTTTTTGTACCCGCCATCCCCCCCCCTCTCAAAAAAGTGGGGGGGGGGGGGATATATATCCCCCCATCCCCCCGGGATTTACGCCAATGTATTCTACACTAGTTCGATCAGCAACATTAACACTTAATACCCCTGTTTGGGGTACAATATTGGTTTTAAAATATCTTGTATTAATCATGCAGGCATCGACTGAGGTACCGACTACACTTATTATCTCATTTTCGTGGGGGACCTTAAATTTGTCATGTCTTTTTTCGCTGGCTAAAGTTGTGAAAATATCTACTCCAACCTCTATCGCTTGTCACCAACCTATTATGGACACCCATGTGATTTTGTATCTATTTTGAAGTGGAACCATGTACTAGTATTTTGAAGTATGAAATACTCTACACATCACTCATCATTATCATGATTATATAAACTCCATAGAAAATACCAAATTACCATTGAAAAAAAATAAAAAATTGCCATTCATGATAACTGAAATTCAAAGCGTACCGAAAGAATGGATATAATACAAACAAATATAGCAATGCTTATTTTCTAATCAGAGAAATCGCATTTCGCTTTGAACTCTATCACATTTTTTTGTTTTGATATTTACGTAACTCATGCAAAAAAGACCTATGAGGATAAACTATACGTCTCCCTCTCCTCCACCTATTTAGTTTACTTTCTGTAATGGTTTTCAATCAGATTACGTGAGAGAACACATACCACTATCATGTAAAATTATTGAAAGTGCACCCCTTTTGTGCCTGAGAGATAAGATTTTGAAAGAATATAAAAGGAAAATCGAAGAAGTCAGTCTCAAACGAGTCCTTGGACCGCATCCAATCTCAAGTACATTGTTTGCTAACTTGGCCCCCCGTCTTGGTGAAAACAATGGCATTGGATCTTCATCAATCAGATGGTTTTCTTTACAATTAACTGATTAAGTGAAACCCACGAAGCAGACCTCAATCTACAACACCTTCTGTTAAAAATGCCTTCTAATATATATACTGAAGTTCATTTTAAAACCTATTCAAATGTCGCACAATAAAGGGATTTTTGTTTTGTTTTGTTTTTGTTTTTGTCGCAGCAGTCACGGCACCTAAATGACTTCATTTGTAATCTGATCAGGGATTCAGCTTAAATTGCTTTGATTCACTCCTTAATCCAACCAGATTCACTTGAGTACCATCAAAATCACCGGGATTCTTCCATCTAATTTCTTCTGACATGCCAAGTTCGGGGCCTGCTGCATTTTATAAGTAACAAACGCTGTCAAGGGGCTATTTACAAGGTTTGTGTTTTGAGTCAGAATTTCAAGATTTCAAGTTTTCACAGCAATGTTTTGATCTGTTTTAGTAGATTGAGAGGCCAATGTTTGGCTCTGGCACACCATCCTTGCTAAAAATGGAACATTTATTTTTTATCATGATTGTCACAACATGAGCTGAGACTTGGACAGCGGCATTGAAGCTGCTCTTGTGATTATAGCCTCTATGAATAGTGTTGTAGGTGCCAAGACTCCCGAACGATGAATAAAACGTGGGCGAGTAAGTTATATCAAGAAAGAGAAAGCGATCAAGCCCTAAGATGAAAGCTCAAGTCCCTATTCATCCGATTTAAAGCATGAAAGGCAACTCCTGGATCAGTTGGCTTATGAGATGAACAATGGATTAGGATCTTACAAGGATAAAAGGGTTCTACTGACCCGCTAACATTCGGCCATTAACCTATACACTTTTTAATCAAAATATCTTAGATGAAAAACACATTCACAAGCAAGTAGGAAAAATCATTAAAATCATTTCACAAGTAAAAAAAAAAAAATCTGTTAGTTTTTCCTTAAATTTGGTAATTTTAGTTGTTTTTTTATCACATTCATAACATTCGTATATAGGTAAACAAGTTCATCATTTAATAGGCATTAGTGCACAGCTACCCCCAGGCATAACAGATATTCAATTCAATAAAAAAAATCTGATGCAAACTACCATGCAAAATTAATTTCGAGAGGAATTTACGACCTGTACATAACAGTAGTTCTACAAAACAATGGTCAACAAAGAAATGTTATTTATGGTTATTTACATTTATTGGTAATTCAAGCGGGGCCTTTTTCAAGAAAACAGGGTACCTATGACCGCGGTTAATGAGAATAATGATTATGCAATATTTTAATTCTCTGCCTGACCCGCCTTTCTGTTATATGCTTGAAGTATTGCCATCTAATAACCATAATCATAAACGGGGTCTGCGGGCAGAGCGGAGAAAATATTAAGAGGTTTAAAATTTTAAAAAACGAAGAGAAGAGAGAGAGAGAGATAGACAGAGAGAGAGAGAGAGAGAGAGAGAGAGAGAGAGAGAGAGAGAGGAAGAAAGAGAGTGGAAGGAGAAAGAAAAAGATGACCGTGTGGGAGCGAGACTATCTGCTCAGGCCGAACCGTAAGTTTTACGCGAACAAACAGATCGACTGTTTCCTCCACTGAGTTTTCAAGGTACTTTCCCCAACGCACATATTCCAACTTCTCGCTTAAGTACTTTGGTTTACATGGAATTAAACGTAATGTTTGCCATGAAAGACAATATCACTTGAAACCGCAAAAGAAAAAGACAAACAAAAACAATTTCCCGCTTTTTTGTGAAAGATACTCTCATATCATTTTAATGAAATAGCTTGACAAGCACAGCTAACATTCCTTAATATTTTCACGCCGGTTTTCACGCCCATACTCCAACTTTTCGCACTTCCTGAAAAGGCCCTTTCCTGGTAGCTGTTCGTTAACACATTTTAAAAATAATCCGCCTGAAAACTTGAGGGATAACCAGTGCAGGCCTACCATACCACCCGGTATCCTAAAACCTGTATATGATTTTCTACGAAGTGCATCCTCATTACAATGAAATCCGGGTTTCGATGCTGGTGGACTAATAATACACGCGGAACTATACCTGCAAAATTTGTTAGCGATGTTTGTTTTATGAGTGGTCTACCTACGACCACCAACCCCTTACATGCCCTTAAAAATCATAGTCGCATACTTAGTAAGTATAATGGGCTTGGTAGGCTCATTTTTTGTTGGTAGTCGAGCGAAGTAATGATGGTAATCAAGCAAGAAAGTATTGTTTGATTTAAACGACATTACTGAGAATCATTGTGGTTGTCTATTTGGCTCGTGATCAAACAAAATAACCACTGTCGAGTCTGTCGACTTAACTGAAATCATGATATAGTACAATGAACAATGATAACGTTCTTCATGAATAATTTGCAGAAAAGAGTGCCTGAGGGAACTAACAGTGCTGCTAAATGTAAAGAAAAAAAAACACGATTTTGTATAAATGACCGTTTCGTAATATTTATGTAAACGAAATTATTGTTATTATTTTTTGGATATATAAAAAAAATTAAATGCCAGTTATTTAGCATATTCCCGTATTCTAGTATATCGCATTAAAATGTACATATTTAAAAGTTAATAATGCTGTACTATTATTTTCATCGTGTAATTGTTGCCTTTTGACATATTAGGAAATATATAAAACAAAACACGACAACAAGCTATGTTGCGTCGACTATTTTTTTTAGCAGGTACCACTTCTCATGTCTTAGAATATCACTGTGTAATATTTTATCTTTTTAGCATTTCATCTATAAAATACAATATGTACATGCCGTGTCGTTTTGTTTTTGTTTTTACAGATGTTTGTATCTTTGCTTGAATGTTATTCATTATGCTCTGTAAACATAAATAATTAAGCTTCAGCTGCTTTTCGTGTTTCTGTTTGCGTTAAAAAATATGATTGAATTGAATTGAATTGAACTGAATGGGTGAATAACAACAACAGGTGATATTTTGTAACAATATAATGATAATAGAGGTTTCTTGGTATAGCCATTCTAGACGGAACGAATGATGTTAGCATAGTGCTACCACTTGCATACAAGATATTCAGCACACGAACATTGTCTATTGGGGTGTTGCAAGAAAGTTGCAATCGATTGCAAGTTGCAACTGATTGTCACTGGCCAATCAAAATCATTGTTGCATGCATGTCTTCTTAAAAGGGCAGACCCTTAGCCAATCAGAATGGTTGTTTCAAAATTAGCAATTATTTGCAATCGATTGCAACTTTCTTGCAACACCCCATAAGTATCATAAAAATATGCATGTCCCCTGAAAATGCCATACCGGCTAGGGAAAATCTCGATGTAAACATGTGTGGTTATGTGTACTACAAAAAATTCCCACAAGGTCACAAAAAGGACACCGCAATGTATGTCGGCCATCTCACCTCTTGTACACTGAATACTTTAACACGGCTTGAGGATGCAGGAAAGTACATCCTGGAATGGTTTCCTCCATCTCTTGTAAATTACATAATGAAACTTACACGTGGGATTCCATCGAGGAAGAACGTCTGTCATCATCGTTATACTCTGGGAACGACAAATTGGAGTGTAATTAAGTGCTCAAGAAGCTCAGACGATTTCTCCATCAGTCATTTGGGGATCTACCCATCCACTTGAGATCTTCGTCATTATCCATCAACATATCAATGCCGCCATATTTATTTTCCTAGTACCGTAACGTATGTTCAAATATGCCACATCATTATTTTCATTTTCATTTATGTACATAAATCATGTAAATTCTTATCATCTGTGCATGATTGGACTACTTTACCAACTTTCCATCCTTTAATAATTTTGATTTTTTTTCTTTGCCATGAACCTGTATATTATACACATTACTTATACATTTGCATTCACCATGACTGCACAGTCCCTGACTGATAACTCAAAATACCACATAGATCTCTTTTAATTACCCACACATTACTAGAAGAAGCCCTCTTATTCCAGATGCAAACTAACATACCTTTCGTGGCAGTATACGATATCACGACTCTCGTTTTGTTATATCCATTTCATTTTTTAAATTCTATTTTTTTTAAACACTTGGTATTCAGATGCCTATAGCATGTTCATTTATTTGATGTACGATAAAAGAGCAATGTAGATAAAATGCCTTGCTCAGGGGACATAAGTGCCGCGCCGGGGATCGAACCCTCGACTCTCGCGTCTCCAGTCAAGCGCCTTAAACCACTCGACCACGGCACCTCTATTTCATGCATGCTTCGCTTTTTCATAAGTAGTCCCCAGCCCCCCCCCCCAAAAAAATGAATAAGAACGTAGAGCTAATATAAACGAATACGAGATCAACTTGCCAATAACAAATTAAGTCAAATGTGTTGTGATGATCAAAATAAGGTATAGTCTAACGTTCTAATACTTTTTTTTTTAGGCATTTACACAAACTTTCAACAAATTACGTTATCTGCTTTCTTGCTCTGTATCCTCTAGGACATTCGTTTCCAATCTTGGCGGCGCCTTTCTCCCTCTCTGCTCTAATTTAAGACGTGACGATACTTCTACGATGATAGCGATGGACAGTAACAAGGCCAAGGTCACTCTCGATGTTGGTAAAATCATCAAGTCATCCTGCGAGGAAATCTATTTTCAGATAGTCGAGTGTACCTCATTACGAGGCTGCCTATCTAGAACCCGAAATAAAGTCTCCAGTGCTTGCCAATTTCATGTATAGCGAGGCCTCTATGGGTATTCATAAATGAACTGACACCCTAACAAGTTCTTAATGATGTGGGGAAAATGGAATTGATATTAATAACACCGAGGAAGGTTATGAAAGACGTCAGAATAATATTCTTAGACTGTTAAATTTAGCGCCCGCCCTTCAAGTTACAAATAAATGGCGAGGTTTAATTCGCTAAACATTGATCACAGAAACGTGATTTTGGCACCTCATGGCACACTTGAAATCCTGTAATACATTGAATCTAGTTGCATTATAAACATGATTTAGAAATTAGGACAGAGGTCATGGGATAATATGAAGGGGGAAAAATGATTTCACTGCAGAGAAACCTGTGTAAACATGGTAAAGGGAATTGGCCGGTCTTTTCTTGAAAAGTTATACATTATACGATAAAAATAAATATGTAAAAAGTATAGATCTGTTCTGAACAGGACACATAAATGGAGGTTGTCAAATAACTTTTCTGAACCTCTGTTTTCTTGATACTAATCACACAGAAAATGTACACGTCTCTTACTTCATAGCACCGTTGCGTTTTTGGAAAGTATACGGGAATAGGGATCAAGTACTCCTACATAAGTAAAGGAAAAGAGAAGAATGAAGATGAATTAAAAGTTGCTTCCAGATGGCAAAGTGTAGAATGTGTAATTTTAGTTATTACAAAGACTTTGTAACAACTGAAATCATACTGTGATGTGTCCTTACGTCATCTTTGAAAATGGGCTCGTTTAGGCGTCATGTTAGAAATTGTAGAACATTCCATTACCGAATCATAAGAAAAATAGAGAAACGACTTATACTTCACTGCTTCGTCTTCCCTTTGGGTTCCCTCATTACAGATAACACATTCATGCTCCAGCCTCCTACGTACATGCACGATGAATGTGTTCACATCATCATAATGGAGAACATGATATCAAAACAAAACTCTCAGCGGTGCTACTATGACGTCACGACTTCTCAAGTCTGAAGGGAGACAGAAGAATTCTATCACCTCCATTTTTTTTTTTCGTGTTAGAAAAATTTGGCTGGGAGCCAGACGATGCCTGCTGCTACGAGTGGAAAATTTCCAACCCTTGCGTAACATTCCCCCTGGAACATGAAAGTAACACATCTTCAGACTGGCGAAAGCATCATCACATTCAGTGGTGATGAGGAAAGGTTCAACAAGGAAAAAACCTAAGGCATGAAAGGATAGCATTTTTTAAAAGATGAAAGGAGGAGAAAATTGCAGAGCGAATTTACCAGGCAAAAAATATATACTTCTGGCTTGGGTTTATTTTCAGTTTGTTTTATCTGTTATCGTCCCCCTCCCCCAAAATGACAAAGAAAGAGGTGAGACGTCTTCCTTCAGGGGCATGATTCTGCCCCTCCCCCGGGCCCCTCCCCGGTCCTTGTTGCAGCCCTCATCCCGACTCCCAAATCGACCGACTCTACAATGCTCACCCTTCTTTTCTATCTGCCCCCCCCCCCTCTCTCTCTCTCTCTCACTTTCCTTCCCTCAGAATGTGTGGTTAATAATTGTTCATGCAAATCATGTGGAAACTTTCCCTTGTTTCGACGCCGCATAAACCACTGCAAAGAGCGAAACTTATGGCAAGTACACTCCTCAGTTTTCCAGCTTTGTGCATTCCATCATGTACACGCACATGTACTAATAATTCAAACACGTGCCTTTGGTTCTTGATGGAATAAAAATAAATGTGATTGAAACCTCAATGGAAAAAATGAGTTATAGATTAAACAACATTGAAAACAAGGCGGATGTAATTGCACAAACAATTATACTAACCATTAATTCCATTTTTGGTACTGATTCGTTTAATTCCTTTTTGTGTTTCCTTCTTATTTCATTTCCATTTGATTAGCAACAATCCACTTCACTTTTCAAAACTAGTAAGATCTCTTAATTTCTTTTGAAAACAAGACTTATTGGACAGGATCTTAAGCATGTCGCGCCCCAATGCACTCCATGTCACTTGTTTCTCCAACACTAGCTGCAGTCTATGGGGTAACAAGGGTCTTACATTTCCGGTCACTTGTATATTTTCCCTTTTTGTGCATGGAGCTTATGATGATGCTTTTGAAGTGTATTTTTTCAGGGCTGCATTTTTAAACGATATTACATACTTTGATAGGATATAGGACCATGCAGTTCGGATTATAAAACTTACTCAACGGCTTTGATATCAGGAGAGTACTTGAAACCTGTGTTGGGTGAATCGTTTATTTCTGTTTGTTCATGCTTTTTAGTTTGTTTTAACGAGAAAAGAATATCAATGCGCTGAGATGGTCTCACATTTTATCACAATCATATTTTTATGACACTTGCAGTATAGCAATAACACGATAGACCGATACGAGACCAACAATCTTACCATCCACCGAAGGTGAATTGCCACTTGGTCTAATCCCTCTTTGTGTAATGCCCGTTTGATCTCATCCCACATGGTCTAATCCCATTTCGTCTACAACCAGTTCGTTTAACAGCCATTTGGTCTAATTACCACTTAGACCATTTACCATTTCGTCTAATTTTCAGTTAGGCTATGCTCATTTCGTCTTGGTCTAACATCACTTAGTATATCTGATTAGACGAACTGGTAATAGACCAAATGTTCATCAGACGAAACGAGGAAAACTAAGTAGATGAAGTGGCAATTAGACCATTTGATTATTAGACAAAATGACAATTATCCCAAGTGGGTATTAGACCAAATGAATATTGGACCAAACAGCAATTAGACCAAACTGATAGCAGGCCTAGACCAAATGGGTTTAACCATAGTGTTGTTGGGAAGTAGACCAACTAGTATTAGACCAAGTGGCCATAAACCTTTGCTTGATCTGTAATCAGGGGCATATTCAGGGCCCCGTTTCATACAAACTTGTTATCAGTAACAAGTTGCAATAACTGTTATAAGCTACTGAAATCCTTGCATCTGACTGGCTGAGAGCAAATTCGTCATAGAAATGTGGCAGTTGTTACTGATAACAAGTTTCATGAAACGGGGCCCAGGCGTCGTCCCTATAGAGATCCTAAATACGCCACCGGTCTGTCCATCCCAGTATAATCATGCAGACAGTCTGGAGAATGCAGACATGTTGATCTCGGGCCAAACACTTTCATCAACGTCCTATCAACCTGTCGCATCATTACAAGCGAGCTAAATATGTGTACTTCACATCACGTGTATAAACATCTCTCATCGTCACATGGCCACGATGATGGCTGCCTTACGAGAAGAGACGATGGCTTCTTTTAAGAGATCCTCCCAAAACACTTGGGCAGATCACAATGGACATGAAACAGATAGCAACTAACACCACTTTGATTCGCTATTGAACATTATATTTTGGGAGAATGACCGACAAATAAGTGCCTTGAGAGATATTGAAAGAAAGCCTGTATAGATGAAATAGATTTTGTTGTTGTTGTTGAGGGATCCCCATTAACTGCTAGCACTTTTTACATTGGGTCCCTCTATTTAAGACTTTTCTTTTAAAGATCCATTTATGTGTATTTACTTATAAAAAAAACCCCTCAACAATCTTCATCTGCTCTGTATTATGATTTCCTATGTAATGCCATTGTTTTTTGTTTTGTTTTTTTTTCTTTCTGTGTAGCTAGTGGACTTGAGCTTTATACATCGTGCATGCAAGCAATCTGCTTTGTGTGACAAAAATATCAGATATCAATATGATTTAATTTTATATCTCAAACTTATGGAACACACAAAATTGATATTCCATGCATAGTGGATATGACTAGAATTACGGATGTACAGCATGGGTGCCAGCCACGCACTACTGATAATGCCAGTCCGATGGGCTCATAACTTCCCATTCATTAAGCGGATACAAAGGTTAGAAAACATATTATTTCAATTCAGTTCCTGTTATTTGATGGTGTTGTGTCCTCGCGCGGGAAAACCCCACTGATTTGCTTGCCCCCCCCCCCCCCGCGCCGCCCCTGGACTTCCATCGAGGGTCTTCGAATGCGAAGCAGCATCATAGGGGGTCCGTCATATTCATGATATTTCCAAAGGTAAGAATTATCGACAATAATTATTATGATTGAATAACAACACAACTGATTCGTGACCTTCTTTTAGGGATGGTTTGATTACCTGATATCTAATGAAATGTCATGCAAATATTGTGCAAGAAATTTGGACGGAATCCAGTGGCAGAGCTAGAGTCCATATTACAGGTCTTGAGTCTCAGGAGTCCTTTCCTTATTAATGTTATCATCATCTTACGGTATGCTAACGGAGCACTTAACGTGATAATTAGTGTAACCTTCATCATCAACTAATGATTATCTTTCAATGATTCTGCATCTCCTGATCTTGTTACAGTTTCTACATCAATCGAATTCCTAAATTCAATTCGGGACAAAAACAACAACAACAGCAGCAACAACAAACAAACAACAAACAAAACAAACAAACGAACAAAACATAAAACACAAAACCTATCCCTAAGACCTAAACCTATAACCTGAATCTCAATTCGCAGCCATCATAGCCCTATTCCCACTTATAGAGCCGCGATTAAAGTTCGCCGGGGGGATATGCCGGGTAACCCTTTCCATCAACATGATTTTGACTTCGAGACTGTATCTGTCAAGTTATCAACACTTCCCCCGCTTTTAACCCGCTATTATACCACCACAACCACCGGACTAAACTTTCATCACCGTCATCATCGCCGCTGCCATCATCACCTCCTCTGCTATACCTGTTATGACCATCGACATCATCATTATTGCAATCGTCACTTTCTAAAGTGTTTAGCTATACTAACTTGATAGTTGTGCATAGTTGGCTAACTTTTATCTTTCTATTAGTGTAATTATAGAAGGTTACCAAAGATAAAAAAAACAAAATGTTTCGTTTTGTTTGTTTGTTTATTTATTTGCATGTTTTTTGAAGGGATTAGGGTTTCATGACACACATACAAAGAAACAAGTGCGTACGTTTCGGTATTCGCTCTGATCTTCATTTTACTCTCAGCAAAATATCACTATTCTCCTCTAAATTGCAATCGTATAACTTTCTAGGACGTTTACATAATTGACTTTACATCAGACAGGTTCGAAAATATTTGGACTTGTGCCTTAAAAAGCATTGTCCAGAATCGATGTTATATAACATAACAAAACAACATTTTATTCGGATTTCCATATTGTTATGACGCATCAAAAAGACGGTGCGTATGTTTCGGCAATGGATCAAATCTTCACCCACGCTCTCTAAGGAATATTACTTGAAAACATGTCAATAACCTAAGATGAGGTATTAGGAACTACGCAGGAAACTATCTTTTAATTTTAAGGGGATTAAAAACATCAACATGATATACTACAAGCCTTATTTTCTGCTCTCTCTTTTTTTTTTTTTTTTTTTTTTTGGTGCTGTCAAATCTACTGACGCAAACTATCAAATGTTTATCGGTGTGTGGAGCGTTAAAGAGGATTTTGAAGGACGTTCCGCTGTATGATTTTGTCGACATAATGATCAGAGCATGCTTTTATGACCAATGCTTTTGAAGTAGCAGATTATTTTCTTTCCGAGACAGACACCTTCAGAATAGATTCACATTGTCACGATTTATTCAAATATTTGTGCAACCCATAAGGACGAGGAGGGGGGGGGGGGGGGGGTCTACTAATTTTATACGTGTTTGTCTGCGAATGCTGCAACACTCATTATTATCAATCCAAAGACCAGATAATAAGTAAATACCAGGGTAGATTAAAGTATTTCTTTGTGGTTATTTCATGATGTCTGATATTTTGAAAAAGTGCAACAGAGTCCTCGCCGTGTGTAGGCCTATGTGGTCTGGATGAGAAATAATGACAGAAAAATAAATGAATATAAGAAGAGTCGATAAGGCATGTAAAAAGAAAGGAAGTAGCGAAACATCAAAAGGGTAGTGAAAAAGGACAAAAATGCTCCTTTTTTGTGTCGTATAGGCCGACGACACCGTGTTGATATACATGTCTCCACAATACCAGTGAAAATCAGATGGCAATAGCCTACTTAAAGGACACTTTGAAGGACATTACTATCATAAGCAACACCGATTAGACAGTGCATGTAGATTATTGTTAGACAATGCAACGTGGTAATATTCATTGCCAAGTCAGCACAGCGATCAAATGCGACAGGATCAAAACAAAACGAATGGTGTAACCAGGTACAGCTATAGTGTAAAAAGCTTATGCTATACTTCGGAGGGATATATACCTGAATGACACTTTGGAGGTCATAACTATCATCGACGACACCGATTAGATTTGATTATGTATTAGACGGAGCGACACGATAATTATTGCCACCTCTGCACGCCGATCAACTGCGACAAGATCAAAACAAAACGAATGGTGTAACCAGGTACAGCCATGGTGTAACAAGCCAACGCACTTCTCGTAGTCTCGTGATTGAGCACGCGATTTGATTGTTATCGGTTTGAAAAATGTTTTGTCTCGCAGCAAGTCTCACTGGGGATAATATTCTACTATAATATTACCTTCTACGCAAATGCGGATTTAAAAAATATCTCTGCATGCGTATTGAATTTTTACTTATAATTTGATATAGAAACCAGGCTATACTGAGTGAATATTCAATATTAAAATGCAGTCACTTTATTCATCATGAATATTTCATGTATTGCAGGCTTATAAAGAATATTATCAACGAATATATATCTGGAATGTGCTATTGAAGCATAGACTAATCATGGCATTGTCTTGTCGGTGTTAATTACGTCGTATATTACACCGTCTTGTGATGACCGTTATAAACGTGGTCTACAAGCGCCAACTGCATCGTTTACATTTTTCGGGGACTCCATTTAAAAAAACGCAAGTCCCTCGTCACGTGATGGTTTTGCAATCGCCATTGTGAACTATATGTAAATCAACTTCACATAACATCTTGTAATATGCGAATTATTCATTTCTTTGAAAGCTAGTACTCAAAACACTTTTCAGATAAATAACCGACCCCCGACCCCCGAACCCTCATTTGAGTAATATAAATCAGTTCATGGAATGATGGAATGCAAAGTATCAATTTTCATAAAGCTGATACTAATAATGATGCCGATGATTCATGATCAAGATGGTGGTGGTGAAAAGAAAGAAATAAGAAGAAGAAAAAAAGACAAGTATAAAAATATGTATAGGCTCATCTATCGCTAATATGGGATGTGCCCCTTATTTCATACGAATCCACACATTCGTGAAGGAGGTTGCTACGGCATCAAATCCGAAAACTACCTGGAAAAGTTATATCACATGATCGACGATTCTGGTGTTTCTTTATTGGGTCATGTCAAGTGGGTGTGCAGTGCTACCCATTATAAAGATTGAACTCTGATTCGAATGAAAATGCAATCATTTTTACGCTTCGGGTTCATTATTTTTGTTGTTGGCCGTGTATATAAGAACCTGATTATTATATAGACTGGAGATGAGACACCGTTTGATGTCTCCTAATGCCAGTCGATGGAAGAGTGGTTCAGCAAAATTCTTTTTTTTTTTTCTTTTTTTTTTTACGGGGGAGGGGGCGATTGGAAAAAGAAACATAGCAGTTTAATACGACTAGGACCTTCATCCTTCATATTCATGGGATCAAGATTTTTATGCAACTGATTGCATCAGTTGATGATTGTTGCGAATGTATGGTGATCATAATGATATTTATGATTTTAAGAATGATAACATACGTCGGGGACAAAAAAAGGAGCCTTGACAGTCAGACTAGCAAAGTAAGGTAGGCGTGAATATCAAAACATTGGAATTCTTGGGAACTTTGCTTTTAAAATGTGAAGAAAAGCAGTGTACACATCTCCGCTATATGGTAGACAGGACGTCATGGGAATAAGACAAAAATAAATAACCATCTGAAGTTCAAGTATTACGTTTATCATTGATTCAAATCAAGGGTCATTTTCTTTTAAATTTCTAAAGGAAAAGACACCCATTTTCTTTTGGTAGGCGTTTTGTGTATTTTCAGTTTGTACAAGGGACATGGTGACGTAGTCGAGATGTATATCCTGGTCAAATATGGTCCTAGATAGTTTTATAATGTAACGGAATTTAACTGAAAGAAGGAAAGGTGCTAGGCAATGATAATGTGGTATTAAAGCTGCTTTACTCTCTGAAACAGTCTCTATGCATAAGGAACAGTGTGGCCGAGGTTTTCCAGACATAGCAGCAATTAATGTATGTGCACAGTTGGAGTTTGATCAAAGTCACCTCCTTGATCAAGTACAGTGCACATCGAAATCAATACAAAATAACGGATGACTGAAATGGGTCACTACCGGTGCATGACATGAAAGAAACGTCCAGGCAGGGAGGTACACCTCCTAACTGTTCCAGGTAAATTGGTATTTCAGCACAGAAAGTATTGTTCACGCCTGGTTTATTGTGTCAGTGAGTAGCTGGTACCAGGAAGGTGTACTTCCCTGCTGGTACGAAGAGGTTATACTATGAAAGGTAAAAACAATCATTCTCAGAGAGAAGGTGGCATGTTTCTGAATAGTGGGTGTTGCTCCCCAAAGTGTGCGGGTACGCTGAAAAGGAGGTCATTTTCAGGGCTGGGTTTCAAGCGATATCATCCTTCTAACTTGGTGACGTGATAGAAAATCCTCCGAAACTTAATGAATGCGTACGTGGTGCCGTGCTACGGCCAATCTTTTCTCTTTAACTTCATGCTCGTAGCCTGTTGATGCTTCCTACAGCTTTGATTTGTAGAAAATTGCAAGGTCTATAATTTGGCCCCGTTCGTCGAAAAAAAAAAATAGCAGAAGTCATGGGACAGCGATGTGTCATGGTTGCAGGTACGGTACCCAACAAATGAACAATACAGTATATAAAAACAAAAAATGTCACAATACGGAGTAAAACAAACCACACAGCTGATACTGACCTAACTAAGGCCGAAATATTGCTGACAATTATTTAGAAAGGGAACTGAACTGCTAACTTTTGAGGGTCATTTCGCAGAAATGACGCAACAGCCGCACCTCCATGCCTTGTCCAAAGTTGACCTGGTGAAAGTGACATTGAAATAGTTCGATTGAAAACTGTTGCCAAGATATTCGGTGTTAATGTTTTTCCTTGTATTTGTGATCATCATTATTTCTATCTTTTCATTCCACACATGTTCCAAGAAAAGTTGGAGACTGAATGAATGAAAGGGATGAATAAAAGATAAAATTATGACTTACGAGGCAAATACTTAGGGTAAAAAGTGTTGGTGAATTTGAGGTGAACAAAAGCTTTGGGCTGCATACACTATAATCTGAAATTAACATAGTCCGACAATCATTCTGTAAAATTCCTTTTATCCGAACATCACTGAAGAATGGCAATGTATTGGTAAGATGTGGCAATTTGTAGGAAAGAAGGAAACCTACATCATCGTCATGTAAACCATAGGCATATAGCTATTCCCTTTCCAGTATTTTGTAATTATTTTCCTACCATTTAGGGGTTATTCTGTCTGCGAGCAAGATGTCTGGCTACAAATCCTCTATGTATTTTGGAATGGAGAGTTCGAACATTACAGAGGGGTCGGCCAAAGAAAATATTGGCTGCTTTCAAGAAATACCAACGCAGAGAGTTCTTGCACTTCTGACTCAACTCTCGACGAAACTTTCCCACCCTGCCGTTTCACAATAAAAACCCTTCTTTCAAAATATGAATTTGTTCCCAACGTTTCTCACAACCAAGGAGCAGTAAAATTCCCTCTCTTTTTTTTCCCCCACCTCGACCCACTCTGTTCGGGAATCATAATTCGTATTGTATGGAAATTTTTCAATCTGAATTCTTGGCAATGACCTCGTAAACTGGAATACAGAATAGACGGCCAGCTTGAAGAATATTATGAAGAATATCTTGAGATGGTGACCCAGCCGAGTTTGGGAAAGAATGTAAACATTTGCCCCGACTTGTGTTTACATGAGCTTCGCTCATTTTCCAACTGCGCAGTCAGTTATACGATAAAAGGCCTGGGATCAAAGGTATGCAATGGTTTTGTCAAGAAAGGAGGGCAAAGGCAAAGTCGAGATTGGAAAATTTTGATTATGAAAACAAAGAAATGTACGAGGCAAGATAACTCTGATTAAAGAAAGATTTCATACTCTGTACGAGGCATTGCGTCATTCATGGTATACCCATACTGAACCGTACCGCCTTACTACCATGCCATGTAATGATATTTTATTAATTGTAAATTAAAGCCTTTTAGGACTATATGATACATTATCTTTTTTTGAAAGACCGTGCAGGCACTCTGGAGATTGTTGTACAAGAAATTAAGATATAAATCTTCAAATAGTACCAAACTACCTGAGCAGCCAGAATGCCTCTGACCATATCCAGTTTGGGAGGAAAATGACATCACGGGGGATTTGGGATATGATATTATTTTCTTAGAAATAGGGCATTTTTTTTTGCTATCGCCCATAAAACAGTAGCAATGAGGTTGTCAAATTCACCCGGTACGACCGTGATATTATTACCTTGTATGGTGATCTGGTTCGAACGTTTTGCTGTTAGACGGAAATTGTCAAATCCGCCTCAAGATCCGGACTATACCAGTCTATTGAACTTTATACCTGAAAATTCGGTTACTTGGATTCCAACTGTTTCACCATTGTCCTGTAAGATTCATGTTAAGATTTTCATACTTTAACCTAGTGCATGTGATTTCCTTGAATGTGTAGTGATAAAAGACTGCAGGAGGTTTCAAAGATCAGTCTTGTGACGAAAACTTCTCGGAGGGAATAGGGGACTGAGGGAAATTATATCGTTGACACAACTCTCAACGGAGTAGTATAATGGGTCTATTAGAACGATAGCATATAATTCCCGTAAGTGGGTTGCTTCGGTGGGGGGGGGGGGGGGGGGGGGGGGGGGGGGGGGCAAGAGACCTGGCCCATATAATTACAGGGTTAACAGAAGGTCTTGGCTGCATGGATGAAAGAGCGTTTGCCCCTCCTTTACTTTGGGCTCAAACGTGACCCAAGTTTCAAAACACGACGAGAACTGAGCTGGGACTCTGAGACCAGACGACCTTTGCCGTAGTAAACTTTCGTACAAAGTCAGCCCGTGTTCTCCCCGCCCCTGTAAATTAAATTCCTCGCATTCCATAACACTTGATAGCCTGAACTTGGTAGTGTGTGCATTCTTGCTGAGTAATGCTACGAACTTTCGTAGTGAGTCCATGGTATATTATGTCATGGGTATATTTACATCGGAGGAGGACATGTGATGCACAAAAAAAATGGTGGAATAGACTCTGGAATAAGAGAAAAAAAATTGTAAAAATTATTAAAAGAAAAGGTTGATTGCGATTATGTCAAAGAATACTATCATTTGAAAAGTTTTTATCTCTCTACCAAGTACAATTTCATTCATTTTATTTCATTTCATTTCCAGAAGAACATAATAACAATGATCAACAATACAGTATACAAAATACAATAACAGAAGAGCAAGAAAGCACGAAAGAAAAAGAAGGAGAAGAAGAAGAAGATAAAAAAAAAACACCAGCTAATGCCTACGGATTACCCAAAGAAATCAAGTTTCTATAAAAGGCTTTCCTCATTAGCTGAATTCCGATTTGGTTCTCAATGATTTTAAACTTTGTGTTATTCGGGATCAGAGACACCTTAAAATTACCTCCATTAATTAGCGGTTGTCTTTAATTTCACACCCAGAGTTCTCCCCAGGGGCCTGTCTTACAAAGAGTTGCGATTGATTAGGATCAATCGCAACTTTGAGATTGATCTCAACTCCTATCTCTAAGTACACAGTTGAGACCAATCTCAATTTGAAATTGATTCGAATCGATCGCAACTCTCTGTATGAGACAGGGCCCAGGTAGGCCTATGCTTTATTAAACTCTGTCGTAAGGAAACCCCAAAGCAGTAAAAAAAAAAAAAAAAAAAAAAAAAAAAAAAAAAAAAAAAAAAAGGTACACGCCTATTTCTGTCATGCCGCATAGCCGAACCCGCCATTTAAGTCTATAGCGAATTCCCAATCCATTCTAATTTTAGCTCTCTGTGTTCTGTGGCCTTCAGTTGACCTACATATAAAGCATGCTGACTTGAACTTGACTATCCATCTTGACCATCCATACCATTCTTACTGACCACAGGGGCATTGCCTTATTAGCTTACCCTTAGAGCCATTGACAGGCGGGGTGAGGGGTGCGCGCACAGCCACCCAATCCTTAACGGTTCCATGACATTTGCTCCTGCGACAATTGCTCCCATGGAAAATCTGCACGTTAAGCCAAACATAAAATCTAACCCCAAACCTAACACTAAACTTAATCCTTATCTTCACATCGTTCTGAACCAAAACCCCTATCACAACCCTAACCCTAACGGTATGTCTTCAGAGATATTAAGACAGGAGTAATAATATTGTCGCGGGAGCAAATGTCGTCACCTACTTGATAGGGCATATTTTTCTCCCATTAAAACTGCACCAGTGTTATGTAAAACGTAACTATATTGAAAATTCAATTGGAGAACAATATGTACCCTTAAGTAAGCCTGTTACCCATGACGTCACCTTAATGGCTTTCATTGAGATCAAAACACAATTTCTTTTGAAATGAATTTGTTCTGAGTTTCTTTTTCCCCCTACATTTTTAATTCCTTTATCCTAAGGACTCATGATCATAATTGGAACACGACTTCAAGAACTTGGCACTGAAACTGCAAATCCCTTTTTTTTAAGACCAAGAACCAAAAGAAATCATTTATTCGTTATAAAACAGTAGGTTGCAAGATTATGCAAACACAAAATTAAAGACAAAATGTCATAATTGTACTAATAAAGGATATCTAAGGGGAACATTTATCCTCGATCTACCTTTCTGATATGCAGTTATCTCCATTCAGGTGCTAAATTAGCCTTGATAAAGTTCTTATGACTCGCTCTAATTACAGGCTCAATGCGTGCTCTGATTTACTTTTCGAGGCTCCCCATCTTAACCGTGTGAAGCCATTCGACACCGTACTGTGATACGTGATGTACTGTGGGTCAGCACAATCAAAATGACCAGCGTGGTGGACTGGTCCGACCAATGGATCACTGACCCGTGTTTGTAAGGTCACTCAAGGTATGGCCGAGTTTCACCTTATGAGGTCAAGCCCTTGGGGAGAAGGGCCATCGGTAATCCAATATGCCATAAAAACTGGCCATGAAGCAAGTTGGTCACTTTCTCTATAGCGTGTTAATTTGGAGGTCTTGAGTGCTTTTATGGCTATGTATGCCAGGTATGCTCTGGAGTGCCGTTGTTAAGTTATTTTCTGCCCAATTTGTCAGTGTGCTAGGAAAAGCGAGGAAAGATATGCCAGGCCTTTGTAGTTGAGAACAGTACTCTTGTCATGTCACAATATTTTGTTTAGAATTTTCTTTTTTTTTTATGGCAATAGCTTACTAATGAGCGGTTTGGTTGTTGAAAGCAAGAGGGGCATTCGCTCAAATAATTTTACGTATAATTTTTAGGCTCTTATATCCTCCGATTTATTTTTCTTCAAATAACTGATTGTGATATTCCTTTATTATTCTGAAGCATATTATATCCTTTTGAGTTCATGTCAAAATGATTCTGAAATACATTAATCAAGAATATTTAGAAAAAAAAAACCAAAGATTCACGAAGAGTAAAGTAATATAGTTCAGGAAAGCTATGGTTCAGACCTTGGTTCAGACCACGCTCTTTCTCGTTTGCCCTCTCTGCCCCTATTTCATTGGAATTCGGGGTTATATCAGCGGTCAGTCTGGGACAAGAGTGACCAACCGATAAAGGAATGGCCATGACCCAAAATGAAACCGTTCTCTTTTGTAAAACCCGTCGTGATCGAAAGTTGGCTTCTACAGCAAAACACGGTCACGACCACAAAGTTTTCGCGCGCTTTCTGTTGCCCCCCTTTCTCTCTTGTTCTGTTTCACCAACACCTCATGTAAGGACCTGGGAGCGACCTAAATTCCAGCACAGGGCCTATTTCTCCCCGGTGGGCCTGCTGAGGAGGTGAGAAAGTGAAATCAACCACTCCCCCCCCCCCCCCCCACTCTCATTCCTGAGAGGTCAACGTTGAAACAAGGGTGAAACACAGGGTACCATTTTCACATAATGGACTTGGTGTTAGCCTAGCAGGGAGGGTTAGTCTCATTTTCTTCCCCGACTAATTAACATTCAATTCAGTTTTCAATTCAATTCCAATAAAATCCAAAAGACAGAATACAATCATGACAAATAAAACAATACAGATAAGTCAACAAGGTAAGAAGATAAAACACTAGAACAGATAACATTACAAAAACATTATTGGAATTGCATTCGATAGAATGCAAAACCATAGGTCCCCTGTAATTACTTGCCTAGACAAGCCTTGCTTTCTCAGCAGTGAGGCGAATTAAAACCACAGCTCATCGATCACGTATCGATCATAATTATTTCTTAATCATTAGCGCCGGCTCTAGCGAGTTTGAATGTAGACCCTCACTGTTAGAAAACTGCGACCTGTGGTATAATTAATACGATATTTCACGCGGGAAATGATAGCTAACGGAATGTTCGTAAAGTATGAATTCATGTTGAGAAGAAGATGTACTTGCCAAGATTCTGCTGCTGCTGCTATAGTAACTAACACAATATTGCTAGTGGGTCTTTAGGGGGTAGTTTCGGTACATCATGACATACCTGCGAGTCTCCTTGTAGTATCATTATTCGCACGTACTTGCAAAGAGAAATCGTCGCCTACCCTACCCCCCCCCCCTTCACTCCCTTTGAGCCATTCATCTGCATTTGATGCTTCAGTATCAAAGATACTATATGATCGCTTTGGACAGGAAAGGAATCTTACATGATTTTTTATGACCTAAGAATTTCTTTTAAAAACATAATTTCAAGCACTTCTTTATACATTGTATACACACTCAACATGCTCATAGCATCAAACTAGCTTGCGAATGAAAATCTCCTATCGTTTTCAACAGCACTGACATTTGATGTCAAACTCCAAGCAGGTACAGGAAAGTTACAGTCTGCAGCACCTTGATCATTAAAATGGATAGAATGTTGTTTTTTTTTCTGATCACACATGGAAATTAAGACATTTCCCCTGCATCAATGTTTTATTTGAGAAACATTGTAAGGAAATCCCTAAACCATTTTGTCAATTTCGACATATCTCTTTCGCTCCAGTCTGATATAGTAATAGTACCACATGCTCATGCTGAAGCAATTTTTTTTTTTTTACCAATTACAGCATTATTTTGTTTGAATATCCGCTCAGATTTATTAAGGGGAAATAGACATGATAGGGGTATTTGTTATTACAAGCAGTACCCGGATTCATGGAAATATACCCCAACAAAATGACATGCCTAACTCGGTAGCTGCACAGAAAATGTTTCACAATATTCCTGCGTCACACTTGCCATGACGTTGTGGTGTGTATACAATAGCTGCGCATGCGCATTCCGTGTGTACTCTTAGCTGGGGATTTTCCCTTTTGCGTCATCATTGTTTTGGTTTTGAATCAGAGGTATAGGGAAAATGCCAGCGCAATGTCAGTTTTGAAAGCGATGGAAGAAAGGCGACATTTTGGAAATGCTTTGGAGAATCCCAAAGGGAATTCTACCATTTTCATAACAAGACTTATTCATCCATTAATATTTAGTTTACGTAAGTTCGTTAGGAAACACGTTTTATAAAGCTGCATCATAGTGAATATTCCCAGCTCAGTTCTACTTCTGCATTGCAATATCATAACAACACATGTCAAGGATACCTCAGTGTTTCATACGGATTGGTCAGTATGGTCAGTGAGTCATATTGCAATAAATAACAATACATAATACTTACAAAAGTCTAAAAATGGAACAGTAATGCAAGTCATTATATCGACATAGTGTTGCAAAACTTTTCAGCTCGCACTTATCGGGCAAAATTATATAGTTTACCGTCTTGTCAATGCCTCCACCATGTCATGAAATGAAAACAATCAAGTCCTACTTAATTGATCAGGACACGATTGTAAACAAACTTAATTGCTTACAGATATTTGAGCCAAAAGGCTTTGTATTCAATGTTTGAAAGCAAACTAATTAGGTCGGGTCCTTGGGAGTATAAATTCGAGATGTTAACAGGTTGGAACTTTTCCAGGTCATATCAACTCTTGCTCAAGTCGTGTATAATCAGAACAAGATTATAAACAGCTTACAAGCAAATGGGTATAAAATCAGTTGGAATTTGAGACACCGACCTCCCTTAGGTCAAAGTCAAAAGTCTCCTATAAGCAACATTCCCTGATCACATGAAGCGTCTGACAATGACAAAACGTTCAGGTCACGTAAAAAAGGTGTCATAATTATGTATTTGCAAAATATGTTCCACAAATAAAGAAAACACTATGCTATATATAGGGGATTTTAAAAAAGACAGCATCGTCCCTTTGTCTGCTTTTAGAAGATCTAGATCTGTCCAGAATCAGGGGGTTACTTTAAAGGAGAATGAAACCCTGGGGGGAAAATCAATTTTAATGAAAAGAGAGGATAGAGAGAAGCAATTAAAAAAGTTCCATCAAAATCTTTTACGAATTATCTCTGAAGGTGCAGCTTGTCTCCTAATAGCTAAAGATATATCTTGGGAAAATGTATTTGACACAACAAATGACACAACAAAGAGACAAGCAACATTTTTAGAGATAATGGAGAAAATTTGAAATTTTGTGTACAAAACATATTGAGAGTTGTCCTTCTAAACCTACCATTTTGAAGCAACATTGCCAGGATCGCCATAGAAAGTAAAGTGAGACTTTCAAACTTTCATAACTTTCTCAATTCATGACAGATTTTCATGGAACTTTTTAAAATTTGCTTCTTTCTATCCTCTCTTTTCATTAAAATTGACCCCCCCCCCCCCCAATGTTCCAAAGATTTTTAACACAGTGGCTCTTTCTAAGGCTGTAATCACATTTTAATACAAATTACATTCTTGAGGTATTCGTAAGCACCTCTGTCATTAAAAATGTACTGACTAACAGGAGAAGGACCCGCGACTTGTGCCACTACTTTACTTTGAGTAACTTTTCGGAACTTTTTTTTTTCTTACAGTACAGGTCTATTAAGTATTACAAACTTTTCATGCATGTAATTCTTTTCGTGACAAACTTTATTATTTCATGGAAGCCGATCAAAAGTGCCTTGTACGGCGTTTTACCGTGAACGTGAATTCATTTTCCTCATATCTCCCCAGCAACCATTGTTTACCTTTATCACGCTGCTAAAAGGTGGCTGGAGGACATTGGAACTGTCAAAAACTTCTTTGCTAAATTCTGGGACTTTTGCCAAAAGGCCACGTAGATTTGCCCTTCGCGGGCATTGTGGAATCGCGTGTTCAATTGTGCATTGTTTTCTACGAGCGATCAAATAGGATTTAATGGTTTATTCTTTCAAGTGATGCGATTGTTCAAGAAAACGTATTCTTTCTTTATTTCACCCAACTTGGAGACATAACTGCTATTATGATTTATTTTATTTCTGTTGTAGCTGCTGCTGTTTCATCAAATTTGAATCATCAGATGACTTTATCCGAATTCTGCTGCATGAAATATATCCCCTGATATCAAGCTTCTGTTAAACAATAATTGAGTTCAATGTCACAGTTCACGTGGAATGGGATGGATCTATGCCAACTATACAGAAGAATGTTAGGTAGAAAGGTGATCCAAATAAAAAGTTTCCCTTGTCCTTCTCAATGATACCCTCCATAAATGTAGTACGCAGTATGCATGCATTCCTACCACGAAATCGTTAAAAAAAATTTTTTCGAAATGTATTACAGTTATATGAATATTCACAGAATTGTCTATTCTCTAATCAGTTCATCCAGGGGTGATGAATGATTCATAGAACTGACCAGTTTCTGTTAGCCTTGTTTCCCTTCCTTTCAAAGGAAATGATTAGACCACAAAATTAATCAAGGTTTGACTCCTCGCGTTTTATACCAGTCTAAAGGGATTATTTGCTAGCTGTTCTTAAACTATACTGAATGTACCATTATGTATGCTGTTTTATCAGGAAAAGAAGATGATGATGGTCAAGAAGAAGAAGAAGAAGAATAACAAAATACCATATAAACCGTATAAACTGTATTTAGATTCAGTATATCGATGCAACAGACATCTCATCAAATGGTATTGTAGTCTATCTTAGGGTTTCAGAGGGCGGTGGCCCCTCACTCCTCACAAAATTAATTGTGCATTATGCAGCGAGAATGCAAAGGAAAGAAGCCGACGACCCCTCTGTTTTATCGCGTAGCTTGAAATGGCGCATGGATCACAACAATTTTACTAGCAGCCTTCGCGTGCTAATTAAGGCAACTTGAGCCTCTCGAATCTTCTGTGTTTTCCTCGAAAATACAATACCTGGTCAGAGACGTAAACATGTTTTTAAACTGGTCAGATCCACTATACCTGTGACAAGTTTGATGCTTTGTTCTTGGAGTATAAAGTTACCTGTGTAGCAGTTGGAAATGTGCAGGTATACGGGCCTATAGCTTTATGACGTCTTCTTGTGATAGTGAGATGGCACTTATCAATATTTTTTCATGTCTTTCATAGCATTTCTATGCATGCCTTTCTTGGTAGTTTGGTTTTGACTGTGCTAATTAACATTTTGAAGGGGTCGTGAGAGTAGTTGAATTATCTCTTGATTTAAGAAATGATAAATGGGGGAAAACATCGACAGTGTCAATAAGACTTTCAACGTTTAGCATTAAGGGGGAAAGCAAGACAGTGTTCATTTTCAATAAGAAAATGAAACAAATCTGTCCGTCATGTCCGTACGGCTATTTTGAATAACCCCATAATAATATACAAAATATACCTAAAGGATTTATTTCACAGAAATTCCATGCAATTGTGGCCATCCATTTTGCAATGTTTCCCTACATCTTTCAACATATACATTTTGAACAACTAGATTTTACATCTAAGTACATTTAGGCACACTCAGAATTTTTTTTTTAGGTTGGTTGAAATATGAACCTACCTAGTGTTGGTTCAAACAAATCCCCATACGTTTTACACACAAATTTGTTTTAACCAACAGTTGGTAGGTTTGTATTTTAACCAACCTAATGGTTTTAACCAACTTTTCTGAGAGTGCATGTTAGGAGAAAGGAATTGTGGAACCGTGCCAACTCGAACTGGTCTCATCTTATAAGAGCAATGACCCAGGACACACAAGGACATAATCCATCATGTTCTTCAACATGTACTGTCTTAATTGCCTCGTATAAACTTCACTCTAAAAACAAACTAGTAAGATTTGACCAAATTACCGGATCACACGGGCACTTAATCTTTTCTAGTCAAATCTGACTAGATTCTAGTCAAAATGACCAGAATTCTGTTCAATTTAACGAAGAACGAACACTTTTCTAGTAAAAATTGACACAATTCTAGTAAAAATGACAAGAATTCTAGTAACTTATTTAACTAGAACATGAGATCCCATGGGCACTTACTCTTTTCTGGTCAAATATGACTAGATTCTACGGTGACTATGACCAGGATTCTAGTAAAAAATTAACCAATGCTAGTCAATTTCACTGGAATCAAGTCAAGTTAGCGTTGATGTTTGTATGATCCGGTATAGTCAAATTATTTTTACAAGAATCTAGTCATTTTGACGAAAAATGTGTCACTTTTGACAAAAGTAGTATACAAGTATACTCATAGCATTTTTCCCATGCAGAGGGTACGATCTTAAAACTCCCCTTTTGGGGGTGATAAGGATGAAAAAAATAAATCCCCCCAAATAATAATAAACAGAATGGGCCAATTAAACATTTAATTCCTGAATGAAATAGGTTTATAATCATGATAATTTTCTTTCTTCGTTAAGGCAAAATTTTATGAATTATGCACAGTTTGAATAATTTCATTTCCTCTCGGTAGAATTTACGGCTTTCAAGCAAGTGTACGACAAGCCTATTGCAAACTGTACAGATAATCTTAAAAATGAAAGAAATTTCAATGAAAGCGACCTGAAAAAAATAATAAATTGAGTGAAACTGTATCATAAAACGAAAAAAAAAAAAAAAAACCGCCATCAAACTTTTCTTATACAGCACGTGTCGGAAGCACCACAGGCGCGTTCATTAATAATCATTAATAATGCAACATTATAGGCTAAGTGCGACAAGTTTTTTCTTTTTTTCCCCTGAACTCACGTGTTACTACAACTCACAAAATCTCGACATAATCATAATCATGTTAGTCATTATTAAAACGAAGCTTGAGTTCTGGAAAAGGTAATCAATGATTTTGTGAGGCTTTCTAATTATTATTATGTCAATTCGGAAGAACATCATTGCAGAAATATCCTATGAAAAGGATTGCTCTTCAAATGCCTTCATTTCATTTCATATTCATATTTCATATTCATATTTCATATTCATTTCATATTCCAAATATTTCATATTCATTTCATATTCCAAATATAACAAGAAACTAATCAAGTGTTCTATCCCAACATTTAGGTCTTATCCCATATTTTCTCCGCGAAAAGTGCATGAGCTTTCCTGCAAAACTGAGTTGACTTGAAAAAGCAAAATAATTTTAACGATTTCATAACCCAAATTTCTATGCACTATACCCAATCAACCTTTCCCAAATGCTAAAAAAAAAAGAAAAAAAAAAAAGAAAAGCATCTTCACTTTTACAAAGAGTGCTGTTTTTCTTGTGATGAAGTATTGATAGAATAACACTTTCCAGATAGAATAGATCCTTGTTGAAAACCCTTATTGTTTAGATGTGAATCATTACCTATAGAGAATAAGAAAATGTTCCCCCTCTTTTTTTTTACAAAGCGTGATACAGTCAGGAAACGAAAATTTCAGATTAGCAGCACGTTTGACGGCGTATGTGATGGTGTGGTGATGATATTGGTTGGTTGGTTGGTTGGTTGGTTAATGCACCTGACAGCAAAGAAAGCATGTGTATACTTGTTAATAAGCAACCAGGGGGCCGACGGCTCCGAAGTACTTGGTAATGAGGATTAATACCTTACCAAAGGGCATAAGCGCATTAGGTTTCGAACCCGGATACTCCCGGTTACGAGACAACTGCTCTATCCACTGAGCCACAGCGCCTCAGTTTAACAGTGATCACTATTACATGGATATAGTGATAGTGATGTTATTTGTCAAATTTAACACGTGAAGATTGTCGGGCTTGTTTGGGATTGTATTATTTTACTCATATTATTCTTCATCAGTCCTGTTATAATAACTATGATCTTATTTACCCATGGTAGCATTACGATATTATGAAGACATGATGATGACGAGGAGGAGGAGGAGGAGGAGGAGGAGGAGGAGGAGGATTCACAGCATTTGTTTGGCGCCATTATATCTGTTCTAAAGACATTCAAAGGCGCAGACTCCTCCAATAAAGGTAGCATTTAAATAAATGTCTGATGAAAGATACGAGTCTTAAGCGAAGCTTTGAAGTGGTCTAAGCTGTCAACTTCGCGAAGATATGATGGGAGTTCCACAGGCGAGGAGCAATAGAGGAGAATGCCCAGTCTCCATAACCCTTAATTGAGATGTGTAAATGGCGTCTGGAGAGTAAGGCCAGATGAGCGAAGGCCATGGGCAAGGATGACGCCGCTCAGTCAGAGAAGACATTCTTCGTGAAGGCCCTGCCATTATCATTACCCCAGCTTTGTACCTTCAATACCGTGTCCAAGGATGTAAGCTCCAAGCGAAGATCGAACCCAGGACCTGCATGTCCTCACAGTATATCAAGAGCCTTACATCAATATACCACGGTGCTTGCCTGATCGCATGACGAAGCGGTGCTCATTAATCCGGTGCTACAGTACGATATTCCGTAAATGGTTATTTTTGCTTTCATTTCTTGAAAATATATTTCTGCTTTTTCTCCTTGTTATGCAGAGGCCGTACATAATTAATGAACATGCAATCCGTCTTCTTAGAAAGGTAAAATACGAACAAGGCACGTGAATTGTACTCTCGTGGGTATAATCCAACTTCACTCGCGGCTCATTAAAACGTGTTTCTTTTTTGTTTTTGCGAATATTACACTAATTCTGTTATTGCTGCCGCTGCTGCTGCTGATTCTAATGGCGTTGTTATTGTTTTGCACTCTTGAAGATATTGGGTTATGTCCCTGAATATTGTAGAATCTTCTAGAAAGAACTCATCTCTAGCTTTCTAGATTCCATTTATTGTCATAGAAATATTTAGAAGACAACAGATTTTGGTGTTTTGATATAAAAAAAAAATACACATTTCAAATAGGGGTAAGATTGTTCATGTTGTTAGTACAGTGACTTATGTTTAGCAACAGCAGTGGATCCTGTAAAATATTTGTGGTACGTAAATTGTAAACATTACTCATTTTCAAAAGTTTGATTCTGTAATTTTGTAACGGTGAAAACTGCTCACAATGAGAGCAATGTTACGTTGTTGGACCAACTTGGGGCAATTTTATGCCTAAGTGGGTAGTATTTTGCCCAATCATTGCTATTCTTTAAAAACTAGAAATTAAGCAAAACCACCCCGCTGACCCCAGTCAGCATGGTCAGTATAGGTGATTATTTCCAAATTGGTCGGACTCTTGAATAATCTTATTATTTGCGAATTCTTTTTTACCATAACAGTCGGACAGTGGTTGGGATGAAGATAAAGAAGGGTGTGGCTTATCACTGAGGTCGATGCTGACATTGATGACGATGATGATGATTATGGTGAGATACTGCTGGTGATCAATGTGATAGTGTGGCTACATTTGAATACATAAAAGGTTACGCGACTAACTAGAAACAGGGAATCGAAAGAAGGAAATGCTAAAAATATATCACAAGAGGACAAAATAGTACAAGTTGTATGTCTTCGCGAATGATGATTTATATAAGGAAGAATTTTTCCTAATTTGATATCGACCTCTTCCTTCTCCTTATAGCGGCTGTTTAAAGGTAAGAAAGATATGTAAGTCCCTTTCTTACTAATTATTTGCATTATAATTAAAGCGAAAACTTTCTAATTTAGTCATGATCATCTACTTGTTGGTTTATTTGTATTCAGGCGATCCATCATAATAAAGATGAACGATAGTACGGTTTCATGATATAGACATAACTGCTTCATTTACATTATGTATACAGTTGGTCGTTCACAATATTTTGACGCCAGTTTCCATATATGGGCTATTTTTCATTGCCACTGTGTACTTGGTACGCTTTGTGAAAAGAGATGAAAAATATGATCAATATGTGTGATCTATTATACACGTGGACACTGAGTACCCTTGAAATGTTATTTCAATATCTTTTGGCTATTTGCAGAGAAATAAAACGATGTATGTCAGTTAAAATGAAAATGTGTCTGAATCAAGAGTTAAATGGGGAGAAGGAATGATTGAAATTGAATAAAAATGTAATTCTTCACAGTTTTCTTGGATTTCAAAATTGCTTAGTGCCAGAAAACTAGCTTGGAAAGCGTTTTTTCCCCTTACTGGACAGATATAATTATGCCTGGGTTTTTTTCCTAAGATTCATTTGCTAGGAAAAAGATTTTGTTTGTTCATCAGGTAAACAACAAAAATTATAGTTTTATCTGCATCTGTGAAATGTTTGGGCGAATTTCAAATTCATCGATATATGAAAATACAGGACATAGAAAAAGAATTTATTTGGTGTAACAGTAATACAAAATATGTTAACGAAATGTTCTTCTTCAAAGCGATTTGGGGATTATGAGTATTAGGCAGGTAACAACAGACGGACGGTGGAAGGAAGTTAATGATTTCTAAACGATTCCGAATCAACAATTGCGTCCTTTTGGGTCGATATTTAAATTTATTCGTAAACTATACAAAAGCAGCTGACCAGTTGACCAAGTATCTTTGATTTTTACATCAGTTATTTGAGATATAACGATATACATATTCTGTAAATATTTTTTTCGTCGATGTATTAATAAAGTCTCTCCTATGAGGTATAAGAAAGAAAGAAAGAAAGAAAGAAAGAAAGAAAGAAAGAAAGAAAAAAGACTCTCGACGAACCATGTAGGCTTCCTCGAGCAGGATGAGGAAGAATTAACAAATTAAAACAAAACAACCGCCCCTTAAAAAAAAACAATAACAAAAAAAAAAAAAAAAAAAAAGCAAAAACAAACAAACAAAAATGGCGATTAAAAAAAAAAAGAAGTCACGGGAATGCGAGTGCGGAATTCATAAATCCCTAAGAGAAAAATTGCATAAATAGACCTCATTAGTGGTCAAAATATTTTCTCCTTTTCCCCCTTTTCCTTTGAAATTGGTTCAAGGATGACCGCGATATAATAACGAGGAAAAGCTTCCCGAATACCTCATCAGTTATTACGACGTGACCAGCACAGCGCGTTGACCTGTCCGTCCAGCCACGCCACTACTCAGGCTTGCACTGACCGGACCATACACACTGGTCAGCTGCTTGTTTTACACAACCACTCCAGCCAGTGCATTGACCTGGTCAAGAAGGGGTCAGTTATCTTGAGAAGATGATGAACAAGAACGGGAGAGAATGGTGTCCTGCTTTCAGGCGATCCCGCGAGAGATATATAGGACCATAAGTATCAACGCTTTTAAGTCCCTTTGCACTAAGCTTTGCTGACCTAAATCTATGGCAAGATCACAGTAGTTTCACTATTTTAATGTTTTATATTTATCTCCTCCAAGCCTTGCAACCAAAGATAGGAAAATTTTGTTTCGCAGGATTGTACGTAATTCTTGATTGCCTTCGTCTATATTCACTCAGGAAAGAGATTTTGAAAAAAAAAAATATATATAAGTATATATATATATATACACACAATCTCATGCATGTATATATTTTATGATGAATGGATCAAATTTCATCAATAGGCTGCAGTTTAACAATGAACATGGTACATCTATCAAGTATAGGATTTATATCGTGAACAATAATAAGGACTCAAATAGCGTGTACGAATGGTTTCTTCGTTAATTCATCCACGAAAACAAAAACAATCTATGGTTGGTTCGGGCTTCACGCGCTATATAGCGCGCTATAGACGCATACTACAATTCGGTGATCTAGATTTTGCTCCATTTTCGTCTCGTCCCGTCCCGTCCGCCCCGGTCAAAATTCCTTTCTCCAGCAGTGCCTTTGGTCATCGTATTGGTCAACATCCTGCGTTCTCTCATAACGCAATTATGCATACGTACTGGTCATTTAGAGGCCGGATGCATTGCACATCGGCTGGTTGGCGATCTAGATCTACTTTCTGGGCCTTTCTTATTAAAATTCACCCCGGTCACGTTCGCGCTTTCTTATAGGGTCAATGTCATCATCAACCAGCCGGCACTAACGGCACAGTTTCCTCTGCGTGTCTGTCTGAGAGTCCATGGCTAGACGGACAATTTGTCTGGCTATATTTAGAACACAGACTCTTATACCTGAGTGACCAACGTAGATTGCCCATTAAGACAATATAGTTAGTTTACAACTGACAATTAAAATGATCTCCCCCACCAAAAAAAAAAAAGCAAACAAAAAAAAAAGAGAGAGAGAGAGAGAGAGAGAGAGAGAGAGAGAGAGAGAGAAAAAAAAAAACCCCCAGCAATCTCCAACAAGAACAACAACAAAAAACAAAACAACACGACATCGAAATTTGATCGTTAGGCGTGTCTAGGGATATTTCATAGCTATAGTCACTTATTGTAAGAACCAATCGAATTATTTGATTTTTTTTTATGGGACAATTATTCGGGAGCCCCTGCTGCATTCTAATGTCGGTGCGTACTGACACTGATAAATATGTATATTTCATATTTCATGTTATGTGTTTTTAGTTTTATGCAATTATTTGTTTCTGTAATTCTGCTTTAAGTTTCTATGCCATTCTGTTACTATGTTATACTGTTTTTCTGTTTAGTTTTGTTTTGTTCATGGGGGCACCTTGCTCGACAAGCGTAAGCTTCTTAAGGTGCCACCCGATTTTTAACTTTTGTACATTCTTATAATGACATATTTGCAAATAAATGGATGAACTGATAAATACAACCCCTTTCCAAATCAATAAATTGATTATTAATATGAAGAAATTTTCGCCATGAACTGAAGAAGAAGAAGAAGAAGAAGAAAGGGGTTATTGACCTTTACTATAGATGCTAATACTCAACGCTGCATGAATCCTGAGAAACATAAGGGATATTAAGAGAATTAACATTTCTTTGGATGAAGATCATGGACATTCGTCGAGAATGCAATTCGATAGCATACCCCATGTTGCTGACGTAATCACGGCCTATGACGTCCGCTGGGATACATGGAACATCCATCAGCCAGTTAGCGTAGCAATGGCTTGAAATGAAACAATGACGGGGAGTCGACCCTGGGATTTGCCATTGTTACAGTCTAAAATCTCATTACAATATACCTCAAATCAGTCCTTTGTTTTCAATTTTACGTATTCGAATTCATTTAAAAATCATTCCTAGTAAAATCGTTTAAATGGTATATGGAATTTAGTTTTCTTTCAATATTTTACATCACACTCAATGAGTCATTGACTTTTCATTTCCCTTTTTTAAAAAAAAATCCCATTACATGTACATCAGTTTCCATGCATGTACGATTTAATGCTTCAATAGTCAAGAAGGTCACTGCACTTCTTCATTTCACAATTTTTTTTTAATGGCTATCAATTATTAATTTTTAATACGTTCCTTTTCACAAGTTTTAGACACAACTTCAACTCATCACGAGCAACAGGCCAACGCAACCTTGAGCGATACCGATAATTCGGCGAGAATTTCGTTAATCCAACGCCCCCCCCCCCCTCCTCTTTATTGTGTCCTTGACCATGCATAACGATTTCAATTGATACAGACAATACCCTGGATATGGTGTGATACTCTCCGGCTGTGAATGATCTGTGCGGATTTTCAAAATACTTTCAATGGGGAAAATAATTGCTCTCAATCATGCGTAGAATATGGCAAGCCAGACCTATAATGCCCAATTAGGCAACGACAATATCATGGGAATAGCGGTCAAGAGAGCTAGAGAAGCCTGATCGATTTGTGACGGACGAACGCTGTCTTGACAGATTCTGAAAGTTTGAAGGCCTGTAAGAAAATAAGTAATGTTTTCGTTGAGCTATTTCATGTTTGATCGTAAAGGGCAGCGCAAAATGAGTTGAATTTTGGGAAAAAATGGTTTTCTACATAAACTAATAAACTAGAATCCATGCATAAAAAGAAAAAAAAAATCGTTATTACGGATGGACAAAATGTGACTCTTAACCAATCAGGCTCAGAGACTGAGAGAGGTAGATAGATAGAGAAAGAGAGAGAGAGAGAGAGAGAGAGAGAAAGAGAGAGAGAGAGAGAGAGAAAGAGAGAGAGAGAGAGAGAGAGGGAGGGGGGGGGGGGGGGGGAGAGAAGCGCATCCTGTCACCTCTTCCATCACAACAGCCACGACCGAAAAATATGGTGGCCCTGAAGTACGCTCGACAACAGGTCATGTGAGACGTGAATTTCGCATCCCAGGTCCTGAATTTCGCGCCGCAGGTCGTGAATTTCACGACTGGGTTGCAAAGTTCGCGCCAAGGGTTATGAATTTCGCATCGCGGGTCGTGAATTTCGCAGCCCAGGTTATGAATTTCGCGCCGCAGGTCGTGAATTTCACGACTGGGATGCAAAGTTCGCGCCACGGGTCATGAATTTCGCATCGCGGGTCGTGAATTTCGCGACTAGGATGCAAAGTTTGCCCCGAAATTCACGTCGCACATGACCTGTTGTTGAGCGTACTTCAGGGCCACCATAGAAAAAGTATGAATTAAAGTATGATAGAGACATTCTTCCCTGTATGATAAGTAAATCTCAAGGAAGTGGCACAACCAACGTTACTGGTATCTCATTAAGGTTTTTGTATCAGGAAAGCCTTCCTACTTTAATGTGTAATCATTACCGGGATCTACGATATGAAAACATATCCAAGATAATCTGGGAATGCTTGATTCCTTTAGATTAGTGTCATTTTGCCCAACTTTGTCAAAAAAATCCTCTGAAACATCAAACGTTAGCTGTAATCAAAACATTTCTGTGGCAATGGCTATCATACTGGATATACAGAAACCAAACACCTGTACCGAGCTTCATTTCCTGAAGCGAACGTCTTTCCGCCATACTGTCAGAGCTGTCAAAGCAACCGATATTACACCTTCCAGGATCTCATGCATAAAATATATCCTCTTAACCTCGATGTGTTTCCTACGATATACTGGACGTGGAATCGTTAACATATAACAATGATCTAATCAGCGGCAGATGGAAAAGAACCTTCAAGTACACGATGATCCACTCCCAATTTGAATCTTTGGAAGCATGACCGAGTAAAATGTTCTAACAGAAGACTTTAACCCATTCGTGACAGGAATTATTTAAAGCCTGATTTGATCAGCTTTTCTTCTTCAAATTGGCAACACCAACATTTTTTATTTTATTGCTACATTTTTCTTATAAAATGTCATGTATCTGAAATGAATATGAATTGACAGAAATTACGATGAGAAGTCAAAAAGTTGCCAATTTGCAGGGGAAAACGGTGATTTTAAACCTTCTATCACATTGCCAATTTAAGGATTTTAATGCTTATTTTTCCTTTTAAAAATTTTCAGCATCAAACAACGAATATTGACGCAACCAAAATGGGCACAGTTTGTGTAGAATTTTTTGCTCTTTCTGCTCATGTATTTGGGATGATTTTTAGGGCTTTGCATCAAAAGATATTAGGCCAAACCACAAAATGTGGACCTCTGTCACGAATGGGTTAATGAACATGATGAAGGGACGGGATAGTTCAATTGGTAGAGCAGCGGCCTCGTAATCCAATGACGCAGGTTCGAAACCAAGTCAATGCCCTTTGGTAAGGCATTAATCCTCATGCAGGTCCCTCGGAAAGGACTTAAAGCTGTAGATCCTCTGGTTGCTTACTTACAAGCATTCATGCTTTCCTAGCAGTCAGGAAAAAACAACCAGACCAAGAGTTACGTTGATATAATAACAAGGTGTAGTATATACTTCAATCGATTCCGACTGAATTATCTGAATATAATTTTTAGATCATTCCGACTTTGAATATTTCCTTATAGGCACATAAGTTTTGCGATTTATTGCTCTTGTATAACGGGAGATTTGAAATCTACCTGAAATGCTGCAACGTTGATTAATCAGAAACAGACTTCTAGCCAGTCTTCAAACGATTTGAAATTTTTTTTTTTGTCTGATAAGAAATCGTTTTCTAGACAGTCACTTGTTTTTACACGCGCTTCATGACGCACTGAAGGATCAGCGTATAATACATTTACCCGAGAGGTAGACAACCTCTCCGTGGCTGTATTAAGCTCTTACGTAACCATCGTCTGGAAACTCTTTACTTACGTCTTATATGTAAATCGAAATTCTACGCCTTTGTAATGGTTTTTGATTAATCTTTTATTCCATGTTGGGTGAAATCGAAATTTTACCTATCAATTATGGATTCTTAAAATCGACATCAGAGTTTTGAAGCCAAGACATTGGTGGGAGGGATGACTCGAATTTGCTTAAAAGGCCAAGAAAAATGATGCACTGTTTTCTAACATTGTATTGCACTGTATACATTCTTCTATAACCTTTCTGATAAAGGTAAAGAATGCTAGTGTAATCAATTTAAAGAATTACGGTTCTCGAACGTTATAACTCTTGCCACAGCATGTGCGAGTATGATGAGGATAATTAATCTTTAGAATTCAGTCGAGTAATCTCAAGATCACAAATCTGTTTTTCAATTCATTACGTGCTCATCCACGTGCTTCTCTGTGCTTTTGGAGGTGTTCAGATTCTGAAGGTGTCTCGTATCTAAGGAGAACACGAGTGTACGAGTGTGAGCGCAATCACGTGGACAAAATGCCTTTTGATTTGCTCTGTTTCATTTCATTTGAATAAAATTCGTATTCATTTTTCTTGGGGGATTAAGAGAATGATCATAAACCACCAGCAACAATTAAAAGTGCTCTTGATGGAAAGAATAGTTCAGTAAAAGTACAGGAGTAACAGATTTCAATAATTAATGTGAAAACGCGATAGTGAACTCATCTTAGTACGATATACGCCTATAAATTTTGAGAAATGCTTTTTTCTTTAAAAGAAATATCATGCACATGTTGATATCTACATAAGCCGTATACAGAACAGAACATAATGCACAAACCTGTAATCGTCATAATTACTAATGACTAATTAATTACCATGGACTACAACATCAACCACCTGCAGATAGTTCTGGAAATACATATCGAAAAGGGGTCTAAATTATGCTCCCACCCCCATATAGGGAAGATGACCTTTCGTGGAAGTAATAGGGAAAAGACCGCTGCATTCATAACACTAATGGTTCATCAACTATTAAGAAGGTGATTTAAGTCGCGGGGGATTCGATGATAAACGTTACCATGGAAACCGCATCCCACAATGTATAAGGGCTGTGCATCAGTGTGTGGGGGTTGATCTATATCATTTTTGATTGCTGGGTAGAGTAAATGGTATACTATCATCCTGACTGCTCGTTAAAAGGATACAGGGGGCGGCTGTCCATCAATCATAGCTCGATCCAGCACCATTTTCTTGATTATTCATCATTTTCCTCCAGTTATCATTAAAACGGTCAACATAACCATAACAACCACTAACACCAACCGTCATTATTAAAGGGTTTGTATCTCATTAATTGTGGAGAACCTGCCGATAACCACCATTTTAACTTTCACCTCTCTTACCCCTCCCCCGCAAGTCAACGAATCTGTACCAGTTCAATTATGAAAATGGGGTCATTCTTATACCTCCTACTGAATGTTGATCGATTTTATTGTGGGTGTCATACCAACTATTTATGTGCCCACGATTCGTAGGTTGGATGAATTCATATGTCTTGAAATGATGTTGATCTTAACGGACCATAATAATATTCTCAGCATTCGAGCACCACCCATATATACATATTTCAGAGAAGCATCTTATGAAAGATGGCCCTTGTCCTTGATAACAACTACGATATAAACATGACGAATAAGGGGACAAAATTTTGCAGCCATAAAGATTACAAGAAAAGGTTAAGATATATTCTAGGTACTGTATAAGGAAGCCTATATTCCTAACACTTATCATGCAGGTAAAAAACTCTATGTTCAAAGAAATTCAAGAACCTAATTGGCCGACAGGGTATTTTCTCGGAATATTGAAGTCCGCTGCATCATGATAAACAAGCCTACCAAAGCCTTACGTAAATGAACTTCGTTATTGACTTAAGATGATCATACTTTAGACTTCAAATTATATCATCAAACGATAAACTTTGTGTTAACCGTTAAACTGCTTAATCAAGAAGTTAGCTCTACAACCCCCCCCCCCGAAAAAATATTGAAGTGGTGTACTGTTAGCACCTCGTTTACCTAGCATCTCGTAGTAATAATGAGAGAGAGAGAGAGAGAGAGAGAGAGAGAGAGAGAGAGAGAGAGATAAATGCAAACATAAGCCCATGAAAACAATCCTTATTTTGATGGATTAAAAGGAAAGTGGAAAGTGGAAAGTAAAACTAAAATCAGGTCCTTTTCACAAAAATAATGATGTACATAGATTTCTATCTTTAGGTTTCTTTGTTCTAAAGGTCTTATTCCGCAATCAATTATGTCTAAGTTTTTTTTTTCTTATTTAAACAATACATCAATGCAGTACTCGTAATTCGTCTAATTATATCATTTACCTCACATCAGAACTTTAATTTCCCGTAATTCAATACTTTTTAAAGGTCCATACGTATAGCCCGTCGCTTTGAAGCGCCTTTATATCTTTTATATTGTTTTCATAACATGAATTTTCTTACATTAGTGTATGCGCTGTTTGAATATTTCTTTTCTTACTTTTGAGTATTTTGTTTTGTTTCTGTTCTTTAGTGTGTGTATGTGTGGTTTTGTTTTGTTTTGTTTTGTTTGTTTTGTTTTTTTGTTATATAGGCCCGTATTCACAAAGGTGTACTAAGCTAAACCATGGTTTAAATCTGTGGTTTAACTATGGGTAGCCAAATGTGACAACTCTGTCTACGCTGTTATGTTCATTATATTTACTAGACTTCTGGTCTCACGCTTTTAATGGTCAAGAAAACTATTGTACTTATCATTCCCAGGCAGTTCTTAATAGTTTGAGTACCAAAACATGCTGACAATACGAACATCTACTGTTAGAGAATTTGTGTTACATTTGGTTATCCATAGTTAGACCACTGATTTAAACCATGGTTGAACTTAGTACACCTTTGTGAATACGGGCCATAGGCTAATTTATCATTATCATTTATCATTATCATTTATCATGTGTTAATCATGCTGTTAACGTATATAAGGCTAATTTCACCCTTCTTTGTTGACCCTAATTCTAAAAAAAAAAAAAAAAAAAAAAAATTGCCCACAGTTGCTCTGTTTGGATATCTCTGATCAGTTGTATATACATGTATATATATCATGTACATGCTTTTATTGAGAATGAAATAAAGAATCAATCAATCAATCAAATATGATATCTCCAAGTGGTCATATAGCCAGAAATATACGTAATTACAACGAATGAGAATTTCACGCTCAATGACAAACTGGTTCACGACTATGCGATGGCAATACTTTTTTTTCACGTGGCAACGACTTGTTTATCAGGTATAAACTATTCGTCAAACTATGAACATACTCTACATTCCACTTCATCCTTGCTAACGAGTCCCTGGCGGGAAAAGAGTACGGGCACCCTTAAAAGCTTATTACAGCCCACATTCTGCGGTTGCGAGGGACGCTAATGTTGGGACAATGTCTACCATGTTATATCGAGTTTATTTCGCATTCCTTCATGTTCTAGGGAGGGGCATTCTTTGATGTTTGAAACCAAAATTGTTAGTATTTATGTCAAAGAACAGACTAATTAAATTTTAGAGAATGATTTATTTTAGATGATGAAAGATAACATAGTCGAGACAGTCATTTGTGATTCGAAACAGTGAAGGCATATACATGACATTATTACTGAATACGTCATTTTTTCTTGGGGGGGGGGGGGGAGTGAAGTTTTAAGTGTCCTGTATACAAGCGTGTACTTTCATATGATTATGAACGATGGTAGTTTTTTTTTTGTTTTTTGTTACAGACATGAAAATATGCTTATTATGCTTATGAAATCTCATAAAGATGCCAAAATACTCTTTAAAAACACCTCCTCCGTTTTATTAGGGAATGCTTTTTATCATGCAACTTTGCGATGACAGTTTTAAAGAAAGTGTGGGGTTTGTGCCTCCATTCTCTCTATAGACACCCCAACCCATTCCAACCCCTTCCCCCTCTCTCTCAAGTGATGGTATACGTGTTTTCAATGGAAAGGCGAGGGTGAGAAGGGGGAGGAGTGGCGGCGGGCGACCCACTATTATAATTGTAAAATTTTAATATTATTGGCTTTGTTCCCGGATTCGTTAGCTCACTGCTGGATTGAACCTTGGTCTTAATACGAGTATATTGTCTGGTAACTTTCCATCATTTATGTTTACGTTGGTTACCCGTCTGGCTTCTTCGGAAAAGTTGGACCTGGGCTATGATGAATGCACTTTTGGAATGAAGGGGTCTTTTGACAAAGTGCCCTTTTAATTCTTTAAAAAGAACTATTATCGATTGTTCCCGTTCCAAATGCTGAAGCCTTGAAATCCTACGATGGTTTTTCAAGACTCTAGATACTCAAAGTTCATAGTGTAATTTGATGACTAGTCTACTATACATTGATCACGAACATAATCGCTCTACTTTATGAAAAGTTGAAGGAGAACTGCGCTGGGTGTAAGTACATCGTTTTAGGTAGTTTCAACTACATCTATTATGTATACAATGTAAGCACAATATTCTTCATCGGTGTGTTCGATTTTAATTCATGAAATTTATTTTTGTCATATCATTATTAGAAATATTAACAAAAATAACAAATAACACGATATCTAAACGTGATTCTGCAGGTTTGGTATTGCTAAGCTGCTTGTCTGTCGATAATGAAGATGACAATGATCTCGATGATGATGATGATGATGATGATGATGATGATGATGATGATGATGAGCCAAGGAGGACGAGGTTGATGGGGTCTATGCCAACGCAGCGCGTATCAGCATGACGTCAATATCTTGTCTCCTTGGTCATCCCTGAAAACACTCTTGCTCTGAATGACGACGAAGACGATGATGATGATGATGATGGTAGTGGCTGTGGTGGTGGTGGTGGTGGTGGTGGTGGTGGTGGTGGTGATGATGGTGGTGGTGGTGGTGGTGGTGATGATGGTGGTGGTGGTGGTGATTATGATGATGATGATGATGGTGGTGGTGGTGATTATGATGATGATGATGATGGTGGTGGTGGTGGTGGAAGTGGTGATGATGATGATGATGATGATGATGATGATGATGATGGTGATGAGCAAAGGACCAACAAGGGTTGACGGCCGTTACCAACGCATCGCTTGCCTCCATGACGTCCTTTATATCAGGTCTCCTTGGCCCGGACATTATGTTTTTGGCTTATCTCTCATGATGCTCTGGCTCCTAACGAAACCGATCTCAGCTGGAGATAGATATGGCATTTATTGGCCGATATGATATTCAAAATAAAGAAAGAAGAAGGTTCATTTCATAAACGTGACTGAGCTAGAAGAATGGAAATTTACTGAACAGGAACATCGGATGATATTGAGAAAAAATAATGAAGGCCTTTTCTATTGTACTCAAATTAAAGGTGCTGGGAAATATTCAGACAGGCTATCATCAAGCTTGATTGTATCATAAATTCTAGAATTGCTTGATAATATTGTTCGTCCATTGTGTTCGCATTATGTCGCTGTTCCAAAGTGGAAAGTTTTTGGAAGTTTCAAAAAGTATAGAAACTGTATTGTCTGGAGCTCCTGAGACCTATGTTTCGTTCTAAGAAAGTGGTGAGTCACTGACGAAATATTTCCAGTATACCTTTCACTTTTAACATGTCCCCTTAACATTTGAGCAGTGCGCGATCCATTAGACTCTCAACCTCCACCCGTTCCGCCCCCCCCCCCCGCCCCCAATAAACCCAAGCAGCAGTAAAATACTTTTGGACGTTATACAGTAGATATAATGGCCGGTTGTTTTAGTTTACCAGGCAAAGTAACGTCATTGTTTTTGTTTACCAGGCAAAGTAACGTATGTGATCAGAAAAAGCACACCCCTAAAACGAGGCACCTTCGTCCTGTTCGTTGATACAGTAATATACTGAAAATTATGAATTATGAACTATTTCAAAAAAAGATACGGCAGACTTCATTCACCCGTCTTATTCTCATTCAATATGACTTCCATATTTTTCAATTTCAATTTTTAAATGTTGAGCACTAGTGTAATAATATTCATTAGAGAGGAACGACGATAAAAGACAGTCGTGGCAGTTGATTTGAAATCAAAATTTCTGTCTGACCTTTCGGAACTGGAAGTCATTATCTGGTTGTACAAATCGTAAAGTATATTTTCATTTCCAAAGTGTCGTTTTTAGCAACAAGTTATGAGAGTATGTAATAACAATAATGGTAATTCGGCTCATAATAAAATGAATGCTGTTGAACTCTAGGAGCACTACGTCGATGATTTCATGAATAAACCATTTTAAGCATCTAGAGAGAGAGAGAGAGAGAGAGAGAGAGAGAGAGAGAAAAGGGGGTGGGGAGGGGGAGAGAATGCTTTTCACTGTAAGTTCACCATGCAGGCCCAGCGGTCAAGCCAAGACACACACTGGTGACAACAAGGTATTCGGCCGAACTTAATTTAGGTCATAGGGGTCGGGCGGAATGCAGGACGGACGGGCTGCTAGGGGCTATTTTTGGAAATAAAGGGTGTTGACAGAGGGATGCCGTGTAAATCCTTCTTATAGACAAAGCCAACACTGTACTTGACCTCCAGCGTGGAATGAAATCAGGTCATCTATTGGCCCGATGGGGTAAACCAAGGAGTGAACGAGGGGTGAACGAGGTGTGTCGTAATGGGGTCACCTCATTTTGGGGGGCGTTCCATGGTATAGGTCACCAGAATGCAAGTACGTGACCAAGGTAAACAAGATGGATGGGTGACCATAACTTACCTTGATTATGAAAAACGGGATGGGCTAGATCAAGGCCAGTTGATACTCAAGCGAGATTTTAATTCACCAACGTCTATTCAAGTACATCATTATGCATCATTATCACCACCATGATTGCTGTGCTTATTAGGATTAATGATTATCAGAAAATTTTGAATGAAGAGAATGGAGAAGAAGAGGAAAAATTTTGATCATGTACAAACAAACACAGAATCTAGACAGAAGAATTATCATTAGAATATTTCCTGTACTAATAATTAATCAAGGTTGGGACCAAAAGAAAACTGTTCAATTCAGCGTTATAAACAAAGAAGACTGATGATGAAAAATAGGCAGGGATCCGAGTGAACACACCTAAACAAAACAAAACAAAAAAAAATGTGTCGTCACTTTAAACGGGATATTGCGTATAAAAATTAATCAGCAAAGGATTTTTCACCTGCCGAGTGAGTAGCCTGCGGTAAGTCTTAAATGGGTCAAATCTTTTCTTTTAAATCGAGAACGGACAGGCTTGACCTCTGGGAGGCGGGCCAGCGGAAGTGCCCCTTTCAAGAAACACGTGCTTATATACATATCTCATGAACAATAATTATACAAAATAATACCAGCTCTGATGACGCTACATCAAAGGCCAGTCTGAACTGTTCGCATATTGTAGATAGCATATTCTTGTTATTGAAAGTGGATTGCCAAACAGTTGCTGCAGACTATTTTCTTCAGATTATCGATGTTACCATTATATTTATGGAGAGCAATGCTATCATATTTTTGTGTGTGTGTGTGTCATGTGGTATTTCATTTTTCCCTTCTCTCTGTCTTTCTTTTACCGATCTCTTTCGCTCATGTACCCCCCGACCATAAAGACTTTCTGAAAAACCTAAATGTTCTGTGCGCAAGAGTCGGAACATGTCAAAAGCTCGGGTTTGGAGAGTATATTTATACTTATTCTCAGCATTGTCTACACCGATTAACGATTCTGCGTGATGTACAAGCAACCCGTGCATCAATAATTAATTAAATATATGTGTATAAAGGTGTCGATCATCAGTTATTCACAAAATAGGCAAAACCGATCCTGTCAGACTAAGCCGTCTTAATGAAGCTCATTATCCTCATCTATCATTGTCTATATTTGGAGCTCCTCCACTCTTTATTCTGCTTTAGAGTGATATAGTTGTTTTTTGCACACCACATCCTAAAATTAGTAGTAACTGACGTTTGCACGCTAAATAAAGAAGGCCCCCAACTCAATGAAACGTTCCACAGTAATACCTTAATTCATTCTTCACGTAATGTGCAAAGCATTATTATAAAAAGATAATTAGTATATAGACGTCGTACATTGGTATACTTACATGACACCTGCTGCATGCACGTTTTTTTTTAAAGTAAACTGTGCTTGTTGACGGAAGTATGGACTTCGCCATTTTTGCTCAAGATATACAAGAACAAAACTAAACAAAAAAACCCCAAAAACTACAACCCCATAAATTTCAGCAATGCTTTTTGTTGGTGATAATTATTCTATTGGAATGCTCTCCACATAGTTTCGTCACAAAGCTTATCCACGATATTATATAAAACATATGTCACCATAAAAAGCAAACATATTACAAAAGAAATATACATACTGATAAATCAAGACTCTACATATAGCAAAACATGGTTGGGCCACAAAAGGCAAAATGCTTATAAAACATGGCCCCAAGACATAATGAAAATTAACTACACACACACACACCCTCACACGCACACGCACATGGGTAACACATCATACCTTTAACAGTGTTTAACAAGGTATGCATGTGCATTTTTAGTCGTGCAATCATCAATCATTTAGTGTCTGTAATGACCATGACATTGAATCGACGGCCGGCCGTCAAGGACGCATACTATTATAGACTATGAAGGTCGTCTGCTATCACAATTCATTTCATATAGCCTCTCCTCACACGTAGGGAATAATAATCGATTCGAGAGTAATATGAAAAGCTATTATATTCATCGAAAATTCATAAAAGTGGTTAATATTTTGGTATCCCTTTTGATAACGGAATAGGAAGAAATTTATAATGTTTTATAAAGGATTTAGTATTTCATTTTCAAAATAGTGACGCTTGAGATTCGAAAGAAAATTGTATATTTTGACTTGTAGATCGGATGAATTTTCTCTGTAGCATTTTCAGCCTCAGCTGTGACCTTTGGGGTCACATCTCCAAGACCTTCATACAATCATGATGAACATGTACTTTAAAAACGGACCCATCAACCATAAGGCCGTACAATTTAACGCCAAAACGCAGGGAAGTGGAAAAAAATAAAAAGAAAGAGTCAAAACATCAACCTTTTAATGGAACTTCTTACTTCGGTGGTTTCTAACTCTTGTTATGCATAATCAGGTTTTTTATCATTCTTTGGTCATCTGGTTTAGATGATTTCACAAAGAGGATCAGTCATATACAGTAAAACTTAAATACGTATAATCTCTTAAACTCATGTAAGGTTTAGTTTATTGATATAAGAATATTTCTTTCAATCCGAGAATTAAATGTTTTAAATCGATGCAGGTTTACTTCATTTAAGTTTGTGTTTCATAGAGGTTTTGTTTTTTTTTTTTCTTTATAGTTCCATCACAAATTTCCAACGATGTCACATCCAAAGTGAGCCGTGAAAAACGGGACTATCATCAGAAAAACCCCATACAAAAAACAAACAAACAAACACACACACGCACACACACACACACACGCACACAGCTGTACATCACTATACTACCGAGCACAACAATTGGACTTCTATTGTCCCCTGTCCTCTCAAGGCTGACGGAATAAACCCAAATCCTTTGTTTGACAACTGAGGACTATTGTTTACCAACCGAGGACTATTGTTCTCAGGAATTTTCTTTGTTCACTGTCCTCTCTTGCAAAGCTATACAAGTACAACCCCCCCCCACACACACACACTCACACCCCGACAAAAGACGAATGCAAACAGAAGGAGAAAAGAGGGGGAAAAATAGATCATTGATTATCAATAATGCAGGAGTGTCAGCAAAGAAACATAATATAATGAATCGCATTAGTATTGCTTTATCCAGGGCTTTCATTTTTTTTTTTAATGGTTGAGCCGTGTATAGAGAAAAGCCACCAATGATTTAAGAAACATCAGTAGTTTGATGTACAAGAGCCCTTGAATATGTTGAAAGAAATTACGTAGCTATACAGTGGCATGGAAGCAATGGGGGGGGGGGGGTTCAAGGAGGGTACATGCCACTTCTTTCATCCCTCCCTTATCGAATGGAAATAAAAGGGGAAGGGAGGTGAGGTTAAAAAAAATAAGAAGGGAAAAAAAAGCGATATGACTCTCTCACACCTCCTCCTAAACTCGACATTCCTGTTCATTAATTACAGTCGATGCATGCCCCACCCCTCCCAGGACCCTCATGACACCAGTTCCCTTTAATCTCTGGTCTCTGTATCCTACGCCAATCTTACCATTGATCGAGAAGTTTAATTAATTTGATTTCTTACTTCATGAAGCTTCTTATAGCTGAAAGAAATGAAACAGACGATATTGTGATTTTTTATTAGGTAAAAATGGCGCGTATATGGCGTGATTGCTGATTACACACGCCTCACCGAATCAATGACCGAACGGCCATTGAACTCAGCAGCATAAAAGTTTGGTAAGAAACTACCAATATGTCATTTTAACTGACAATTTGCGTCATACTTCTATCAAGGCATCGTCAAAACATTACCACAGCTGTGCATAAATGATTGTTTTTGTCATGATGTGAAAATGAAAATATACTAACAAACGTAACTTGCATTTTTAAAAAGATATATAAATAAATATCATTTATAAAGTGTATTACATGTTATTCAAATATAGATATTTCTTTCAGATTACGAAGTTAACGAGATTGTATGTAAATGTTCTACTTATTACTAATCTGTAATACTGTCAATGATAAAAACTGTACTTGGCAGTCACGAAAAGAGAACTTATTGCTCATTATCCACAATACAGACTTAACGCTGGTAAGTGTATAGTTTTATTAGATTTCTTTATAAAAGAAATGTACATGTATATAAGTAAATGGAAGTAGATCATCGAAGAGTTCATAATCACAATCACGTGAACACGTTTCGGAAAATACTTTACCCTGTTAACTTGTTTTATCATTTTCTCTATATCATCTAGAACGGGTCTAGCAACTACAAACTTTAAAGTGACGCGTTTGCTTTAGGAAAATACCAAAATGTTTATACCAACACTTGGAAGAAAGAGCATTCAATATGTTTACAGCATATGATATTCCACTCGAGACTTGCATGCTGTAGGATGATGGACTAAATAATGACAGTAGAACTGTCCTTAAATTGTCAAAAATAATTATCTTTTAATATGATTGTGGGGAAATACTTCGAATCCTATCAGCTGCAAGACATGCTGATTGACCGTGCCTTGAACACGTTGAATCTCCAACCAGCTACACAACCCATCAATGATAAAACAAAGTAAAATGAAACAAAACGAAGAAGAAGAAGAAAAAAAAAACATGCCCTTCAAACCTTCACTCAAAGACAGTATCCTGTTGATTTTGGAAGAGGTCTGTAACAATGCGTTTACACCATGACAAATGGGCTGAAAATGTCTTTCAGGTCTTTCCGTTGGTTTTTACAGTAGGTCAGGAAAGAATGGCCAATATTCATTTAATCGACGTCAGTCATTTAGAAACAATAGCATAAAAATGGCCTCTTTTCTTGTGCAACAGTGTTAAGGTTGGGCCTATAGGTCCAAAATGCATAAAGCTTGTATCGTATGCATCCTCTTCAGCTTTTGATATAACAGGCAAATTTGAAAAATCCCATAGTAAAAATAACCACAACGGAAAAGAAACAAAATACAACATCATAGACACTGAAAAGGTGAAAGTTAACACATTAATCATGCAAAGAGAGAGAAAGTGTGAAGGAGAGAGAGAGAGAGAGAGAGGTAGAGAGGGAGAGAGAGAGAGAGAGAGAGAGAGAGAGAGAGAGAGAGAGAGAGAGAGAGATTGAAACTTATTAGAATTCTGGACTTGGTTAATTTCAAACTGACTCGTGTGATCTACTTTTAACTGGATTTTGTTATGACTTTAAGCTTTTTACTCGAATGACTAGGCACATACAAGTAGTCCCGGAAAATGAGGAAGTTCGTATCTTTCGATACAACAGCTAAGTCATATCCATACTTTTGATATTTGTCGATGAATGTATACATCAGTAAAAATAAAACTTCCGAAAAAAAGTGATTTTGCTCATGCTATGAAAGCCGTTTCCAAGTACTGGGTACTTTTGAACGCTAGTTTGTCGACATACAGGAAATGGTAACAATATTCACTCGTGACGTTCAGGGCCGATAGAAGCATATCACTTTCACATTTCTATTTTATACCATGTTTGTACTTTTAAGTTACTGAGCTTTCACGTCGCTCTTGAATAAAATCGTCACCAATTTTCCAAAACTTCTTTTTATATGTCTTTAGTTAAGTTCTCATTGTGTGGCCGCCTCTACAAAGGGTATGAAGACACTCCCTCTAAAAGTGCCCACCTTTGTTAGAGATAGATAAAGAGAGAGAGGAGAGAGGAGAGAGAGAGAGAGAGAGAGAGAGAGAGAGAGAGAGAGAGAGAAGAGAGGAGAGATGGAGAGAGCGAGAGAGAGAGAGCGTAATGGCGGGGGGGGGGGGGGGTAAGAACGAGGGAGATGGGGAGGGGTGATGTTGAGATTGCAAGGTGGGCGTTTGTGGTGGAGGAGGTGGGGGAGGTCTGACAGACAGACATATAAGTACTGAATAATAACCATTCATCCCAAGGCATTGCTGCGAAAAGTATAATAGCCATGTCAATCTGGTAAAACTTGTTTCATAAACATGAACACAGTGAGAGGTAAATATGATTTTCTTGTATTGATCCGTTACTCGCCTACACTCTCAGAAAAGTTGGTTAGAAATCTGAAGGTTGGTTAAAATATGAACCTACCAACTGTTGGACTGTTGATTAAAACAAATTTGTATGGACAACATAATGGGATATTCTTTAAACCAACAGTTGGTAGATTCATATTTTAATTAACCAATTTTTTTTTCTTCCGAGAGTGTAATACGGGGATGTGCCGCTCTAATGGTCGCTTTTTTTGCAAGAAATCCCTAAACATGGGGTATAGTTTTGTGTCGGAAAATCGCTAAACATGCCCGCACTTTTTTTAAAAAAACACGGGTAACTTTATTGTTCAGAATGATATTCTCACCCACATTGTTGCTAAAGTACACACCCGAAATGCAAAATCCCTAATAATGGGTACCCTTTTCTGCCAAAATGACCCTTTAAAATGGCTACGGGTATGGAGGCATCAGCAGCACACCCCCGTCCGAACCAAATCTGAGACCCCCCCCCCCCCCCACCCGGGGTGATGAGGGAAGAGGTTCTTGCTTTCGGATTTGATTGGCTGTTATAGAAATGTCTCTCTACCTAGTACCTTGAAGATAAAAACAGCCATGATGTTGCCAATAAAAACGCAATTTATAGGGCTTTCAATAACTAATGTTCAGAAATTCAAAATCAATGGGGTTGATCGAAGTAAATGGACAAATTTACGCCCACCTCTTGGTATCTCAGTACCCACCATAGAAACCTGAGAACATGCCATTACGAACTTATTAGCACATTTTGACACTTAGTTACATAAGGAAAAATCTCCTTTGTGTGCAAATCTTCATTATTGTCTGGAAACCACAGGTATTCGCCCTTTATCTCTTTATTCAAAGCTATTGTTGTGTTTTGTAATAAAAATATTCACTGACACAGATTTTTTGCGGGTCGGGGACGTGGGGTTATTTGTACTGCCCTGGGCGCCCTGCATGCTGGGAGGAAACTGTCAGAGTTTATTACGCGGAATATCAGCAAGGCATTTCCCTTTTAAAAGTAAAACTGTGATAAAACAAAGTTCTTTGTAAAGATTTTAAAAAAGAGACAATGCGATATCACAGTCATGTTCTGCCACTGTAGTAGCGTTTCAGCAGAGAGATTTGACCACAAGTTTCCACAGGAAGAAGAGAGAAGCAATTTGGTAATCCACCACTTTCCATGACGACGATGATGGAGAAGGGTTCAGAATCGTAGAATACCGGGGGGGGGGGGGGGGGTGTTTCATAGAGATGTTCGTGAAGTTACGCATGACTTTACGAACAACTTAAATTTGAAGTGCCAAATGGGATGCCTAAAGTTTTCCTGGCGTTTTAACAAAGTGTGACTGCCTTTCTCAGAATCTCACAATCATAATCTAAATTGTGGCAAACAATAAAACAATATACTTCGCATTAAAAATGTTTGTAAACATTAGTAATATTAACCTACGTGTGCATATTTCACCTTCAGCTCATGCGATTTATAATGATTTAGAATCCCATATATGGTTTGCCATATTCAAGTCGTTCGTAAAGTCATTCGTAACTTTACGAACACCTTTATGAACCCCCCCCCCCGGGAAATATGAGAGACGAAACAAACAGGTAAACGGTAGAAGAGAATGCAATGAGGGAAATGTTGTATGGAAAGAAAGAAAACATGGAGCTGACAAAATGCAAAAATTAATGTGCATGTTTATGGAAGGATATGGTCTATATCAATAGAACTGAATGAAATTAAGTGAAAATGATTCATAGCGATGCACTGATGAGCATGGGGATACGAGAAAAATTTTGCCACATTCAGAGAATATTAACGATAATGATAAGTCTATACAAACGAAGGACTTCATATTGTAACGGATAACCTAAATTCAGGCTTTGTGTTAATTAATCAGACAATAAATGAATGCATTATATATGGGCATATAATTATGGATTTAACATTTCCTTCAAATCTACATTCATAGGGACAATGGGTTATTATTGTCATAAATAAAGTTAAAGGATACTTATAAAACATACTTATACAACCTGTTTCGTTACACGTTCATAAGCCCTTTTTCTTGTAACTTTGTGTGACCTGAAATGGCTGAATCTTGCCTAGACATTACGTAATGACACGCCGCATTTTCCGACACGTGATCAGAGGTAATAAATCAGAGCGTTATGGTATATAGTTATGAGAAGGCTTGTTGCATAAAGGAAATGAAAATACACAAAAAATGATAGAGACAGAGAGGGAGAGGGTAGAGAGAGAGAGAGAGAGAGAGAGAGAGGGGGGGGGGGGGGGGGGGGAGAAGGAGGGGACAAAGGGCCCGAGGAGGAAGAGGAAACATTACTTTCAGCAGATTGTGAATGCATTGATTTGCTAGCAGTTCAAGATGCTTTCCTTTGGACAGAGAAATTAAATATATTACTATTAGCCAGAAAGTAATATTATGACGCAAGGAATTACTTCGTATGCCATGATATACGCTGTCGTGTGATTGAGAGTACTGCCTAAAAGCTCTCAAATATTAGTCGTGAATCTCTCCTTTCTTGTTATTGATTAACCTGTGTTTGTATCGAAGCGTCAGTCAGATTGACATCAAATAATACTAAAAACCGGGGGAAAAGGAAAAACGAAGCAAGAGAAGAAATAGAGGACTGCTTTGACGTCAGAAAGTCATGTATTTAATGGGAAACCGAATACGATCTGACGATCGCCAACGTAATGTTGCAGTTGTACTCGGCGCTCATTGTGAGCGAAGAAATATCATGCAAACAGCGCTTTCGTCATGATTAATACCGACCTTCCCAGACGTTGAAGAAACTGGACTCTTAAAGAAATGATGACATCACAATCAAATCGGCTTCACCCTCTTCTTCTCTAGACAGAAGGTGAAAATGTGTCCTCTCGGAACCTGCACGTTCCGGCAACTGTCTCTCAGCTTCCTGCGTCACTATAGCACAGACATGACAGATATTTTGTCTCTTTTAAAGAATGTCATGCATAATATTATAATATTTGACGCCATTAATGCATGATTTATCGTTGGATGAATTAGCTAGAAAGGTTACTTTTCTTTCATAAAAATCATTTCATCTTTAAAAAGATTCCATAGGTATCGCTAGCAGCATTTTAGAATAAAATATTAAAAACAATCTGATTCATCAGGTATTTTTTTTTGGAGCTGGCCTTCTATAAACATGATAAAAGCGGCTCGAGCTGTATAATCAAAGACGTCTTATTTGAAGTGAATACACCTATTTTCGATATGATTGAAACTGTGCATTTGGCATGTTTCTGAACGCTACATCAATAAAGTAATGTTGAACAATACTGTTGATGAGCTTGATTATTTTCAAACTATCATAGGTAATCAAAACTTCGTATGGATCCGTGTTGTTTTAGATTTAAATCTGTGGAGTTCGTTGTATTTTCGCCTACTTTTGTTTAGATGTTCATTGCCAGATAGAGCAGAAAGGCATGCAAGGGGAGAAACGAAGGAGAGTAAAGGCAGAGACTGACAGAGAGGAAGGAAAGAGACCGTAATAAAGAGATTGAAAAAAGGGGAAGAGAGCGTGGTTCATGGGTCAAAGTGAAGGATTTTAAAGAAAAGTCATACGCATGATGCGGATATTGTCGGGAAATTATGAAGATACATTTTTTTTCTAAAATGCAGAGTCATCCAATTAGCGGACGCACATTAAGGTTTGAAAATCAGAAATCCGAACTTCTGGGTCCTCTTTCTTCATCTACATAAAACATCTTGTGCAAAGCACGCTTTACAAGACGATTCTCTCAGAGATCTTGGCATCCGTCCTCAAGGTTTCCAGAGAAAGACGTAATTTGAGGTAAATTGTCGAGACGACGAAGTGCTTTCCCAAACATTGGAAAGAGAAACGGTCTGGACATTTGCCCGACAGGTTCGTGATGAAACATTTCGGAGGAAATCGGGGGCGGGATGGGGGTGGGGGAAGGTGTCAACCATACATGTCGGACTTACATGTCTACTCATCCGTTACCTGTAGATCGTAACGAAACGGAGTGGGGGGGGGGGGGTCGTCAGTCAAGGCACAGATCATGCATTATCTTCAACAAAAAAATGCTTTAGTTGCACAGATTTTCGAGAGCATCTGCCTATATTATTTATTAGTTGTTTGCAGGGTGTTTAGAAGCTACCTCCGAGGACATTAACAAAATAAAATCTCGAACAATTAATAACGAACGAAAGAAACGGATTTCAGCTTGAATGTTGCGAAATTCAGAGATTAAAAAAATGGCAAAGCCGAATTACAGATGTAAATAACATTGTAAGTACTCCTATCAATGTAGGCCTATCCCTTCATGAAGAAATGAAAAGAAAAGAAAACATAAATGTTCATGACTCTGCATTCATAGCGGTAGTTTTCATAATGCTCATTTCAGTATTTGTTTCAGAAATATATTTGATATCATGCAAACGATTGCTCTCGACAACCTTTACCTTGCTTTACGTTAATTCGACATTGCAACAGAATGCAAATTGCAGTGTTCAGACAGCTCTCGCAACCATCGGGCATACGGTGAAAGAGCATTCATTAAAATTAATGAACACATTCATTTTGTGGAAATTAACCTATAGGTTTACAAGTCATGTTTAAAAAAGGGGGAGAGAGAAAGAGCGTCTGTTGCTCGGGGTTTTTATTTGTCATTCCTGATGAGTGTATCCGCTGTCGTATGCTTCGTGTGTGTGTCTGTGTGTGAATCTGCAATACATGTACTAAGAGAAGACACACCGACACAAATACACCCTGTCGCACAATATACACAGACACACACACCCTCACACATACACAACCTTTCCTCGCAATGTCTGTAGCTATAGGCTGTACGACACTATGCGCTCAAACGTCGCACAGATTCTATACACGCTTTTCAGAATAATCTGCAGACTCTTACGACTTTCTAAATCGTAGCTTCTTTTACACCTAAAACAACCAACTGGACTCGAAATTAAATCAGATTTAAGATTTAAAGCGACAGAGATACTTGTGTAGCATATTTCAACAACCAAAATGGAGTCATCTAGCCATACTGACGAGGACATTAAGGAGGAATGTATCGAAATAATTTCTGAAGTCGACGCAGAGTCTGTGGGGAATGCAACGGCTATGTTCATGTCGGGCGAGAACGAACCAAGCATGGAAAGCAGTGCCGTGTACATGACCGATGACCAAGAAGCAGTACCTGGTAGCAGCACAACGATTCTTCTGGATAGAGATCGAGACGGAATTATGCTTAAACCTGCAAGCGAGACGGTGATGAACCTGATAGAGCTGGTCAGGAGTCAGCCAGAAATATGGGACATGACCAACGCGGCCTACAAAGAGAAACTTTTGAGAAGGAGAAGCTTTCGGAGGGTTGCCGAGGAACTAGGATGGTCTAGTAAGTTCTCTTAACTTCTCTAAATATGCCCGATGATTGTGGAGTTATGAATGTGTAAGCATTTGATAAAGTTTTTGACCTAACACAGACTTTGTTTTAGTTTGTTATGCAATAAAGTGCTTAGTCATTAAATCCGTATTCTGTCATCAATATGAAATTTCCTCTTTTATTGGTGTGTATCGATAATAGCCCAAAATGGATCCTGGAAGTCATGGGTTTATAGTCATTAAATGACCTTTAATACTTAATACTAATGTCTCCAGAGTTATATGACAAATGTTTTTCAGTACGGTATATATTTCCAGTTAATCTGTCACAATATGAGTCTTATAGAGTCTTATAAATATTTTCCCCCCACTCCTGAGTACACCCGCCATTCCAAGTTTGAAGTGACCCTACATGATAATTTCACACTTTCCTCTCTGCAAACCTGATCTTAGCCGAAGATGTCATCAAGAAATACAACAACCTTAGGACCTACTATACCAAAGAGGTCATTAAGCAGAAGAGAAGCCCAAGCTACCATTCGAAGTGGCCCTACTTCGAAAGGCTCGATTCTTTTCTGCGAAGAACTGTCCACAGGCGTCAACCACGGAGACTGGCCCTTGCAAACAGATTGGTAAGACCAGTATCATCTTATAGGATCAAATGTCCATTTTACTTAAGTGCATCATGATGTGCAGGTTTTTTCTTTATATCCTGAAATGAAATAAGGATTTAGATTGCATTCACAAACTCATTGTCAAACGTAATGTTTATTCCTAATTAAAGGATAGTTTTGTTTCAATCTAGTTTTTAGCCCTTACGTTTAAAGCATATCATGCCAGTTTTTGTGCATTGAAATGTAGGATGTGTGCGATCTTGGAAAAATAAAGATTTTACTATTTTCTTTGCAACATGGAGAAAAGGCCTTTTGGATATTGCTTCGCTAGATCATGACCATGACCATATTCTTTAATCATTCAACCAACAGTCACGACTAACAAGCAGAAATACACCAGACCGTTTGAGTAGCTTTGAGAGTTCACAGCTACATGTACCTTCTGGATTTAGGAGAAAGCGTCAGGTGTTCAACAGTGGGGATGTGAGGCACATAAGGAGCAACTTCACCAGAGCATCAGCAACACTGTCCGCACCACCTGTGGAAATATCAAGACAGTCATCTGCCCCCTTGATAACATCTTCTGCAGGAACTCGGGTTTCACAAAGCAGCCCAATCAACATTTCACAAGTGCGGAGTTTAGCCCCTCAGCAGCCACCACGAGAGACAGTATCAACAACACCATCAGCGGTACCACCACGAGGTTTGCAAATACAAATGCAGAAGAAACAGAACCAGCCTCAGCCTCAACATCCACAGCAGTTGCAGCAGCAACATGCAAGGCCAATGTCCCCACCATCTTCGGCATCTAAAGTAGCAGCATCATCACCAATGTCTCAATCATATCAGTCACCGTCGACTATGCTACCATCTCCCTCATCAGGACAACCCATGATGGAGAGCAATGACATCATCTTTGGCAGGCTGGTCACAAGCCAGTTGTCTAAGATAAAAGAAGGACGTAAGAAGGAACAGTTGAAGATCAATCTCATGCAGCAGCTGGTACAAGCAATGTTTGATGAGGAACACCCATAAGATAACGAAACTAAACCGACATTTATTATGCTCAAGTTCCTGGATGCTCTGTTCTTCGTAGTAGTGTTCCTGATGCTTTGGAATGAGATACTATTTTTGTGCAATTGTACATGCTGATGTTTCATTTTTTTTTTCTATTATGTTCAGTCTAAAGGTATTTTTCAAAAGAGAACATTTTAGGGTACAAATCTCATGTAATATTAACTTGTTCGTTTAAACTTTGCATCACTTCCTCAAAACATTGATTCAAGAGTCATATTTTTATTTTTTGTTCAACTTTTCAAATAAATTCATGCATGGATTGCATAATTTTGTACACCTGTGAATTCATTTGTGAAAATTTCATACACACAACAGCTTTAATGAGATGTGAATATAGGCTTTAGCAAAGACATTGTTGTAAAAGAAAAATCGTCTCCGAATTCAGATAACTAAGATGAATAATAATAATAATTCTAAAGCAAGGCAATGGCATGCATGTTTCAACTTATAAATTAATTGTATTAAGTTCAGTGAACCTAAGTTGAAACATGCTCTTCTCATTCATAAGTATTCTTGTGTCGTGGGTGTCATGAAGTATATGTACCTGATAAGGTGAGAAAGAAATGACCGAGAGTGTGATTCGACATAAAGAGAGTTATAAACAAAAACGCTTTTTCAAATGAGATATCATAAACAAGTACCAAATGACGCATCCTACGGTTTGGTGGTAACTGATCACAAGCAAACGAATCTTAGGCTGGTGTGTGAATAAAATGGATGAAGAGAAATAAATATGCATGTGTAAAAAATGTATCAAGGGAGAGAAAGAGAGAGAGAGAAAGAGAAGAGGGAGAGAGGGAGGCGTGGTATTTATGTCAAAACAAGAGAGGAAGAGTGTTGGTATTTTGCAATCTGCAATCGAAGTGGCACATACATGTCGAAGGTTCAGTGCAACAAAGGGCTATCTGCATCTTTTTATTTGAATGAGATTTCGAAATTAAGTGATCCAGTAGAGACCAGGGGAGCGTTTCATGAAGAGTTTTGTCGGTGAAAATCACCGACAAATGTTATAAGCTACTGAAAATCCTCGCATCTGATTGGCTGAAAGCAAATTAGTCAGTGAAAATCACCGACAAAACTTTTCATGAAACGCTCCCCAGGAACCCATCGGTAACGACTGGTTTCTACAGCAAACTTTGCTACAGCTGGGTATCGCCCAAAATAGATATATCTGCTTTAAACTGCAGTGTGTCAGTGCAACAAATCTTTATTTCAAGATTTATCAAAATGGCCAAAAATGCAGACAGCCCTTTGTTGCACTAGAACCTCGATGTATTCTGAGACAAAATATCCCAGGTCAAAAAGGGGGTTTTCCCATTTTAGTCCCTCGTTCACCTTCTCTGCTATGTTGATAGCAGACATAGTTGCGTGAAAGATATCCCCAAACTCTTGTCCTAATGTCCTCATAACACTCGTGACTCTAATAGCAATACTTGAGTTAATGTTTATTTTGATTTAAATGAGTGACCATGTCAGCTATTTTCGTTTTTATTGTGGGCCTTAAGAACCGGATTCGTCAGTTTGAAACCAAAACTGAGAAAAGGCCAACATACCGTATCCGTATTACGAGAACTCGAAAGTCCATTTTCTTTCATGAAGGAGCTAACTACCCTGGGCAAGTTTCTGTCAAAGAAAAGGTATTATATTTACTGACCGAGTGTTAATAAAGATATTTACGGATATCGTCACGAGTTTCAGGTTCGGTCTAGAATTAATGACCATAGATTAGATTCACTACAACTAATGATCGTTTTCGTCCTGCCCAGAGAAGTACAGGCTTGTTTATTTTAGACCGTGAACTGGCAGGAAAAACTCCGACCCCCCCCCCCCCCAGAAAAAACAACAATAATAAAAACAAAACAAAACAAAAATATATAAATGAATAAATGAAAAAGAAAATACCAGACACCCAAATTAGAATATTGTTGAGCATTCATGAAATCGAAAAAGTTCATGCACTGTATTTACAATGCCTGATGGCTCAGTGGTAGAGCAAGGGTCTCATAACGTAAGGTTCGGGGTTCAAAACCATGTAACTGCCTTTGAACCACCCCACCTCCATCCTGAAGACTTACTAATCAAAAGCATTTATATTGCTCAAGGTACGAAGCTGATCTGAAAATCGTTCGGATGGTGCAACTACATGCCTCCCCTGCATCCACAATCAATACCCCTATTTGGTTAAAATCGCGAAGCAGCATTTTATCATTTTCTGAGGAAATGCATAGTATAAGCATATATTATATAATTATACCGATGTATAGCACCAAGAAATTTGGCAATGATAGAATAATCCCCTGCATGATAGCGTCGAGTAAAACAATTTACAGCATGGGAGTAGAAAACGAATAATGCGGAAATGTACGTTATGGGAAAGTTATAAACCTTTAGTAAAAGGGACAAACACTACAGCTTAAATTTTCAGAATTATGATTACACTTATGTCTACTGTCTAATCTGTAATCATGGTAATGGAATTAACCTCGTATTCGGATATGCTTTCAATCATGCAGCTGATCCTGTAGAGCTATACCATATGGATGAAACAACAATTTCATGCTCAAGAGTTTGTTTTTTTTTTAAAGTCAGTCCACGCCCACGAGATGAAATATTCATGTTGAATGCACCGAGAGTAAAAGACGTTTATTTACCGTCAATTTATTTTGATTCTCTTTTTCCCGGATAATATACGGATTTTGATGATGTACGTATTCTATTCTGTTTGCTAATCCCTTTGAAATTTCCGTTTATAAGATATAAATATATCAAGGTTGTTTGCAACTGCTGTTGCCAGTACATACATTTTCTTTACTCTATCTGTTGCGTGGGTGCGAAGCGAGATTAAATGACCATATTGATAATTGCTGTGGTTGTAGAGAATGGCTGTTGGGTTTGGTTTGCTGGTAGTGTTCACATTGCAATGAAAGAAACTGCGGGGGCTAATATTATGTGTCTGCCCCGCCCATACACGTTTAAGGGTATATAGAAAAAATAATCATGCACAAACACACAGAGCAAACTACAGCTCAAGAATTGGTCTTAGCATTTCTCCAGTTTAAAACATAACTTTGGTATCTTTAAGTTTATTCCGAATAATTTGATCCCTATTCTTACATAATTTCTTGTATATGATAATTGTGCTTAATCACGCATTCACTGATTTGTCCAGTATGAATGATATCGCACAGACACTATCTGAAAGTATTCCACTGTTTGTAAATAGTCAAAGAGATCTTCGCGTCATTCAGAAACCAACCATCCATTTTATGACCGAACGGTGGACTGATCCTTCAAATTCTATCTCTCTCTCTCAAAGCCGTCCATCCGAGAATGCGACAATCATTCTGGTTCAATTTAATGTTGTATTGATCTCTCGATTTGATATCTCAGTTGACAAGACTCTGTTTATAGTCCGGTCCATATGGTATGTCTTTTGAAAGAGGAAGTCTGGACGTCGAGTAAGCTGTAAAGTCCTGTACATACATGTAGGAATTCCAAACTAAAACAAAATATCGATATATATTTTATAAGAAACGGTTGCGAAATATATTACTGCATTATTCTTGAATTTCTGGCAGGTATACACTCTAAAAATCAAAATGTTGAATCACCATTTTAAAAAGTGGAGGAGTGACTATAACGATGGATTCAACACTATACATGCTGGATTATAACCTTTATCCCTGTTTAGTGTTGAATCCAGCATGTTCAAAGTGTTAATTTAACATTTTGAAAATGCAGTCACTCCTCGGGGCCGGTCGACTTTCTTTCAGGTGTCTGTTTTACCCGAAAAAAAGGGTCCTCGGCATTTTCACATGTATACCTTAAAAATTTTGCCTTTTCTGCTTTAAAGAAAAAAAAAAAAAAAGGGGGGGGGGGAGGTTGCGGGCGATTCGGCCACCCCCTGGATCCGCCCCTGCTCCTCCACCCTTTACAAAGGTGATTCAACATTATTTTTAGTATTTAGAGTGTATCGTTGTATTGATAATATTCTCTGTGTCATAGTATAGAGCCTAGAGGTGTGTCCATCATCATGGAAGCAGGCGTACGCCCCTCCTGTTGAAGGCCCTGGAGAAAACACAACCACAGTAAAACCAGGGAGTTACATTTCCCTGGTAAAATTTCTAGTTGGCATCTTCCACCATACTGTCTAATGTATGTTATGGTGGCCCTGAAGTACGCTCGACAACACGTCATGTGCGACGGGAATTTCGCAGCCAACTTTGCGTCCCAGTCGCGAATTTCGCGTCCCGGGTCATAAATTTCGCATCTCGGGTCATGAATTTTGCGACAGGGGTCATGAATTTCGCATCCCGGGTAGCGAATTTCGCAACTGGGACGCAAAGTTCGCGTCACGGGTCACGAATTTCGCGATTGGGACGCAAAGTTGGTTGCGAAATTCACGTCGCACATGATCTGTTGTCGAGCGTACTTCATGGCCACCATAATTATGTTCATGCTTCCACGAAGAGCTGGCCACTATCATCATGCATCACGCACCAGTCTTGGAAAGACCCCGCCCCCGTGTCTTCATTTCGGGATGCACAACCCACGCATCTCAATAACAGAATTCGGGGTTGGAAATACCCCCCCCCTTCCCATCTTTTAAACCTTATCTGGCATTCCCTAATCACACTCTTCTTTGCTCGTAATCGTGAGATATTTTTCGTCATAGTGCCACCCCCTTTTTCTGATAATCATGGATATGCCTCTCCAAGCCCATATTATTCTGTAGAACTGAAATGCGGTTTCAAGTAAGGAGTCTCAGAACGAAATTTGGCACAAGTTCCAGTGGTCGTATTCCCTCCCACTCTATAGCTTGGACAAGTCTATGCCAAGGACTGCTTGGAATTCCATACCCATTTGTGAAGAAAGCTAATTTTAGGTGCATCGTTCCTACCATTCTGAGAAATGTTTTTCCGATGAATAATCGTACAACGTTTTCCAATGAATAATCGTATAACTTTCATGAAAGACAAGAACGGTGATCCATGATCTGGTTTCCTACGATGCTGACATTATAAAGATGAGCCACCGATGCATTGTTAGTAGGGGGTGTAGGGTGGGTTTAGTCATGGGGATGTGGGCAGCATAGGCCATTATCGGCGGATGAAATGTATATCACCTGAGCCAAAGACTGGGGGGGGGGGGGGGGGGGGGGAGGCCGCGTCACATATTGGCGAATAGAGCTAACGAATGTCTAACGAACAGCTATATCTTTAATGGCCGCGTCTGCATATTAGCGAATCGAGCCAACGAATGCCTAGCGAACAGCTATTTTTTTAAAAGTCCAGATAGCTCAAATTCTTGGCCACAATAGAGTTCCAAAGGTCCCGTCACATACTAGCTAATTTGAGAATATTTGAGCGTATCTGGATTTTAAAGAAAATACTTGTTCGTTAGGCATTCGTTAGCTCTATTCGCTAATATGTGACATGGCCTTAAAGTCCAGATACGCTCAAATACTCTCAAATTAGCTAATATGTGACGGGACCTTTGGAACTCTATCATGTCTATTGTGGCCAAGAATTTGAGCGTATCTGGACTTTAAAACGATAGCTGTTCGCTAGGCATTCTTTAGCTCGATTCGCTAATATGTGACGGGGCCTGAAGATTTGGGAGGGGTCCTCTCATCTTGTTTCCTTAATTTCCCTTTCTCCTTTATTTCATTTTTCTCTCTTTTCTTAGGCCCTACGATAGGGGGATGGAGAGAGAGAGAGAGAGAGAAAGACAGAGAGAGGGATGGGGTGGAGACAGAAGAAGGGGGGGGGGGGGGGCAGGACTTTTTGTTCAAAAAGACAGTGTTAAGGATGGAAAAGAAATGCACTTTTGGAAACTCATTCGAAATGGGCAGTAGCGTAAGGCGTATTTACACGAGGGATGTTAAGAAAAGGCCGGCGACAACACGTAGAAACAAAACATGGGAAAGAAGGGTAAAACAAAATAATTACAATAAAATAGTGAAATTACGACTGAATGGTAAGGGAAAAGACATGAGAAAAGAAATTAATATTTTTTTCTTTTTTTATTAATCATACTTTGATTCATTTCCTTATGATAATCTAATATCATTCCTTTTTAAAATTCATTTCATTATAATTTCTTTCTTTTTTTTTTTGGGGGGGGGGGATCCGGGGGGATGGTAGAGGCTATGGGTAGAGGAATGGAGGCTGGAAAAAAAAATGTAGCTTTGGATCACACCTTCAGAGGTTATATATCTAGTTCATTCCCTCACGTGGCTGTGGGCTGTGGTAGAGTCATATATTGAGGGTTATGAATATGGGTCACCTTCTTCCCTCGAGTATCCCACTCTATAGAGAAAGTAATGGTCTAGATAGGCTGTCCACCATCAATCATACGCATTACCTAGCCATTGTTTTGAGAGGTGCTCCCATATTTTTCATTTCCCCCATGTCAAACGGTTAAGAAAATGCACTTAACGTGTTTGGAGAGATGAATGTGTAGAAAATACTCAAAATACATTTTCTTCATCCCCTCCACTTGTGTATCTATTTCATAATTTCACCTCATAGTTTTATGTATTTATACTTTTATTTATACTTTTATAATTTTATTTTACATATATAAAACGAAGTCATAGTAAATTTGAATAAAGCATAAACCTCCTGGATTAGGTAGGTAGAGGAAATTTGCACCGATAACTGCAAAGGCAATATTTGCCAAACCATTTATATTGATGACGTTTATATAAATGTAATAGTTCTGTTTCTGAAAGGTAACAAAGTTTAATACCCCTCTCATCAAATTTGACCCCCCCCCCCCATTGAAGTCAAAAAGATGAAAAAGAAAAATAATAATGAGGAGAAAAAAAAAGTAGTAGCATAAATGGGAGGGAATGAGAAGATGGAGTAGAAGAAGAAGAAAAGAAGTCTAATAACTGAATAAAGAGGAAGATGAGAAATAAAAAGTATTAAGATAAGAGGTAGAAATTCCCAGGCACAGCTATGCCATGGACTATGACTTCGTAAAATAGTGGCTGTGAAGTCATGGTAGAGAGCTCTCTTTAAGATCACGAGACGAATACATCATTTCAGCTTGGTGAGTATGCTTGACATAACTAGACCATCCAGTCACTCGACAGTGGCTACACGTTCCCCTTCTTTCTCCCTGAGATACTGGGTTGACATAACTCTATGTGAAATGTCCATCGGGACTGTGGAATGGCACACGGGTGCGTCCAGAGCAGGGGAATTTGTGACTTTTGGTACGAATCATGTCACATATTATACCTGTTTCAGAGATTGAATAACTGTATCCATTCATCAGCGTCATTCCCGAAACATTCCTAAATCCCTAAGCATAATTAGGGTGTATTCAACTTTTATTTCCCACTCATCTAGCTTCTGAAACAGAGAAGTGACATTCTACACGTAGGCAACAATAAAAATCATACAAATATAAAAAACATTGAAAGAAAAAAAAAAAGAAACAAAGAGGATTAAAAATTATTTTAATTGATCAATAACATTATTCATTTTATCTGTGATCTGTGATCAAACTCTACTTGTCTGGCCAATTATTCTACATAGTATAATACAGACTCTATTTCAATAGGATATGTCAAGAGCAACCGAGAAAAGAGTCTATATTGCAATTTGTCCTACTGAGACAGTGAAGACGAAGTTGAAGTGAGATGGTCTGCTGTCTTAACTCTTCAAATATCAGGAATCTTGTTGATGCCATATACCAAAGGACTACACATATACTAACCTGCAAAACAAACTAGTGATGATGCTGTAAAGCTTCTCCCATCCCCTAGCAGAATGCCTTCTTAACCCTAACTAAGCATTCTGCATCTGCACACCATTCATCAGGTTTGGACTTGACCGTTGTAAAAAAAAAAATCTGCAGGTACTGTACCATTTCAAGTACCTGCAACCACCCTGTGCACCTGCACTGGAAGACCTGGGGAGCGTTTCATGAAGAGACTTGTCAGTGATTTTCACCGACTAATTTGCTCTCAGCCAATCAGATGGGAGGATTTTCAGTAACTTATAACAGTTGTCAGTGAAAATCACCAACAAAGCTCTTCATGAAACGCTCCCCTGGTTTCATCCAGGAGTACCTGCAGCTGTGCATCACATATACCATCTCATGGTACACGGCACCTCTACTATCAACACCAAGAACAACCATCTGCTCACTGGCCACCTTTGCAAGCATCTGAACACCCAAAGTACCAGCATTTGCACATGCACCAACCATAAGTTCCGGCATCTGCACACCAACATCTAGCAGTAATGAAATATATGCACAACAGCAGAAATACCTGGCTGTGCACCTTCACTTGTATAGCGCCCACATTATGTACACCATCTCGACATTCGTACTCATTTTACGTCCTGAAGGATATAATCATAGGCATGTGGGCAACTTAAGTAGTTGCACACTACCATCAAGCAGTTGCACATCACTATCTAGTCAATCTGCATCACCCATCACTGACATGTTCTCTACTGTACTGAAATATACACATCTGCAAACAGGGATCAATTAGGGCACAGCATCTCCACACCCTCATCTTGCAGTTCTGCCTACCACAAGGCTACAAACACCTGCAAATCACTATGAAAGAGTTCTAGCATTGACACACCCCCATGCAGGAGTGCAAGCATCTGCTTTATCCAGTAGTTGCATCCATGCCCCCGGGGTCCATGCCTCTATTTAGTATTTCAAGTGTCTGCAGATTGAAAAATACCACACCCAGCACAGTACACCACCCCAACACATCATCAAGATAAGAACACCTGGAAATCATCATGCAGAAGTACAAGTATAACCACTACGATCACCCCCATTACTTAAGAGTTTCACCTGCACACTACTCTCCAGCATTTTTGACAACAAATGCACTTAATCAACATCTGTACATCCTCATTTAAAACTTTGAGTATCTGCAAACTTCACTTCAGGATTTGCAATTGCAGTAACTTTTGCACACCACCGACACTGGCCACTAGCTAATCAGCAGTTTACTGCATACACAATCACATGCAGAAGTGCATTCAACTGAATACACACTCATGAAGTGCTACCAGCATCTGAATATCACTATCAGGATCACCCAGTCAGGAAGGATGGTCTGATAACAACAGACTGTCCACAGACTCCAAGTGACCATCTGGGCATGGCACAGAGGGCTTCAAAATACAAGTGTTGGTTGCATGACCTTCAGGAATCTCTTGACCTTGTGATATATTCGTATCATTGGACACGAAACTGATAGTTGACAAATTTTCGAAGAAATGCATACCACTTAAATTATATATGAACATATAACTGTATATCAAAATGTGATATTTTCCCATAACAGCTTGATTGTGCTATTTCCTGGTACTCATAGTATCAACTGATATTCAGCATCTACCTTCTAGTCAAACGAATGATGCAACAGGTGCAACAGAATTTTGAAATAATAACCATTCTACTGAATAACATTTATATTCTTTGTTTTCCTGTCATCAGAAAATGATATTCATAGGTGTCTTCTAATCATCATGTTTACCTCACATACCATCATTTCAAGCATTCGGTCTCTTGCAGGGTAGTAATAATGATCACTGCAAATATAATGCAACAGATGTTACACAGTCAGTCAAGTGATAAGAAATAATACATAGATTTTATTTACAAGGACTCAATTTAATTTCTGCATGTAGAAACTGGAAAATTCAGTTCATCTTACTGAACATTTGCTTTTGACACTGAAGATTATCGAAGCCATCACCATGTCAATCACTGTAGACACAAGATCATTTCAGATTACCAAAATTAATACAAATCGACATACGTAGATTTATGGCATACTAACACCTAAGATGGAATCATACAAGTTGTTATGCCTTCAAATATAATCACATTAACTACTGAACATTTGTGGCCATACAAGAAAACCTGTTTCCCCTGAAAGAAAACACATTTTATAAAAGGGAAGGAGAAACACAAGCATTTCTTGGCTAAATCACATATGAAGTACATAATACATTAGTTCCACTGACAGGCTTTTATGATAAGAAATTGAAAGTCACCATAAATACATATCAGGCTTGATCACAGATTGATGAAAATAAGTCAGTAAAGATGAGTTTCCGAGATCAGAAAATAGAACATGGACAAATTTTCGACTGGCTAATGGGCCCGAAAAGGGTGTCTGTTTTTTGAAGTTTGTTATGGCTCTACTGCTCTAGAACAAATCATCCTACTCTAAACTGCTAAATTATTGCTAACATGGCTATATTTGATAGCCCCCTATCTATGAAAAACAGCTGACTGCCCCTCAACTTGGCAACCACCCAACAAAGCTAAATCTGCTATAATTTCATTCTAAATTTAGTCCATATTGCTGGGGATTTGAAGCGCGCTTCTATTTCGGGATCCGAAAGTATCTTGTCGCATTAGCATGAATCATTCACGATACAGGAACTACCTTTTGATACGTGAGGGGGAAAATAGATGGTGAGAAAGTGCGAAAGTAGAGCAATGCCAAACTATACCCCTATGATGAGCCTTATAAGGTTATTGGATTGGAGGACACATGGAATATAAATAGTAATGAATGATCTATAATAATTTCAAATAAGACATTGAAGTGATGTTTGACGTCATGCAGAGGGAGGAAGGGAAAACGGGCTTAAGAGAGACTGGAACATGAAAAAGTGTGAGAGAGACATGATGGTTGCAAACACGAAAAATCATTCAGCTCTATGCTTCACAAGATGAGATTTAGAGGGACATGGTAAATTATTGAATCACAGTGAAATAAATAAACGTGACTGAAAGTATGAAAGTAAAAGAGAAAGATGTAGTAGAAAGAGGATACGAGAGAGAAAATCCTTTCTGCCAACTGCCACCACGCCTATGACTTCTAATCAACAAATAAATACTGTAACAAATGGCTCATGATAGAAAATCCTCCCTATCACTTTCGTTGGTAAAATAATCTCAAATAATACCTTTGTTGTAAGGTATTTTTGTAGGGCCAGTAGTCTCCCCAGATTCCCTATTAATAGCTTTGATTTCATTTATGTTATTACTATTGTTGTAAGCTATTTTTGTAGGGCCAGTAGTCTCCCCAGATTCCCTATTAATAGCTTTGATTTCATTTATGTTATTACTGTTACTGCTCTCCCTATTTCTACTATTCTGTTATGCGGAGTTGAGTATATTCCTATAGAAAGTGCGCAATATAAAACTACAATTATTGATATTATTACTATTATAATGACTTGAAAAAAACTGAAAATAGGAAAATAAGGCAATTACCATCCTTCTTTATTATGATATTTGTTACAATGGTAATCCATAGTTTCTCAATACTTTCTGTCGAGACACTGTTGTTGGCTGTTTTTCCTGTTTGTTGCCGTCATACCAGCCATCTTTTATCCTGCAAATCACAAAAAACAAGCAAACAACAAACAGGTCACCAAAAACACAGAAAATATAAATATCATAATTCAGTACAGTTTGGTGCTAGTAGCACACCATAGTAAGTGTGATAGAGAAATGGAACACACTCCATCGTCTCTCTCTCTCTCTCTCTCTCTCTCTCTCCACTATAGAATGAAAATAAGTGATTTAAAGATTATGTACAGTTTTGGTAGGCCTCACAAAGGTATTCTCAGATTTCTTTGCTCTTAGCTGATCAGTAGGATGATATTGGCAAAACTGAGATGCTATGAAGTTTTCTTTTCTCCTCAAGTTGAATATTAAACAAATGAAAGGCGAGAAATATTTTTGATCTTGGGTCAGAGACGTAAACCTCCAACACATTTATATGCAAGGTGGACAATGTGAGACTAGTATATATTCAATCACTTTCATGCCAACTTTTTTGTTGTTACCTAGACTGAAAGCTTTAAATCACATTATGTAGGCCGAAAGCTGAACAAAAAAACAACAACAACCCAAAACAAAACAAACAAAAAAAAACCCAACCCCCCCCCCAATAAAAACCCAACAAAAATACCCACATGCACTAACTCACAAACAAGTGGGGATGAATAAATCTAATGTCACTGCTCATGTAATCAGATCTAGTAAACATGTTTTTGTTATGAATACTGTTTCAAAACCATTCTAAACAGTTTACCAAGGACTCAACTAAATGAAGCCTGTGTTGTTTACTATTTTTCATATTGCTAAAACTATGTAAACTAAACATAGCATCAGTTGATCAATGATGCAAAAACATATGGCACCTTTCGAGCATGTCATATCGTACCCTTGGAAGTCTGCTTTCTGAGAGACGGTGATAGCTTTAGGGAGAGAGAGAGAGAGTGATAGAAGGTATCAGAGTAATCTATTACTTTCAAATTGTATAAGTGAGCTGAAATTAGAACCCCTACTCATCTCATTAATAACTTAAGTCATAAATTACAAGGATTTAAAAGTATATAGTCACACCTACTTATGCTTCCCTGTTATGGACAAGGGCACTAGAATGACAAGGGACTGGAACTAGGTAGTAAGTAACAGGAATGCGTGCTATGCAACGCAGGCAGTCAACCCTTTCTTTGAGACAAAGGAGTTTGGTTAGTAAAAGAAAAGAAAGTTATGCCTGGAATCTCAGAAATGTACTTCTTTGACTGGATAGGAATGCTAAAGAGAAAGAACAAGAATCCACTGCCAGGTATGGTAGAAGTATCCATTCACCATGGCCAGTCTTTTTATAGTACAATTATAGTGAGAGAGAGAAAATAAACAACCAACAAACAAAAACCCAAACAACATACTTAGATCCAAATATGGAGATAACCTCCGTTTTATACCTGAATGACATGCAGGGACATGGCCATGCCTATTTTTCCTAGAAATAACAATGCCATACAATGAGATATATACATGTATATTACAAAATAGTATGTAGTTATAACTGTATTCTGTTGTTGTATATTGTTATAATTGTATTGTATAATTGTATAATGTTAATATCATAACCTGCCATCTAACCACATGTTTGTTGGGCATGGTTCTATATGTATGATAAAGAAATTATATAAATCATGTTTTAACACATGCTAAGGGGAGGGGGGGGGGGGGGGAAGAGAAAACTTTTTAAATTGAAGTATGTTTGGTACAAAAAAGGAAAGACCCATGAAAACTCACTGCAATAAAATAAGATACTCTCTTTCATGCATTTGACAAACTGATCACTTTATGTAAACAAATCTACTGTACAAGTAGTATTATGATAAGAATCATCTTTTCTCAATCAAAAAAATATATCTAATCAAAAGTGGCACATTCAAGAAGAAAAATAAAAAGGGATAAAAGGATTTCAGAGAGAAAGAGAGAGAAAGAAAGAGAGAGAGAGGGAGAGAGAAGAAGGATTTGATAAGGACATATTTTCAGGGAATAGCACTGCACAGAATAGAATGCAAAATAGAACACTGCAATGAAAACAGCGAGGAAAAAAATTATTTGGTTTCAAGAGGTTTTGAAGATCAAATATACCATAGTTTTCAGGATTTAGTATTCAAAAGGTATAAGTAGGCTGCATTCCCTCGACCTTTTCATGTACTGTATCTCACAGACAAGAGTTTTGCTTTCGTTCCGAGAAAGGACACAATTCAAAAGGGCATTTCAATGAATTTTGGGGTTCCATTTTCATGAATGCACTTCCTGTTTTGGAAGCACCACATGGCGATGGATTAAGTGACTGAAAGCATAGTATATTTGGCAAAATGAAATATTGACAACAGCTATACATCAAATCTATTTTTGATAAAGCTTTAAAACCTGCCATGGCATCAAATACTTAGGGTTTAGTGTAAAAGCTCATTTCTATTTTGGAGTAGAACTGAAACATTGTCATGGCAACGGATATATTTTCATTCTTTCGCAGAATCCAAGTGAATACTTCCCAATTCATTTCCAAGCCAGTAATTTTGGAAGCTTGACAGGGACTCTTTATCTGGTTGTCACAGCAACAAATATGTCTGGATTAATGCAGACTTCTGTTGCAATCCATTTCCGCAACCTGGCAAACCCTCAATGTCACTAGCTTCGTCAATAAACATGTAGCAGTGATGGGCATAAATGATATCAAACGTGCCAGATAATTGTTATTCTACTTTTCCCAAAATCGAAAGATGACAATTTCGATACACCATGGTACAAAGTGCAAATGTATGTGTAAAATAAATTAGGATAGATAACTGGAAATGGAGATTCATGATCAGTGCTGATAACAGGATACAGAAATATTTTATCCTTCATCATGGTATCTAGGGTTTCATACTTCACAATCAGCACTGGAAATCACAAATTGATCACCTTTGGATATATACAGATACTATAAATATCCATTATGGCTACATTGACCCCCTATGATCTCTCCTATTCGTATGTATCATGAGGTGGAAACATAAATGAAAGTGAAAATACCACAGTTAATTTTCATAAGTCCTTAAGACCCTGCAAACTGAAAAGTACAAATGTACTTCCTATTACTGCTTTTTCTTTTACAACAGATAAAGATGTATATTCTTTAAGGCATGCTTATTGTCTTCATTAGTAAGTATTATATCAAAGTCAACCACAATAATATAAAGTATCAACAGCCCAATGTTTCAGATTATTTCCAATGCTTTACATCAATTCATTAACTACAAATATTTTCTCAGAAGTTCATAAAAGTGGCATTTTCTGGTTACAGAAAGTAATTGATATAAGTATATCACATTAAAATCTTCCATCATGAGTCGAATTTTCTCCCTAAAAGAATTACGAATGGTTCACAAAACTTTCCACGATCATCCTCCTCTTGATTAGAAAGTACTAATCCCACGAGATAACACAATGCCGCAAAAATGCCAAAATGATTCATATTTTGTGACTTTCTGACTCACAAAACTTTCCACATGGATATTTGTGTATATTTAGACGTTGTCAAGTGAAGACATTTAGCATAGCAACAAAAGTGCATATCTAGCATTACACTAAATCCCTCTTTCTTTGTATAGAAGCAGGCAAGATGAAGGTATCAGATTAAACATTATGGATATCAGAAAAGTACAAGTGACACAGAGGAATAATCACGCCAGGAAATGAATGGAGATCAGACACGATCAAAATAAATGACACCCAGACTTTTGATAGCGATATTAAGTTTGTCTTCCTATAAAATGACATTAAAAAAGGGCTGGTAATAACATCCACCCTCTGTCTGCGCATTCCCCTGGCCTGGCCCTGATAGTAATATTAGATCAACCAAAATAACCTGAGCCGTCATTATTCAAAATAGTAATGTGAAACTTTTTAAGAGATTTGTATCATGTAATGTGGGTTTTTCACAAGTGCAAGAAAGTGAAAGCAATGTTCACAAGTTGTTCATTATCTATGCTTTCAGGAAGACAACAAAAGTGAGAGTAGTATCACATGCTGGAAGGCACAACAAGTTGAATTGTCCGTCCATACTACACCCTCCAAAGGAAACACTTTGGCTAAGTTTATGAGGGTAAATGAAGGAAGAGTGTATATTTTGGAAAAAACAAAAATTTACCAGCTTTTACAAGCTAAAAGGTAAAAAAGAAAAGAAAAATAGAAAAAAAGGAGAAAGCAAAAGGAAGATGTTCTTTGGATCAAATGATAACCTGACACCTCACCATCAAAATTTTGGCTGAGACTCTGTTACAAGGGATGGCGTGATCCCGCACGCTAGATCGCACCACCTCTAAGGTGAGAATGCGACAACATTGGATCCAGGGAGGTCCACAGCGATCCCAAACCAGAACACCTCTGGGGGGTGGTCCAGGGGAAATAGCGCGATCCAGAGCGGGCCAATTCGCAGTTTACTGTGCAGAGAGTGCCAAGACAGATTGCACTACCAGCTGCAGGTGTGAACCCGCGGCCTGCCGGTGGACCTCCCTGGCACGCGCCATGGATCGCCCCACGATAGCCCAATCCTCTTTCCAATCTCACAATGAGAACGGGGTCTGAGTTTAACAGGACAAGCCGATGATGTGTGAACAGCTCATGGGAGGTCTCAGTAGGCGCTTTCACACCTACCCGATCAGGAAAAATACCCGTAAATTACGAGAACTTGTTAAGGCCCCAAAATACCCGTTAATTGTTCTGCGCTTTCACACCTACCCGAAGCCAGACCTCTTCGGGGTAAGTTCTCGAAGTTACGAGCATGCGCATAACTATTTATTTTGCAGGAGGAGGAGGCCACTCCTCCTCCCTCCACATCGCTATCAGCGATGATCAGAGGATGACATACAACCGTATCGATATATCAGAATAAATCATAAATAAAAAACACGAAAGGGAAACATAACTTTACAAAAACAACGACGTAGCTAGAAATAGACAATACAAATCTCAAATCCAGAATGTACGTACACGGTACACACAGTACAGTACACGCTTCGTGCACCAGTGCTTGATGGAATAGAAGTTCTCGTAATTTACTTTCACATTACAAAAATCCCCGCGACCTTGGAGAAAGTACTCGTAATTTTGAGAAAGTACCTACTAATTTACGGGTATTTTCTAACGGGGATATTACGCGTAATTTGGTTTCACACTTGCAAAATACCTGGTATTTTCTGATCGGGGTAGAATACCCGATCTGAAAATACCAGGTATTTTTCCTGATCGGGTAGGTGTGAAAGCGCCTAGTGGCAATCTTTACCACAACTTTGAGATGATAAGAGGTGCAAACTTGCAGCTCTCAGGAATGTTCACATTATTATGAGGATGAGCATTATGCAAGCAATATCTTATCTATTCATTAAGGAGAGGATAAGACAAGCATCACCTCTTTCAAACCACAGATGGTCAACGGTTATTTTGGGTGGTCTTTTTACACCAGTTATATTCCAGACCAGATTTACATAATACTAACCCTTCACCTATCTCAGATCTGTGGTCTGTAAATCAATGACAGGTCTTCAAAAGTACAGTTTGGCATGGGTTATAAAGTTAGTTATTTCAGCTTATCTATGAGCCTGTTATATTACCCTTTTAGCAGGTTTTTATGTCCTAGTCTAATATTAGTTAAGCTTTGGGAAAGGATTAACATTCTATTGATACTGTTACACAAGGTTTATATTACAGCTTAGATGTCTGTTAATTGGAGGGAATGATAAGCTCTACATCCTTTGTCTGTACGATTAAACTTCAGAGGTACATGTATTAAGTGATGGTTTGCAGTACACATCATGGTTTATATGAAAGAAGTGCACAGCCACCCTAATAAATGCACCATTTGCGATAACTATGAATTATTAAGTTTATAGGTAGACCAGCATCAGTCATGTTCCCCCATCACTATTCATGTTTAGCAATATTCAACTGTATTTATTGAGAAAAGACTCTAAAATCTCATTTCTGAATGCCAATGTTAGGTGTCTTACCTTTATGTCACTGTGCGAAAGAATGCGTCCTGAACACAAAATGGACAATGATTGAAAATCAGATTTTTCAAGCAATGATTGATAATTTCATGGGTAACATGTAGACCTTGTAAATTGATATACAATCTTCTTGTGGCATGATCTTTGCTAAAATTCCAGTATGTGAAAATAGACATTTTAATTTTTGCATTTTTGTATTTTGCGTTCTGGACGCATTCTTTCGCACAACGACATAAAGATAAAATGCCTTAATAACCATACATTTCATCAATCAAACTGACTGAAATAAAGAGTACAACATTCAAAAGAAACTTCACAAAACAAATATTTTGAAATACACATACAATGATCCATATCAGATACTTAGGATTATTTTGATGATTATTTTCAGGAAATCTAATTTGTTTTTCAACAACTTAGTATCATTTTCTTGTTGCTCTGGACAGACAAAGAGCATATCAAAGTCAATGATATATATATATCTTCCTCAAAATCCTGTTTCCAAATGAAAGGATAATCTGCTTGTGTTTCTTATCTCTGTTATTGCATCAGGTAGTCTTACAACTTCACAGTATGCACGACTTTTGTCCGTTAATGACGACTTTGTACTCTACAACAACTGCAACGTTTTTGAGCTAGTTTTCTTTGTTGTGCAAACATACTACTTCAATTTTCTGTTACTGTATTCTGCTACTGTTTGCACTTTAAGACCCAGTGACCCCTATCACTCTATTATTTTGTGCAGATCTCATGGAGTATGCACAACTCCTTTTCCCTGGTCATTATATCATTAGAATAACATATGATGTGCTTTATGGCTCTTTGTTTCCCTCAAATTCTATAATTTTGTCTGTTTATTTTTAAAAAGGAAGAAGGGGGGGGGATCAGTATTTGTGGTGTTCTTTCATTAACAGACACAGTTGTGCATACTATGAAGTTGTAAGACTACCTGATGCAATAACAGAGACAAGAAACTCAAGCAGATTATCCTTCCATTTGGAAACAGGATTTTGAGGAAGATATTTATATCATTGACTTTGATATGCTCTTTGTCTGTCCAGAGCAACAAGAAAATGATACTAAGTTGTTGAAAAACAAATTAGATTTCTTGAAAATAATCGTCAAAATAATCCTAAGTATCTGATATGGATCATTGTATGTGTATTTCAAAATATTTGTTTTGTGAAGTTTCTTTTGAATGTTGTACTCTTTATTTCAGTCAGTTTGATTGATGAAATGTATGGTTATTAAGGCATTTTATCTTTATGTTGTTGTGCGAAAGAATGCGTCCGGAACGCAAAATACAAAAATGCAAAAGTAAAGATAAGATGTAGTGTAAAAGTGAGAGGGGGAGGGGGAGAGGGAGAGGGAGAAGGAGGGAGGGAGACAGAGAAAGAGAAAAGGAGGGAGAGGGAGAGGGAGAGAGAGTGTGTGTGTGTATGTAAGAGAGAGAGAGAGAGAGAGAGAGAGAGAGAGAGAGAGAGAGAATGAGAGAGGTGGAGGTGCCGTGGTCCAATGGTTTAAGGCACTTGACTGGAGACGCAAGGGTCGGGGCTTCGATCCCCAGCACGGCACTTATGCCCTTGAGCAAGGCATTTCATCTACATTGCTCTTTTAACGTACATCAAATAAATGAAGTGCTATAGGCATGTGTGTATGTGTGTTTAAAACAAGAAATGAGAGAGAGAGAGAGGAAGATTTAGAATGGGGATGTACACATTATGTAAGAGAGGAAAACTAGTGGGTGTTGCAGGGGTAGAACTGTTAATGGTTAGGGCATCAAGATAATACCTCTGTTTACCACACAGATTACCTACTATCCTAAAACAATTTGAATGCCTATCAGTTGAGATGAGCTGTGATAACTCCTTGTTGCTTCACAAGCTGCTTTATATACCACGATATACTTTTCAACACTGACGAACATCCACTATAAGCAGTTGTGATATCAAGATCATGAAATAAAAGAACACCCAGGAAAATATTGCCTAAAATGAAATTTGTTCTTTATTTTGGCTTTTGCTAAGAAAGCAAAGACTGAGCTTTTTGCTTTTAACCTGCTGGCTACTGGAAGTGGGTGGGCCTGTATTAAGTCTATGTGAATTTGAGAATTCATTAGTTGACCGGTTAACTCTTTGTTAATGCAAGAATTCAGTAGTCAGCAGGCTTGCATTAAGTATGGTAATCCATTTTTCAAAGCAATATGTTTTGAAAAAGGAAAAGGAAGAATATAAAACAGAATACGAGGCATTCTAGAACAGAATATGAGGCAACTTCAAGCAGATCGCTCATGATGACGGTTTCCTGCTTTGTGAAATTCTTTTGAATAATAATAATTTTCACATATTTTTTTAATATTCAGAAGTAAATTGTAAATGAGTCATGTGTCTAAAATGTGTATGTATAAAATTTCTGTAATAATTATGTTGTATTATGTTGAACATGTTGAACGCAAAAATAAATTTTAAACAAACAAAATAATAAGCCTGTGTTTAGATCTTCCCTAGGTATCCCTAGGTAAACAGATTTCATGCATGCTTTAGCAAAAAATGGACATACCAACATCAATAATCAATAAAAAATAACCACTTGAGAAAAAGATAAGCAGTACTCGATTTCTGCATACCAGTATATTCTCCTGATTATCAGTTCAATGTGCTTGTTTCAAAGCAAAGAATAGCATGATTAGCTTTTTAATTCAAATCAATTCAGATTTATTAGAATAAAATCCCCCATACAGAATCAATTCAGATTTTTTAAAATAGGATTTCCCATATAGAGACTGTACAAGTACTACTCTGTACACAGTAGATTCCACAGTAAATCATTTCCCCTTTCTCAGATGCCTTTTCACTCCTTTTGTTTGTTTGTTAATAAACCCCATTTTAACCCCTCTTTAACCCCTCTCTGAAACACTCATGAATGGACAGGACAAGGAACAATGGTTTGGAATGTGTGTTTACCAAATACCCCCAACAATGTCTTTAGCTGTTGATCTATCACTTTGCAATCAAGTTACAAACTGCCAAAATGACTCCAGATCAATGCACATTACATACTTTGACTTTGCCTAACCATAGCAAAAAGTAATTTTCTAATCTTACTCATGTGCTTTAATGCTGTTCGCACTCATTTTTTTTTTACATTATTTACAATTGTACATTGATTTCAAGCTAACAAATAACAATAGCATTTCCTCTTCATAATACATTGATCTGATATGTCATTTGGTACATGTGGTCATGTGAGAAAAAAAACCCCCAGACAAATGAAAAACCAAACGAAATTCAAGTTTGGTTTTCGCTTTTTCATTTTGGATCACTCCCAAAGCTCTAGCAAAATCCCAAAGTAAGAATTGCTAGGGACCAATAGTAATACTTGCCATATCAAACAAAAATGCTCAGTTGCTACAACAAAACTTTTCTGATTCTAAAATCTCAATGGAGGTAATGTTTCCCCTTTAAAAGAGAACATGTGAGCTGAAAAGAGATGAAAACAATCTGATTGACTGCATCATGAAGTAGCTTTTGTGTCTCTGCATTCCAATCAAATACTAATTAAGCCTACTTCTATAAAACCCTTTTTTCATAAAGTTTCGAAATGTTCTTCTTCCAAAAGATAACAGGATCAACATGCATTTCCTTATAATTGTAACATTATTCCACTTAAGACTGGGTTTCAGGATTCCTTTAAATGAAAATGGTTTATTACAAATTTTCAGAGTAAACTTTCCAGTTTTCTTAGTTTGTAACTGTAGTATTAACAGTCTATGGCTGTCTTCTGAAAATGGAAAAACAAAAACAAACTTGTTTGTACACATACTTAACATTCACTGCATATCTGACAATTATAAACCTCTACAAACACAAGTATTATTCAATACATAATAGAAGGAATTTTAATTTCTTTGATTCTTTCCATTTCAATTCATTTGGATTTCGTGATAGCAAACGGAAGTTCTCATACAAATACAACAATCATGGGGACAAAAAGATTTCTGTTAATTCCAAGCTTCATATGACGATGTTAATCTATCAAATATTTGCTGACAATTGATAAAATCCACTGGTCCAGTCAATGAAATAGTATGCAATATGAATCGATCCGGATGCGTGGGCTGCTCTATCAAAGCCTACGTCTCCAAAACGGTTCTGCGATTTTGCCTAACCTCAGCCCACATTCAAACTCCAAAAGTGTGTGCAAAGTTTGAGGACAACACACTCCACATTCCAGCAGGCATTATACAAACTAGGATGAAACAAAGGTCGTGCTTCATTCACCGATGCCCCGACCCCCAATATAAGAGGTGGGGAAGGCAGCAAGCTTGTGTAAGAGAGCGGTCTATTCTCTCTATGCTGCCTTTCCCGCCTTTTCAAACGAAACTATTGACCCGGGGATGTGTGGCTTCATTGTAATGAGAATTAGAGGGGGGTAAAGGCAAGGGGTGAAGCATGGGTGAAGAGTCTCCTATTAATGTGACCCAAGGAATTGTGTGATAACTCTCAATGTGAATGGACATGACGCTGCAGATTGCTAAATGAAGCAGAAGAAATATAATGCAGTATATCTATAATGTAATAGGAGATGAATATGAAACAACACAAAAGACAGGCAGTTTGGTGGTTTAAAAAACTGATGAGTGATAAGAGTAACATACCAAGTTGAAGCTATACAGTGAATGAAAAAAAATGACTTTGCAGGTCCATATGGACAGCTTTAGACCTATAGAAGAAGAGATAAGACAGTAAACTATGAAATGGTGACATCTTAGGCTATCAGTGATGAGACAAAGACGGTAAGGGAAGAGGGGATGACAAGGAAAGATTCTACTTTGAAGTCTTTGTTGGTATACCAAGGCAATGCACTCTTGAGGTTCCAGCCTTCTATACAGGCTCAAACCACAAGCATCCAAGGTATGTCTTGTCGCATTGAGACTGAGACCTACTTTTCTTTTCGCCCTAATCTCTCTCCCTCTGTTCTCTTTCTATCTCTGTGTCTGCCACTCCGAGGGGGGGGTTACTCTTGGTCTCTGCGATGACTGACCTTTGGCTGAACGTTACCCTATCTCACCCTCCTGGTATAAGGGCATATACCACGTGGTCTGACCGAGGCGGGGACCTTTGGAGTTCAGTCAAAGGGCACTCATGCCTAGCGATGATACTACAGGCTGTATTACAGGATCACGTGTTGTTGGTGGGGACTGGTGAGGACCACGAGGTATGGTGTAGGAAACCCTGGATCCACCACGTGGTGGTGGTGGTAGAGAAGCTCATCAAGAGATAGGAGATCAAGGGTGATATCACCTACCAGGCATCTTAGGTTCAAAGGCATCTTCTGAAGAAATGATAGAATTATAAAGTTGAAAAAATGTTATAAAGCAGTCACAATAACATACGATACAGACACATATTATGACTAACATGAAACTGAAACATTAATGGGGCCATGACATTTGATTTACAGCATGTTCGACAACATACATGTACCAATAACAGTGACAGTTGATATCACAGAATTATCTATCAAACTTTATCTACACTGTAGTAAGTTACATTTCTGTGATCATTCTGGAATGAACTGCATTACACATAATGGAGCTAAAGCCTTCAATATATAACATATTTTTTCTTCCAATTCCTGTTTCTGCATTCATGTTAAACTCAGTCTAGATGGGGCGCGGAGTGAGGGGACGGGGGAAAGGGGGTTGCCACCCCCCACAATTTCGGCTAAAATGAAAAACAAAACAAAAAAACCAAATTTTAAAACCCTATAAATTATACAAAAATATCTAAATTTCTCACCAAGCTTGCAATTACCATGAACCCCCCCTCCCAAGGTCTTAATGGGGCTCCACCTTTAGACCTTGTCTGTTTGGGTGCATCTGGGTTTCAGCCCCCCCACCCCCACTCAAAAAAAAAAAAGTTCTTCAGCCTCTACCTAGGTGTCTAGGAATCTCGTTTGCATGACATGTGAGGGGTTACATACATATTACATACATATGGTGAGACAATATATATCCTGACATTCATGCAATCTATCAGAAAAGATTTCCTCTGATTCTGGCAGAGAGCACAATGTTTTGGGCGATGAAAAGAGGACACTAGAGACAAAGAGTGGATTTCAGGAGCAACATGCCAACATTCCCATTGAAACTGGTGCATGATACCAGCATTGACCATGTAAGGTTATTTGAAGTTCATCAGAGAGGCAGCAGCTTCCACCCCTCTCCCTGGGCTTGAGAAAGAATCAAGATTAGAGTTTCTTTCAACTCACAATTCAGCATCAATTCATGTATTAACTTCAGGCGACATCCTGAATTCAGACTGCAGACATGGTGTTACAGACTTCCAAAAAAAGAGAGGGTCTAAAAGAGATGACAGATAGGCCATGTACTTCCGACTCTGCCCTAGACCTATCCTGGCTCTAATTCCCGCTCATCTTACTCTCTACCCTCTAAGATTTATGTGGATTACAAGTTTCATTGGCTGTCTGCACGCATCAAAAACAATCACTAATTAAGACAGAAGAATTTCAGAAAGCTCAAGGAGTTGATAAGCTCCTCCTCTAAGGATTTTTTTAAGTGTCATGGCTGCTTGAGATGCAGCAAAGGCTTCAGAAAAATCTTAAAATGAGAGAAAAAATAGAATACTTGAATCTTGACTCTTCACTTCAAGCAAGTGCCACAAGCATTTCAATTAATTACTCAAGAAAATTCATTATTATTCATCTACAAAGCCATTTGTTAGTATGCATTAATATATCTGAATTCAAAGAATGAAAATCATTTAAAAAAAAATTATGCCTCTGAGGTTTTAATTTCACAAGAATTCAACAAATTTCTCATCATAAGAAAGTTAATGTCCATTAACAAACTAGTTGATATTGTAGGAAACTGAGTATACTCTGAAAAAAAAAACAAATTCATAAGATCAAATCAATGAAAGAACCAAAAAAGCATCCTGAAATATTTGACCATTGCAGAGACTATATAACAAAATGTGCAATTTCAATGCAACAGTTTTTTTTTTAATTTTTTTTTTTACCTCAAACAAAATGCTTTATGAACATTCTAATCTGAATTTGAAGTTTCCTAATACATAAAAATCTGATTACGGGTTGCTAATTAAGCAGAAAATACAGTATTTCTGATTTATTTTTGCATTATGCAGGAAATCAGTTTTAGTTGAAGATTATATAACATATTTTATTTATTACATATTGCATCAACAATGTGCTTCAGATGATACAGATACAGAGCACGTGGTTACTGTGCTCCAATTCAAGCACTGATTGTTGTCAATACCACACTTTTATAACAACAATAATTCCACCCAAGCATAGTATGGCCTAATCAGTTACCCACCAATCTCATCTATTCAGTGTTCGGTATAACCTTGGATGTCTGGCCATTGCTTTGTTTGAAGCATATGGCACGTTCTTGAACTGGCCGGGCCAGGCCAGGCCAGTCCAGGGAGCGCCTGCCAGAGGGGTTGCTACCCCAGTCTAGACTGGCAAAGTAGATCATCGCTCTATTTTTCTTGGAAATACTTCTCCCTCCCCTCCATTGCTTCAACTCCAAGAGGGAGAGAATGTCTCTTCCAGAAAACTACATCATCTGGAATTGTGGTTCATCGTTCTCTAGAGATGCTATCTCTCGGAGGAGGCCGAACACGAACATGATGAGACTTCAGTATGAGAAAATCTTCCTTTATGTTTTGAAGGCAATTTATATTCCTGTTTGATACAAACACAAACCCAGACATTCATAGCAGGGTCTGAATTTACTATACTCTAGACTAATGCCTTATAAAAGCTTATTCAATGGTATCCGTATTTGAAGCTGGTTTAGAAGACTCATTGATACCAAGTATCTTACTAAGGGATCATATCGTCTGTTTGGAGCCAGAAGGGCGTTAACTCATATCATTTTATACAGACTTAATGCCCTTCTGGCCCCCACAACAGCCAATATATGAGATTGTGAGGAGGATAAATGTCCCCACAAAGTCACGTGCACAAAATTTCTGCTTTAAACAAAGTAAAACAGAAAAAAAATGATTACTGGCCAAGTCAAATCACAAACTAACACGTGCATTATGTTGCTGATTGAATATCTCCTCTCACCTCCTTGCTTACAGTGTAATCAGAGATGAAATATTGGCAGCCTGTTTGTATACTTCTAACGACAAAACAAAGGAGTCTTTGTGATAAGGAATACTTAACTGTTAATTCCTTCCCACACAAAGCAATCTTTTGTGACATATACAACATCCTGCTATATATATTATAGAGGCTTCAATTTAAGAAAAAAATAGTTTTTGGAAGTGATCAGGGAATCACAATGAAATATTCATCTGATCTTATTAATTGCATTCCATAACAGAGGGTTTTATAAGCAAAAGTTTTGAGCAAATTACTTATCCCGAAAGTGTCAGGTTATTTCTCGTGCATGTACAAGTTTAGTGATATATTAGTTCACTATTCATCGTAACATACCTTGGATGAATGTTATTGACATGCTCACAGCCACACAATGCCCTTTACAGGATAAGGTTTCTTGAAATGAATAACCACATTTCACTTCTTGCTGTGAATCGCAAGAACCAACCTCCAAACATAAATCAGTTACTGATCATACTAAACATGGAGATCATTTTGAGGTGAACCAAGGCACAATGCATGTTGAAAAGAGAAAGTAGATTCAGAAGGATGAAATGAAATGCGGAATGTGCTTGTAACTAAATTTTCCAGAACTTCTAACTTTCTCTTTAATGCACTATAATAAGGAAAAGCCATGAAATGGAGAACTAAATCAGGAAGAGCAGGGCTCAAAGTCATCTCAAAGTAAGCAACTGTAATCCAACGGTAATTTTCCCTAAAAGATTGGAGGAATGGAAGCTAACAGGAATATCCTGGTATCAGCGAGAATTTGAGCATTGCTTTGAAATCAAATCAAAACAGAAACATACTAGTTCCAGAGCCATGGTTGGGGACATTTGATATCAATGGGAGTGGACTACCGAGAAAACGTGGTGGAATTTCCTTGTCCTCCTCTCCCTTATTGTAAATTGTGACATTTAAACTAAAATTTCTTGTTATATCATGACTTTCAATCACAAATTTCTTTGTAAATTGTTACTTTCAATCACAGAGAATCTTTCTTGGAAATCGGACATGACTTCTTCTTTATTAGTGGTGTGTATTCTTGATATCATAGTATTTATTTATGTTTATGGCATATTTAACTATCAACCTGTTGAGCATGATCTGACTCCAGTATAACACACATTTTCTTATACACCCTAGCCTGAGTTATCTCGGGCTTAGTGTTCAATGGGTTAAAAAATTGTTCATGAAATCAGTTTAATATCATCAGGTCTATCATCATACAGTTAATTTGAAACAGGATTTCAAGCACATGCTGCATCTATTCCTTTTAATGTATATTTATAGGTACTTAATATGGGCGTATGACGTTCAGGCTTTTAAAGCGTTTCCTTGTAGGTAACACAAAGCTTACCACAAAAACATAAATCAAACGGTTTAAAACTTCCCTTTCACCTTACAATCTCCTCATAAAAAGGATTTAAACAAAGCTTAGCCATGTCAGATCCTGTTCGCTAACTCGTTAATATTCCCAACTAAGGAAATAAGTTGACACTGAGCTTTCTCTCTCCCTCTCTCTCCTCAAATATATCCAGTTCATGATTTCCTGTTGAAGCTTTATAACAATGAAATTCCCTTGAAACATTCCATACACAGGGAAAAACTGACATTCTTTTCGAATCTGTTCGTGTGAAGTAATGCATATAATTAAAAACGATGTCATGAGTCTGCAGTATAACATCTAAAATGAAAAA
>CM057151.1:25451348-25472849 GCA_029962745.1 Echinometra lucunter
AACACATTTATATGCAAGGTGGACAATGTGAGACTAGTATATATTCAATCACTTTCATGCCAACTTTTTTGTTGTTACCTAGACTGAAAAGCTTTAAATCACATTATGTAGGCCGAAAGCTGAACAAAAAACACAAACAACCCAAACAAAACAAACAAAAAAACCCCACCCCCCCCCCAATAAAAACCCAACAAAATACCCACATGCACTAACTCACAAACAAGTGGGGATGAATAAATCTAATGTCACTGCTCATGTAATCAGATCTAGTAAACATGTTTTTGTTATGAATACTGTTTCAAAACCATTCTAAACAGTTTACCAAGGACTCAACTAAATGAAGCCTGTGTTGTTTACTATTTTTCATATTGCTAAACTATGTAAACTAAACATAGCATCAGTTGATCAATGATGCAAAAACATATGGCACCTTTCGAGCATGTCATATCGTACCCTGGAAGTCTGCTTTCTGAGAGACGGTGATAGCTTTAGGGAGAGAGAAGAGAGAGTGATAGAAGGTATCAGAGTAATCTATTACTTTCAAATTGTATAAGTGAGCTGAAATTAGAACCCCTACTCATCTCATTAATAACTTAAGTCATAAATTACAAGGATTTAAAAGTATATAGTCACACCCTACTTATGCTTCCCTGTTATATGACAAGGGCACTAGAATGACAAGGGACTGGAACTAGGTAGTAAGTAACAGGAATGCGTGCTATGCAACGCAGGCAGTCAACCCTTCTTTGAGACAAAGGAGTTTGGTTAGTAAAAGAAAAGAAAGTTTGCCTGGAATCTCAGAAATGTACTTCTTTGACTGGATAGGAATGCTAAGAGAAAGAACAAGAATCCACTGCCAGGTATGGTAGAAGTATCCATTCACCATGGCCAGTCTTTTTATAGTACAATTATAGTGAGAGAGAGAAAATAAACAAACCACAAACAAAAACCCAAACAACATACTTAGATCCAAATATGGAGATAACCTCCGTTTTATACCTGAATGACATGCAGGGACATGGCCATGCCTATTTTTCCTAGAAATAACAATGCCATACAATGAGATATATACATGTATATTACAAAATAGTATGTAGTTATAACTGTATTCTGTTGTTGTATATTGTTATAATTGTATTGTATAATTGTATAATGTTAATATCATAACCTGCCATCTAACCACATGTTTGTTGGGCATGGTTCTATATGTATGATAAAGAAATTATATAAATCATGTTTTTTACACATGCTAAGGGGAGGGGGGGGGGGGGGAAGAGAAAACTTTTTAAATTGAAGTATGTTTGGTACAAAAAAGGAAAGACCCATGAAAACTCACTGCAATAAAATAAGATACTCTCTTTCATGCATTTGACAAACTGATCACTTTATGTAAAACAATCTACTGTACAAGTAGTATTATGATAAGAATCATCTTTTCTCAATCAAAAAATATATCTAATCAAAAGTGGCACATTCAAGAAGAAAAATAAAAGGGATAAAAGGATTTCAGAGAGAAGAGAGGAGAGAAAGAAAGAGAGAGGGAGGAGAAGAAGGATTTGATAAGGACATTTTCAGGGAATAGCACTGCACAGAATAGAATGCAAAATAGAACACTGCAATGAAACAGCGAGGAAAAAAATTATTTGGTTTCAAGAGGTTTTGAAGATCAATATACCATAGTTTTCAGGATTTAGTATTCAAAAGGTATAAGTAGGCTGCATTCCCTCGACCTTTTCATGTACTGTATCTCACAGACAAGAGTTTTGCTTTCGTTCCGAGAAAGGACACAATTCAAAGGGCATTTCAATGAATTTTGGGGTTCCATTTTCATGAATGCACTTCCTGTTTTGGAAGCACCACATGGCGATGGATTAAGTGACTGAAAGCATAGTATATTTGGCAAAATGAAATATTGACAACAGCTATACATCAAATCTATTTTTGATAAAGCTTTAAAACCTGCCATGGCATCAAATACTTAGGGTTTAGTGTAAAAGCTCATTTCTATTTTGGAGTAGAACTGAAACATTGTCATGGCAACGGATATATTTTCATTCTTTCGCAGAATCCAAGTGAATACTTCCCAATTCATTTCCAAGCCAGTAATTTTGGAAGCTTGACAGGGACTCTTTATCTGGTTGTCACAGCAACAAATATGTCTGGATTAATGCAGACTTCTGTTGCAATCCATTTCCGCACCGCACCTGGCAAACCCTCAATGTCACTAGCTTCGTCAATAAACATGTAGCAGTGATGGGCATAAATGATATCAAACGTGCCAGATAATTGTTATTCTACTTTTCCCAAAATCGAAAGATGACAATTTCGATACACCATGGTACAAAGTGCAAATGTATGTGTAAAATAAATTAGGATAGATAACTGGAAATGGAGATTCATGATCAGTGCTGATAACAGGATACAGAAATATTTTATCCTTCATCATGGTATCTAGGGTTTCATACTTCACAATCAGCACTGGAAATCACAAATTGATCACCTTTGGATATATAAGATACTATAAATATCCATTATGGCTACATTGACCCCCTATGATCTCTCCTATTCGTATGTATCATGAGGTGGAAACATAAATGAAAGTGAAAATACCACAGTTAATTTTCATAAGTCCTTAAGACCCTGCAAACTGAAAAGTACAAATGTACTTCCTATTACTGCTTTTTCTTTTACAACAGATAAAGATGTATATTCTTTAAGGCATGCTATTGTCTTCATTAGTAAGTATTATATCAAAGTCAACCACAATAATATAAAGTATCAACAGCCCAATGTTTCAGATTATTTCCAATGCTTTACATCAATTCATTAACTACAAATATTTTCTCAGAAGTTCATAAAAGTGGCATTTTCTGGTTACAGAAAGTAATTGATATAAGTATATCACATTAAAATCTTCCATCATGAGTCGAATTTTCTCCCTAAAAGAATTACGAATGGTTCACAAAAACTTTCCACGATCATCCTCCTCTTGATTAGAAAGTACTAATCCCACGAGATAACACAATGCCGCAAAAATGCCAAAATGATTCATATTTTGTGACTTTCTGACTCACAAAACTTTCCACATGGATATTTGTGTATATTTAGACGTTGTCAAGTGAAGACATTTAGCATAGCAACAAAAGTGCATATCTAGCATTACACTAAATCCCTCTTTCTTTGTATAGAAGCAGGCAAGATGAAGGTATCAGATTAAACATTATGGATATCAGAAAAGTACAAGTGACACAGAGGAATAATCACGCCAGGAAATGAATGGAGATCAGACACGATCAAAAAATGACACCCAGACTTTTGATAGCGATATTAAGTTTGTCTTCCTATAAAATGACATTAAAAAAGGGCTGGTAATAACATCCACCCTCTGTCTGCGCATTCCCCTGGCCTGGCCCTGATAGTAATATTAGATCAACCAAAATAACCTGAGCCGTCATTATTCAAAATAGTAATGTGAAACTTTTTAAGAGATTTGTATCATGTAATGTGGGTTTTTCACAAGTGCAAGAAAGTGAAAGCAATGTTCACAAGTTGTTCATTATCTATGCTTTCAGGAAGACAACAAAAGTGAGAGTAGTATCACATGCTGGAAGGCACAACAAGTTGAATTGTCCGTCCATACACCCTCCAAGGAAAACACTTTGGCTAAGTTTATGAGGGTAAATGAAGGAAGAGTGTATATTTTGGAAAAAAAAATTTACCAGCTTTTACAAGCTAAAAGGTAAAAAGAAAAGAAAAATAGAAAAAAAGGAGAAAGCAAAAGGAAGATGTTCTTTGGATCAAATGATAACCTGACACCTCACCATCAAAATTTTGGCTGAGACTCTGTTACAAGGGATGGCGTGATCCCGCACGCTAGATCGCACCACCTCTAAGGTGAGAATGCGACAACATTGGATCCAGGGAGGTCCACAGCGATCCCAAACCAGAACACCTCTGGGGGGGTGGTCCAGGGGAAATAGCGCGATCCAGAGCGGGCCAATTCGCAGTTTACTGTGCAGAGAGTGCCAAGACAGATTGCACTACCAGCGTGCAGGTGTGAACCCGCGGCCTGCCGGTGGACCTCCCTGGCACGCGCATGGATCGCCCCACGATAGCCCCAATCCTCTTTCCAATTCACAATGAGAAACGGGGTCTGAGTTTAACAGGACAAGCCGATGATGTGTGGAAACACAGCTCAGGGAGGTCTCAGTAGGCGCTTTTCACACCTACCCGATCAGGAAAAATACCCGTAAATTACGAGAACTTGTTAAGGCCCCAAAATACCCGTTAATTGTTCTGCGCTTTCACACCTACCCGAAGCCAGACCTCTTCGGGGTAAGTTCTCGAAGTACGAGCATGCGCATAACTATTTATTTTGCAGGAGGAGGAGGCCACTCTCCTCCCTCCACATCGCTATCAGCGATGATCAGAGGATGACATACAACGTATCGATATATCAGAATAAATACACTAAATAAAAAACACGAAAGGGAAACATAACTTTACAAAACAACGACGTAGCTAGAAATAGACAATACAAATCTCAAATCCAGAAGGTACGTACACGGTACAAGCACCAGTACAGTACACGCTTCGTGCACCATTGCTTGATGGAATAGAAGTTCTCTACTTAATTTACTTTCCAATTACAAAAAATCCCCGCGACCTTGGAGAAAGTACTCGTAATTTTGAGAAAGAAGTACCTACTAATTTACGGGTTTCATTTTTCTAACGGGGATATTACGCGTAATTTGGTTTCACACTTGCAAAATACCTGGTATTTCTGATCGGGGTAGAATACCCGATCTGAAAATACCAGGTATTTTTCCTGAATCGGGTAGGTGTGAAAGCGCCTAGTGGCAATCTTTACCACAACTTTGAGATGATAAGAGGTGCAAACTTGCAGCTCTCAGGAATGTTCACATTATTTGAGATGAGCATTATGCAAGCAATATCTTATTCTATTCATTAAGGAGAGGATAAGACAACGCATCACCTCTTTCAACCACAGATGGTCAACGGTTATTTTGGGTGGTCTTTTACACCAGTTATATTCCAGACCAGATTACATAATACTAACCCTTCACCTATCTCAGATCTGTGGTCGGTAAATCAATGACAGGTCTTCAAAGTACCGTTTGGCATGGGTTATAAGTTTAGTTATTTCAGCTTATCTATGTAGCCTGTATATTACCCTTTTAGCAGGTTTTTATGTCCTAGTCTAATATTAGTTAAGCTTTGGGAAAGGATTAACATTCTATTGATACTGTATACACAAGGTTTAGATTACAGCTTAGATGTCTGTTAATTGGAGGGAATGATAAGCTCTACATCCTTTGTCTGTACGATTAAACTTCAGAGGTACATGTATTAAGTGATGGTTTGCAGTACACATCATGGTTTATATGAAAGAAGTGCACAGCCACCCTAATAAATGCACCATTTGCGATAACTATGAATTATTAAGTTTATAGGTAGACCAGCATCAGTCATGTTCCCCCATCACTATTCATGTTTAGCAATATTCAACTGTATTTATTGAGAAAAGACTCTAAAATCTCATTTCTGAATGCCAATGTTAGGTGTCTTACCTTTATGTCACTGTGCGAAAGAATGCGTCCTGAACACAAAATGGACAATGATTGAAAATCAGATTTTTCAAGCAATGATTGATAATTTCATGGGTAACATGTAGACCTTGTAAATTGATATACAATCTTCTTGTGGCATGATCTTTGCTAAAATTCCAGTATGTGAAAATAGACATTTTAATTTTTGCATTTTTGTATTTTGCGTTCTGGACGCATTCTTTCGCACAACGACATAAAGATAAAATGCCTTAATAACCATACATTTCATCAATCAAACTGACTGAAATAAAGAGTACAACATTCAAAGAAACTTCACAAAACAAATATTTTGAAATACACATACAATGATCGCATATCAGATACTTAGGATTATCTTTGAATGATATTTTCCGGAAATCTAATTGTTTTTCAACAACTTAAGTATCATTTTCTTGTTGCTCCTGGACAAGACAAAGAGCAGATCAAAGTCAATGGATATATATATATCTTCCTCAAAATCCTGTTTTCCAAATGAAAGGATAATCTTCTTGTGTTTCTTATCTCTGTTATTGCATCAGGTTAGTCTTACAACTTCACAGTATGCACGACTTTTGTCCGTTAATGACGACTTTGTACTCTACAACAACTTGCAACGTTTTTGAGCTAGTTTCTTTGTTGTGCAAACATACTACTTCAATTTTCTTGTTACTGTATTCTGCTACTGTTTGCACTTTAAGACCCAGTGACCCCTATCACTCTATTATTTTGTGCAGATCTCATGGAGTATGCACAACTCCTTTTCCCTGGTCCTTATATCATTAGAATAACATATGATTGCTTATGGCTCTTTGTTTCCCTCAAATTCTATAATTTTGTCTGTTTATTTTTAAAAGGAAGAAGGGGGGGGGATCAGTATTTGTGGTGTTCTTTCATTAACAGACACAGTTGTGCATACTATGAAGTTGTAAGACTACCTGATGGCAATAACAGAGACAAGAAACTCAAGACAAGCTATCACTTTCCATTTGGAAACAGGATTTGAGGAAGATATTTATATCATTGACTTTGATATGCTCTTTGTCTGTCCAGAGCAACAAGAAAATGATACTAAGTTGTTGAAAAACAAATTAGATTTCTTGAAAATAATCGTCAAAATAATCCTAAGTATCTGATATGGATCATTGTATGTGTATTTCAAATATTTGTTTTGTGAAGTTTCTTTTGAATGTTGTACTCTTTATTTCAGTCAGTTGATTGATGAAATGTATGGTTATTAAGGCATTTTATCTTTATGTTGTTTGTGCGAAAGAATGCGTCCGGAACCAAAATACAAAAATGCAAAGTAAAGATAAGATGTAGTGTAAAAGTGAGAGGGGGAGGGGGAGAGGGAGAGGGAGAAGGAGGGAGGGAGACAGAGAAAGAGAAAAGGAGGGAGAGGGAGAGGGAGAGAGAGTGTGTGTGTTGTATGTAAGAGAGAGAGAGAGAGAGGAGAGAGAGAGAGAGAGAGAGAGAATGAGAGAGGTGGAGGTGCCGTGGTCCAATGGTTTAAGGCACTTGACTGGAGACGCAAGGGTCGGGGCTTCGATCCCCAGCACGGCACTTATGCCCTTGAGCAAGGCATTTCATCTACATTGCTCTTTTAACGTACATCAAATAAATGAAGTGCTATAGGCATGTGTGTATGTGTGTTTAAAACAAGAAATGAGAGAGAGAGAGAGGAAGATTTAGAATGGGGATGTACACATTATGTAAGAGAGGAAAACTAGTGGGTGTTGCAGGGGTAGAACTGTTAATGGTTAGGGCATCAAGATAAATACCTCTGTTTACCACACAGATTACCTACTATCCTAAAACAATTTGAATGCCTATCAGTTGAGATGAGCTGTGATAACTCCTTGTTGCTTCACAAGCTGCTTTATATACCACGATATACTTTTCAACACTGACGAACATCCACTATAAGCAGTTGTGATATCAAGATCATGAAATAAAAGAACACCCAGGAAAATATTGCCTAAAATGAAATTTGTTCTTTATTTTGGCTTTTGCTAAGAAAGCAAAGACTGAGCTTTTTGCTTTTAACCTGCTGGCTACTGGAAGTGGGTGGGCCTGTATTAAGTCTATGTGAATTTGAGAATTCATTAGTTGACCGGTTAACTCTTTGTTAATGCAAGAATTCAGTAGTCAGCAGGCTTGCATTAAGTATGGTAATCCATTTTTCAAAGCAATATGTTTGAAAAAGGAAAAGGAAGAATATAAAACAGAATACGAGGCATTCTAGAACAGAATATGAGGCAACTTCAAGCAGATCGCTCATGATGACGGTTTCCTGCTTTGTGAAATTCTTTTGAATAATAATAATTTTCACATATTTTTTAATATTCAGAAGTAAATTGTAAATGAGTCATGTGTCTAAAATGTGTATGTATAAAATTTCTGTAATAATTATGTTGTATTATGTTGAACATGTTGAACGCAAAAATAAATTTTAAACAAACAAAATAATAAGCCTGTGTTTAGATCTTCCCTAGGTATCCCTAGGTAAACAGATTTCATGCATGCTTTAGCAAAAAATGGACATACCAACATCAATAATCAATAAAAAATAACCACTTGAGAAAAAGATAAGCAGTACTCGATTTCTGCATACCAGTATATTCTCCTGATTATCAGTTCAATGTGCTTGTTTCAAAGCAAAGAATAGCATGATTAGCTTTTTAATTCAAATCAATTCAGATTTATTAGAATAAAATCCCCCATACAGAATCAATTCAGATTTTTTAAAATAGGATTTCCCATATAGAGACTGTACAAGTACTACTCTGTACACAGTAGATTCCACAGTAAATCATTTCCCCTTTCTCAGATGCCTTTTCACTCCTTTTGTTTGTTTGTTAATAAACCCCATTTTAACCCCTCTTTAACCCCTCTCTGAAACACTCATGAATGGACAGGACAAGGAACAATGGTTTGGAATGTGTGTTTACCAAATACCCCCAACAATGTCTTTAGCTGTTGATCTATCACTTTGCAATCAAGTTACAAACTGCCAAAATGACTCCAGATCAATGCACATTACATACTTTGACTTTGCCTAACCATAGCAAAAGTAATTTTCTAATCTTACTCATGTGCTTAATGCTGTTCGCACTCATTTTTTTTTTACATTATTTACAATTGTACATTGATTTCAAGCTAACAAATAACAATAGCATTTCCTCTTCATAATACATTGATCTGATATGTCATTTGGTACATGTGGTCATGTGAGAAAAAAAAACCCCCAGACAATGAAAAACCAAACGAAATTCAAGTTTGGTTTTCGCTTTTTCATTTTGGATCACTCCCAAAGCTCTAGCAAAATCCCAAAGTAAGAATTGCTAGGGACCAATAGTAATACTTGCCATATCAAACAAAAATGCTCAGTTGCTACAACAAAACTTTTCTGATTCTAAAATCTCAATGGAGGTAATGTTTCCCCTTTAAAAGAGAACATGTGAGCTGAAAAGAGATGAAAACAATCTGATTGACTGCATCATGAAGTAGCTTTTGTGTCTCTGCATTCCAATCAAATACTAATTAAGCCTACTTCTATAAAACCCTTTTTTCATAAAGTTTCGAAATGTTCTTCTTCCAAAAGATAACAGGATCAACATGCATTTCCTTATAATTGTAACATTATTCCACTTAAGACTGGGTTTCAGGATTCCTTTAAATGAAAATGGTTTATTACAAATTTTCAGAGTAAACTTTCCAGTTTTCTTAGTTTGTAACTGTAGTATTAACAGTCTATGGCTGTCTTCTGAAAATGGAAAAACAAAAACAAACTTGTTTGTACACATACTTAACATTCACTGCATATCTGACAATTATAAACCTCTACAAACACAAGTATTATTCAATACATAATAGAAGGAATTTTAATTTCTTTGATTCTTTCCATTTCAATTCATTTGGATTTCGTGATAGCAAACGGAAGTTCTCATACAAATACAACAATCATGGGGACAAAAAGATTTCTGTTAATTCCAAGCTTCATATGACGATGTTAATCTATCAAATATTTGCTGACAATTGATAAAATCCACTGGTCCAGTCAATGAAATAGTATGCAATATGAATCGATCCGGATGCGTGGGCTGCTCTATCAAAGCCTACGTCTCCAAACGGTTCTGCGAATTTTGCCTAACCTCAGCCCACATTCAAACTCCAAAAGTGTGCAAAGTTTGAGGACAAACACTCCACATTCCAGCAGGCATTATACAAACTAGGATGAACAAAGGTCGTGCTTCATTCACCGATGCCCGACCCCAATATAAGAGGTGGGGAAGGCAGCAAGCTTGTGTAAGAGAGCGGTCTATTCTCTCTCTGTGCCTTTCCCGCCTTTTCAAACGAAACTATTGACCCGGGGATGTGTGGCTTCATTGTAATGAGAATTAGAGGGGGTAAAGGCAAGGGGTGAAGCATGGGTGAAGAGTCTCATATTAATGTGACCCAAGGAATTGTGTGATAACTCTCAATGTGAATGGACATGAAGCTGCAGATTGCTAAATGAAGCAGAAGAAATATAATGCAGTATATCTATAATGTAATAGGAGATGAATATGAAACAACACAAAAGACAGGCAGTTTGGTGGTTAAAAAACTTGATGAGTGATAAGAGTAACATACCAAGTTGAAGCTATACAGTGAATGAAAAAAAATGACTTTGCAGGTCCATATGGACAGCTTTAGACCTATAGAAGAAGAGATAAGACAGTAAACTATGAAAGGTGACATCTTAGGCTATCAGTGAGACAAAGACGGTAAGGGAAGAGGGGATGACAAAGGAAAGATTCTACTTTGAAGTCTTTGTTGGTATACCAAGGCAATGCACTCTTTGAGGTTCCAGCCTTCTATACAGGCTCAAACCACAAGCATCCAAGGTATGTCTTTGTCGCATTGAGACTGAGACCTACTTTTCTTTTCGCCCTAATCTCTCTCCCTCTGTTCTCTTTCTATCTCTGTGTCTGCCACTCCGAGGGGGTACTCTTGGTCTCTGCGATGACTGACCTTTGGCTGAACGTTACCCTATCTCACCCTCCTGGTATAAGGGCATATACCACGTGGTCTGACCGAGGCGGGGACTTTGGAGTTCAGTCAAAGGGCACTCATGCCTAGCGATGATACTTACAGGCTGTATTACAGGATCACGTGTTGTCTGGTGGGGACTGGTGAGGACCACGAGGTATTGGTGTAGGAAACCCTGGATCCACCACGTGGTGGTGGTGGTAGAGAAGCTCATCAAGAGATAGGAGATCAAGGGTGATATCACCTACCAGGCATCTTAGGTTCAAAGGCATCTTCTGAAGAAATGATAGAATTATAAAGTTGAAAAAATGTTATAAAGCAGTCACAATAACATACGATACAGACACATATTATGACTAACATGAAACTGAAACATTAATGGGGCATGACATTTGATTTACAGCATGTTCGACAACATACATGTACCAATAACAGTGACAGTTGATATCACAGAATTATCTATCAAACTTTATCTACACTGTAGTAAGTTACATTTCTGTGATCATTCTGGAATGAACATGCATTACACATAATGGAGCTAAAGCCTTCAATATATAAAATATTTTTTCTTCCAATTCCTGTTTCTGCATTCATGTTAAACTCAGTCTAGATGGGGCGCGGAGTGAGGGGACGGGGGAAGGGGGTTGCACCCCCCACAATTTCGGCTAAAAATGAAAAAACAAAACAAAAAACAAAATTTTAAAACCCTATAAATTATACAAAAATATCTAAATTTCTCACAAGCTTGCAATACCATGAACCCCCCCTCCCAAGGTCTTAATGGGGCTCCACCTTTAGACCTTGTCTGTTTGGGTGCATCTGGGTTTCAGCCCCCCACCCCCCACTCAAAAAAAAAAAAATGTTCTTCAGCCTCTACCTAGGTGTCTAGGAATCTCGTTTGCATGACATGTGAGGGGTTACATACATATTACATACATATGGTGAGACAATATATATCCTGACATTCATTGCAAATCTATCAGAAAAGATTTCCTCTGATTCTGGCAGAGAGCACAATGTTTTGGGAGATGAAAAGAGGACACTAGAGACAAAGAGTGGATTTCAGGAGCAACATGCCAACATTCCCATTGAAACTGGTGCATGATACCAGCATGACCATGTAAGGTTATTTGAAGTTCATCAGAGAGGCAGCAGCTTCCACCCTCTCCCTGGGCTTGAGAAAGAATCAAGATAGAGTTTCTTTCCACTCACAATTCAGCATCAATTCATGTATTAACTTCAGGCGACATCCTGAATTCAGACTGCAGACATGGTGTTACAGACTTCCAAAAAAAGAGAGGGTCTAAAAGAGATGACAGATAGGCCATGTACTTCCGACTCTGCCCTAGACCTATCCTGGCTCTAATTCCCGCTCATCTCTACTCTCTACCCTCTAAGATTTCTGTGGATTACAAGTTTCATTGGCTGTCTGCACGCATCAAAAACAATCACTAATTAAGACAGAAGAATTTCAGAAAGCTCAAGGAGTTGATAAGCTCCTCCTCTTAAGGATTTTTTTAAGTGTCATGGCTGCTTGAGAATGCAGCAAAGGCTTCAGAAAAATCTTAAAATGAGAGAAAAAATAGAATACTTGAATCTTGACTCTTCACTTCAAAGCAAGTGCCACAAGCATTTCAATTAATTACTCAAGAAAATTCATTATTTATTCATCTACAAAGCCATTTGTTAGTATGCATTAATATATCTGAATTCAAAAGAATGAAAATCATTTAAAAAAAAATTATGCCTCTGAGGTTTAATTTCACAAAGAATTCAACAAAATTTCTCATCATAAGAAAGTTAATGTCCATTAACAAACTAGTTGATATTGTAGGAAACTGAGTATACTCTGAAAAAAAAAACAAATTCATAAGATCAAATCAATGAAAGAAACAAAAAAGCATCCTGAAATATTTGACCATTGCAGAGACTATATAACAAAATGTGCAATTTCAATGCAACAGTTTTTTTTTTAATTTTTTTTTTTACCTCAAACAAATGCTTTATGAAACATTCTAATCTGAATTTGAAGTTTCCTAATACATAAAAAATCTGATTACGGGTTGCTAATTAATGCAGAAAAATACAGTATTTCTGATTTTTTTTGCATTATGCAGAAATCAGTTTTAGTTAGAAGATTATATAACATATTTTATTTATTACATATTGCATTCAACAATGTGCTTCAGATGATACAGATACAGAGCACGTGGTTACTGTGCTCCACATTCAAGCACTGATTGTTGTCAATACCACACTTTTATAACAACAATAATTCCACCCAAGCATAGTAGGCCTAATCAGTTACCCACCAATCTCATCTATTCAGTGTTTCGGTATAACCTTGGATGTCTGGCCATTGCTTTGTTTGAAGCATATGGCACGTTCTTGAACTGGCCGGGCCAGGCCAGGCCAGTCCAGGGAGCCTGCCAGAGGGGTTGCTACCCCAGTCTAGACCTGGCAAAGTAGATCATCGCTCTAGTTTTCTTGGAAATACTTCTCCCTCCCCTCCATTGCTTCAACTCCAAGAGGGAGATGAATGTTCTTCCAGAAACTACATCATCTGGAATTGTGGTTCCTCGTTCTCTAGAGATGCTATCTCTCGGAGAGGGCCGAACATGATGAGACTTCAGTATGAGAAAATCTTCCTTTATGTTTTGAAGGCAATTTTATATTCCTGTTTGATACAAACACAAACCCAGACAGTCATAGCAGGGTCTGAATTTACTATACTCTAGACTAATGCCTTATAAAAGCTTATTCAATGGTATCCGTATTTGAAGCTGGTTTAGAAGACTCATGATACCAAGTATCTTACTAAGGGATCATATCGTCTGTTTGGAGCCAGAAGGGCGTTAACTCATATCATTTTATACAGACTTAATGCCCTTCTGGCCCCAAACAGACAATATATGAGATTGTGAGGAGGATAAATGTCCCACAAAGTCACGTGCACAAAATTTCTGCTTTAAACAAAGTAAAAACAGAAAAAAATGATTACTGGGCCAAGTCAACATCACAAACTAACCACGTGCATTATGTTGCTGATTGAATATCTCTCTTCCACCTCCTTGCTTACAGTGTAATCAGAGATGAAAATATTGGCAGCCTGTTTGTTATAATTCTAACGACAAAACAAAGGAGTCTTTGTTGATTAAGGAAATACTTAACTTTAATTCCTTCCCACACAAAGCAATCTTTTGGACATGATACAACATCCTGCTATATATATATAGAGGCTTCAATTTAAGAAAAAAATAGTTTTTGGAAGTGATCAGGGAATCACAATGAAATATTCATCTGATCTTATTAATTGCATTCCATAACAGAGGGTTTTATAAGCAAAAGTTTTGAGCAAATTACTTATCCCCGAAAGTGTCAGGTTATTTCTCGTGCATGACAATGTTTAGTGATTATTAGTTCACTATTCATCGTAACATACCTTGGTGAATGTTATTGACATGCTCACATGCCACACAAATGCCCTTTACAGGATAAGGTTTCTTGAAATGAATAACCACATTTCACTTCTTGCTGTGAATCGCAAGAACCAACCTCCAAACATAAATCAGTTAATGATAATAATACAACATGGAGATCATTTTGAGGTGAACCAAGGCACAATGCATGTTTGAAAAGAGAAAGTAGATTCAGAAGGATGAAAATGAAATGAGAAATGATGCTTGTAACTAAATTTTCCAGAACTTCTAACTTTCTCTTTAATGCACTATAATAAGGAAAGCCATGATAATGGAGAACTAAATCAGGAAGAGCAGGGCTCAAAGTCATCTCAAAGTAAGCAACTGTAATCCAAGGTAATTTTCCCTAAAAGATTGGAGGAAGTGGAAGCTAACAGGAATATCCTGGTATCAGCGAGAATTTGAGCATTGCTTTGAAATCAAATCAAAACAGAAACATACTAGTTCCAGAGCCATGGTTGGGGACATTTGATATCAATGGGAGTGGACTACCGAGAAAACGTGGTGGAATTTCCTTGTCCTCCTCTCCCTTATTTGTAAATTGTGACATTTAAACTAAAATTTCTTGTTATATCATGACTTTCAATCACAAATTTCTTTGTAAATTGTTACTTTCAATCACAGAGAATCTTTCTTTGGAAATCGGACATGACTTCTTTCTTTATTAGTGGTGTGTATTCTTGATATCATAGTATTTATTTATGTTTATGGCATATTTAACTATCAACCTGTTGAGCATGATCTGACTCCAGTATAACACACATTTTCTTATACACCCTAGCCTGAGTTATCTCGGGCTTAGTGTTCAATGGGTTAAAAAAATTGTTCATGAAATCAGTTTAATATCATCAGGTCTATCATCATACAGTTAATTTGAAACAGGATTTCAAGCACATGCTGCATCTATTCCTTTTATATGTATATTTATAGGTACTTAATATGGGCGTATGACGTTCAGGCTTAAAGCGTTTCCTTGTAGGTAACACAAAGCTTACCACAAAAACATAAATCAAACGGTTTAAAACTTCCCTTTCACCTTACAATCTCCTCATAAAAAGGATTTAAACAAAGCTTAGCCATGTCAGATCCTGTTCGCTAACTCGTTAATATTCCCAACTAAGGAAATAAGTTGACACTGAGCTTTCTCTCTCCCTCTCTCTCCTCAAATATATCCAGTTCATGATTTCCTGTTGAAGCTTTATAACAATGAAATTCCCTTGAAACATTCCATACACAGGGAAAAACTGACATTCTTTTCGAATCTGTTCGTGTGAAGTAATGCATATAATTAAAAACGATGTCATGAGTCTGCAGTATAACATCTAAAATGAAAAATGTTCCACAAATTTCATTTCACCAAACGCAATAGCTGAGATTTTCAACGATTTAAAAGAAAAAACCAATACTGTACCAGTAATTACCTTCCATTCTGAGTTTTGAGCAAGCTGTAGAGCATTCTAGTTAATGTATGTTGAATCTACTAATCTTTCATAAACTATATCCATAGATCAAGCTCATACTCTTTTCTTAGTTACCTTCTAATCTGATAATGGAGATAGAGAAAAATATAGGACCACAAACTAGTCGGGGGATCAAGGAAGTTGGGACCATTTTTCCTTATTCCTGGTCTCGTCAATTAAAATTCTTCCACCTCTGCATTCTTGGTACCAATTTTTTTTTTTGTTCTCCTGTTCTTTGTCTGAAAGATAGGTAACCTTTTGTCTGGGTTGTACGACCTTGTAAGAAACTCTTCCATAGGGTCGCAAGTGTTTTATAACCCGACAGTATGTAAGATACGCTCTAACGAGCTTAGTCATTGTGAGTTGGCATTCTATGCTATGGGTTAGTAGCACAGTACACACTCTATGTTATGACCTTTAGGCACACTATTGCCAGACTTGTTTAAAAACTACAGTGGACTAGTAATCTGCCTAACTCTATGGACCTAAACGGAGCATGATAGCTTGACAGGGGTTGGTCTATTGTGTGCTCTGAACAAAGATGCTTGTGTCCAACTTTGAGGAACTTTTAAGAGAAAAGGAAACTTGATACTATTTATTTTATTTTCTTACTTTGTGTGTTTTTTTTTTAAAATACAGTTTCCTTGATTCTTAATTCAGTGAATTCCAAGCATTTCTTCTGCTTTAGTCAATTTCCTAGAAATATTTTCAGTTTGTTACAGAAAATCAGGAGAAATGCAGTACAAAAAGAATGCAAAAGGCAATATGGACTGCTTTTTTCATAATCATGTAAAACTTGAAAGAAATCAGAAATCAGTTTTTACATTTTGGTATTCTTAGTAATGACAGGTATGACCATCTTATGAAACAGGAACTGACCATGTAGCACACATGTGAGTATATTTCCAAGGGTCCCAACTCATTTGCATCTAGGGGCATAATCACTGTCTCAAAAGAAGAGTTTATGCATTTTTTTTTCTTTCGGTACTGACTATGCTACCATCACGAACAAAAGTGCCCGTTTCTGTGAAAAACCTCTTTCATCATAGACAGACAGATTCTCCATTTCAATAAATGAGATATCAACCAAACCATACAAACATCCTATTTTCAGAATCGGACACTTAGGCTATAAAATCAGTCAATCGTTAAGGTTTCACTTTTGTAGCTACTCTTTCAATGTCTATATCACACAATTATCTGAAAGATACATAGCTTGAAAAAAACGCCCACTCACTGCAAGCCACCCTGCCACTTTCACTCTTAATCCGGTCTTGGGATATTCAATCTTCATTAATAAATTAATAAACATCATCTTACCTCAGGTTTCATTTTCACTGACAATTCCATGAAAGGTGCCTTTCAAGTATAACAGATATTTATTTAAAACCAACATGTATCATCTTTCTTTCGGAATTAAGTATACAAAAAAATCAATGATTATTAAAATTAATGTCTGCAGTTCTAAGTAATTTGCCTAGGTACTGGTTTTGGAGTAGGGGGATATGTAGGAAGTACAAGTAGTCTGCAAGCAGAAAGGAGTTGAAACTTGGTTTATTCCCCTCCCCCCCCCCCCCCACACACACATGCACTCACATTTACCTCTCTTCTTTCATTCTTCCTCTATCTTCACCTTATCTTTGTTCTCAAGGACTTTTCCTTGACATTCACAAATCATCACGTTCACAACCTTCCACAAATTATCTGCTTTTCTCAGCTTTTTTGTATGAATTAATTAATTTCATTGACTTTTTAAAAAAAATCCATAATTAGATACAGGTGTACCACTTTATATCTGATGACCACATTAATTAATTTACCTTTGGACATGCAAAATATAACACCAGTGTTCTGGCATGTCCAGCTGTTCTCCAAGAAATTATAATTGTCTATAGATCATATTTTGTGTATCTAATATTGCTTATGTTAAATTACTTTTCACAAAGGATTACTAAAACTCCTAAATTTTGTGTTATTGAATGACTTTATTTTTCATGTTATGCACTGCTGTTTGCCTGTTTGTTTGACTCATATAAGCTTTGCTGAAAAAAAGGTGAATAAACCAAATCTGATCTGAACCTGAATTCTATTCTAAAAGAAAGGAGAAAAGAAGAATATTCACACAATGCATGAAAATGTTTTTCATATACTGGCACTTTAATAAGAACTGATCACTCCCTTTATACTTCTGCAATTTCCTCCTTGCTTAATCTCTTTGCATCATTTTAGTTCAAAATGCCTCCCTCAATATTTACTCTTTTTTTTCTTAAACTTTTCCATCAATTTCAACTATATTCAAATCCAGACCTGCCCTCTCTCTTTTGTGGCATGATGTATACAGCCATTAACATTCATGAAAAAAAAAACATCTATCTTCTACACCATGCACCTAGCTGGTCCACTGATCTCAACTTGTATACCATCCCTCTTTCTCACTAAATCTTTATCTGTATTTTAATCCTAATAATATTCTACAGACTTTAAACTTCAGACAAAAGTTTGCGGAAGCATGTAAAATATTGTGCTCTTTTTTTGTTCTTAACAGTTTAGTTGAGTATAATGGAGTGCTCTCCTTTGATTTGTATCACCACATGCCTCTAATTAAACACATACATTAATCATGAAAGGGCAAATGCCCATCATTTCCTTTGCACTTCAGTAGAAGTGACTGATCTCCTTTTATCAATATATGCCTCATTAACAAAGACATTCATCATGAGAGGGGTAAGGGTACCATCTTCTTGTGAACCTTTTACAGTCCATTAAGGGTACAGCTGGTGATACCATTTCATTCAGAAAAAAAGTGCACATGCTTCACGAGGGCAGTTGAAACTGTCCTGTAATATCCAAAGTGAATGAAAAATGATTACTCATGAACAAAAAAAACTGCTCAATATGATTCCAAAGCTGTTTTACTACGATTACAATTTCAAAGATCTTTGGATCTTTCTTTTTGACCATTTATTTTAATTTATGTCAAAGTGTGGAACAGAAAGAAACTGTAAGGAGACAAAGACAATTTCTTACAGAAAAGCAAATATTTGACTTCAACATTAGCCAACTCAATCACAAAACTCATCTGTACCTCACATCCCTTGCTCTGTCTATATGTTATTTTTCAAACAATCTTTAAACACAACTTAACTTTAAAGAATGAATTTTTTACAGCACATAAAATATCCGGATCTTCAAAGTTGTATAAAGTGGAGTGATCTCTCTTTTTATCTGTATCAATACCCTTTTTGAAGCATATAAAATATCCTGATCTTAAAGACATTGGTTAACATTGTTATGATTTTAAAAAATCTCATTTTGTTACTTGAAAATGGGATAAACATTAGGGTTATAGTGTAAAAATACCAGTCTGAAAGTTTCAGAGTATAATATCCACAGGAAGTATTTTTAAATATTAGAAATGTGAAGCAATGTTTGAAAAATATACGAGGGTCGGTTGCAAAGACTAGACGTAAGGAGTGCGCATACGCGCATGGCTCACCGGACCGTACAGTGTGTATTGGCGTATCATGCGGTGGAAGACAGATAATGGTATTTTGTTATTCGAGCAAAACAGTCCTCTTATTTATTGTCTCTCAAGACGAAAAATAATAAAATCGCGGTTTGCGTCTAAACTACAGTTTTTCATTCCAAATTATTGTTGGTTCCAGGGTTTTTGAGTACAAATACAAGTACTCATACACAAGTTTCATCTTAGTGTGAGAATTTTTTAAATCAGCTGCTGACAAAGTTAGCCAATGCCTTTAACAATAGTATAAAGTGGAGTATTCTCTCTTTTTATTGGTTTCAACACACTTTAAGAAGCATGTAGAATATTCTGATCTAAAGTTTGTATAAAATGGAGTAATCTCTCTTTCCACCGGTATCAATACACTCTTTGAAGCACATAAATATCCTGATCTTCATAGTTTGTATGAAGTGAAGTGAGTGATCTCTCTTGTTATCTTTATCAATACATGCATCAGAAAACCTGATGGGTATAGGGGTACCATCTTCTTCTGCATAATATTGTCTGTTTGGAGCCACAAAGGCATCAAGTCTGTACAAAATGATATGAGTTAGTGCCCTTCTGGCTCCGAACAGACGTTTCATCAATTCATCAGGATTGCAGCTGGAAGAGACCTACACTCACTTCCGAAAAAGTATACATGGATCACTCGGTAAAGTATCACTGAAAATGTTTGAATTTCAAACTGCAACTGAATTTCAAATCTGAACCAGTCGGGGGGGGGGGGGGGGCACAGACAATAATTGTTAACAGGAAATGCAAATATTTCATTTCAACTTGAGTTAGATTACCAACTTATCTACTCTATCTACTCTATCTAGTCTATTCCTTTCCATCTCTATACCTCTATTTCATTCTTGATATGTACTTTCATTCAATGATACACAACGGTATTAAAGAATAGTATGGAAAACGAATCATTCATGCTTTAAAAAGGAATACATTATATCCTTCAAATTCTCAATCCTTTTTTGCTCTGATGCACTTTGGATGGTCCTTCTCAGATTTTAAGCCAAAAAACCTAAAAGATTTTTTTTTTTTTTTTTTTTTTTTTGGGGGGGGGGGGGTGTGCTTTATGAAATTCTAGCTGCTTGCAACACAGTGTGGTTATCAGAAGGGTTTTCTGAGGAGGTCAGTAAATTATACCCTCAGAATTTATGAACAAAGTTTTGAAGAGAAATTGCCCATCAACACTTCATCTTCTCTGCAAAGCCTTTGCTACAATGCCTTTAGTGTTTTGAAGTATAAAATGGGGGTATAGGGCTAATCCTTTCATTGGGCGATCCAGGTGATTGAGTCACTGTCCAAACTTACCCTACCCTATATCCTTTGTCCACTCACTGAATGGTCAGTAGAAGGATGACCAGCTGACCAGCTGATCAGTCCTTTGTCAGGCCATTACGGCCAGTTCACCTATCGTTCAACTATGACAACGCTTTGTTAGTAAACAAGCGGGCAGTTTGGTAAAAAGATCCCACACACGCAGAGCATAGAGCGCATGTGCTTTGCCAAGGCATGATGAACTTTAAAGAAGACACCCCACTTCTTACTCCTTGCCCAGTTTTGACAACTTGGACAGGTCTCAAGACAGGTCTAAATATAGAAAATTTCTGAAGACGTTGCTATAATAGCAGAAAGACATTCCTCATGGTACCTCCTTGTACTGACAGAATGATGGTACTTAACTGACATGCTCTCTTGTTTAAAACTACTTCACTATATACTAATTGAACTTCATTAAGAAGCCTATCAAAACTGTGATATATTTCAGAAATGAATTGAATTTGTTGAGAAGGGCATGGCAAACCAGTTTCCATTACCTAACAAATTCACATATAGGATATCTTACATGTAACCTTTATTTAGTTCTTTAATGCATCCTAAAACACGGCAATAACCATGACAACTAGGATTCATCTGTATCCCCATCTCTTTACTCTCTCCCTTCCCTTCTCTCTCTCTCTCTCTCTCTCTCTCTCTCCCCGTTTTCTTTTTTTTCTCACAAAACTGTTGATAAGGTATTGCCATCTATCTTCTACACCTTTTCTCTTGTATTCTCTCAATCGGTAAAACATAAATGCATCATGTCTCTGTTTCACCTGACCAATGGATCTACAAAGTCAAACTCTGAAACATTCTTTGCTTTAAGTGAATAACTTCACATTGGATAACATTATTGCAATACAGTACTCATGCAATGCGATACTCACTCTCTTTACAAAGATGCACATTATATGAATTCTTTGTTATGTACCCCTTTACTGGAACTCTTTGTTTCAAAATCTCCATTTTGATCACTGATTTCTTTGTCCAGTACACCTGTCCCATGGTATAGGCCTTTTCTTTGTTGTGAAAATCCCTGCATAATTCTTTGTCTGCCCCTACCTTTTGTGAGCCCT
>CM057151.1:25473349-25503717 GCA_029962745.1 Echinometra lucunter
CAAATAAGGCTAAAATGTGTCAATTATACAAATTCAACAAGTGATCTCATATTATATGTTCAACTGCATTCATCAGCTTATTTGTGCTCAGGGGCAGCACCAGGGTATTTTGATGGGGGGGGGGGGGGGGCGGGCAAGATGACCCACAGGTGAATTTATTTACTTTTTAAATAAACAAATAGGACTATTATGTAGTTGCATGATCCTTCCCTTTCCTTCCCATACTCTTCTTTCTTCTTCCTCTTTTTCTTTTTTTTTTCTTTTCATCACCTGAAAAATCACATGGGGGCGGGTGCGGCCGCTCCCCTTCCCCTGTAGCACTGTCCCTGTTTGTACTACACCTGTACTTTTATTTTCAAGATTTTCTGGAAGGTTTCAAATTTCTTATGATACAAACTAAATACTTTAATATCTTTAATTGAAATAACAATTATATAGGCCTACTCCATGGGTCTATAATATAATACCATTTACCAAGTGACATATTGGTTCATTATTTTGATCTAATAATATTTCACTTTGGTACTAGAAGTTCAAGTAGAGGTGACAAAATGAAAGATGTACACAATGGGGGCTGGAAAGAGGAAGATGGGACTTATTAGAAGTATCAGTTCAATTAACCCTGCTTTGAAAAATCAATGCAATAAGAAAAAAAATAATTAGGAGAGTACAATTACAAAGCAAATATGGAGACTATGTGTGATGTATAATGATTCACTGCCAGAAGCTACAAGAGGAGGAGGTGGGAGGATGGGAAGAAAATTAGGGGGAGTTGAGAAGGGGGTCAAATGGAGCCAAGGGGATCAACTCGTATGTCACTGAAGGCATCAGCTCATTCAGAGCATGGTAAGAAGGTTACTAGACTAGAACAAAGCCATGTTTGATTTCAACTCCAGGAGTTGGTGAAAGGCACTCCGCCAACAAAGCTAACATTGGCTGTGTTTTCATTTGCCCCAGTCTCTTTCCGGTATGAGTATATGTCCCAGTTTAGATGTATAGCTTGGGGAGGGAAGGGGGGACCTTTCACACCTTCAAAGAGAACAAAGTTTGGAAAGTTGTTGAATCTAGTCTTCATCCCATCGATTATACTCTATAGCGACATTCCGAAAACAGTGTTTAATCTCTCTTATGAGATTGTAATACATTCAAAGATAACAATATTTTCAATTCTTAATCTCAAATTTCAATGTTTTTTTCCCCTGTAGCTATAAATCATACTTTGATGAAAACATTAATGACAAAGACCCTTGGGCTTATCTGTGTCTGTGCTGTAAGGATAAATATATTTATGAATATGCATGTGTTGGTTCAGAGCCATGGCAACTTACACCATCTTGGAATAATAAGAACACCCTTTCACAATCCAAACACCCCTTTCATAATCCAAACATCCAATGGGGGTGAATAGGGGATAAATAGAGGGTGAGGGAGAGGTAAATAAAGGGGTGAAGAGGGGGTCACATCAAGCCTGAGGGGTGGAGCTTGTTCACTTCCAAGCCATACATGAAAGAGCAAGCAAACTCTCCACTGTATGTAACTGTATCAGTCTCACATGTGTGAATATATATAATTCTAGTTTGTAAAATCATTCCATCATTATTCTTTAAATCACTTTTAAGAATATTTCTTAAAGGCATTGGCTAACTTTGTGAGCAGCTGATTTAAAAAATTCTCAAACTAAGATGAAACATGTGTATGAGTACTTGTATTTATACTCAAAAACCCTGAAACCAACCATAATTTGGAAGGAAAAGCTGTAAGTTAGACGCAAACCGCGATTTTATTAGCTTTCGTCTCGAGAGACACTGAACTAAGAGGACCGTTTGCGCGAATTCAAAAATACCGTTACTTGCCTTCTGCTGCGTGATACGTCAATACACACACAGTGCGGTCCGTTGAGTCATGTGCGCATGCGCACTCCTTACGTTGGGTCTATGCAACCGACCCTCGTATATTTTTCAAACATTGGTTCACATTTCTAATATTTAAAAATACTTCCCGTGGATATTATGCTCTGAAACTTTCACACTGGTATTTTTACACTATAACCCTAATGTTTATCCCATTTTTAAGTAACAAAATGAGATTTTTTTAAAATCATAACAATGTTAGCCAATGCCTTTAAATAAACAATATGCAAAAATGTGGTTATGCCTCCTCCAAGGTCTAAGAGTAAATTAAAAGGTAAAATTGATATCAATGGAATTCCACCCACAAAGTTGGCAAGACACTTGTACAAACAAAGATTTCATTTGAGATATTCAAGTAAAAACATATTTCTAATTTATTAGATTTTCTACTTTAAATGACAATTACTGACCAGATTTATTGTTGAGAAATGATAAAAGGTTAAAAAAAACCACAAACATTTAATTCATGTTGATTGGACAAAAGTCCAAATTTCTGGGAACAAAAAAACTCATTAGATATCTGAATTCATGAATCCTAAACTACTTAAAATTTGCCCCCAACAGAAAGCTTCACCTGTCCCTCCTCAAGCAAGTGTAAATATACCATTTTGTTTTTATACCGACTAACTGCTTACAACTTCTGACAAAATGCCAAGGATACACAAATAATAGTACCTTTTCTACTGATTTAATATGGCTGGAAATGCTCATTAATCCCTGAGAGATATTTCCTAAGAACCATCTTCCTTGTTTCATATCTCGAGTACAATTCCTCGTACCGGCTACGTGGGTCAACTTAGGAAAAGAGATGGGGAATTCCCACTTTTTGTCGAACTACGCACGCTACGGGATGTTATATTGATTCACTCTATGAGGAAGATATAGAGTGGTACTACATGAATTCAGGTTGAGCACATGACACACACACCAATACTTGGTAGAAAAAAAATAATGGGTTGAGGATGAGGCCAACATGAGGTAGGGTGGGGGTACATTTCAGGTTCAAGTCATGGTCAATCGCCAGATCAAGAGTAACTCGATGTCCTGTAGCAGGGGGAGAAACTGGGGCACGATCTCGGGGGCCCTGCAAAAGCAAACACTGCCTCGCGTGGCGGGAAAAATCTTAATGCCCATCTCTCAGCATGGCTTTGAGGACCAACGCGCGTGCTTGCATTGCTTGGGCTCGTATCGACGCTCACCTTTTATGAGGTTGTGTTGACACTGGGGATGTGATTTCAACTGCACATTTCTCCTTGTATTTGAGCTCCATTATCCTCTCAAGTGCAAATGGTCATTTGGATTGTGTTACAACCAATGAGTGAGGGCAAAAGGTCATCCAGGTCCCTGCATAAACACTTTTGATTAGTACTTTTCATGCAAATTGGGAAGTGTGGTGAAAAGTATGAATGAAAATTCAAATAAGAGGAAAATCCATCAGTTTTATTACCTTTTATTTTGTTTTTTTATTCAGCAGACAGTGATTAATCTTGCAATTTAAGTGCTACCCAGGGCACTTATGAATGAAAGATACAGGGGTGGAAGGGGGGGGGGGGGACTGGAGAGGAAAAAGAGAAGAAGTGTAAAGAGAAAATAGCATAATAACAGTAACAGAATAAGCAAAAAACAAAAACAAAACAAAACAAACAAAACAAGAAAAACAAAACAACAAACAAAAACAAAGAAAGGTTCCAGGTAAGCAGTATATTCTGCTTTGTATTTGTGTTTTACAAAATATGAATTTGAATATTGTGCTGAGTAATTCTTTGCTATGTTTCATTTCCCAAAAGAATCATAACTCTATGATAAATTCACTGTCAATTTGGCATTCAGAATGATTCATCATGTACTCTGCATGACCCTTCCATCAACTTCCCCAAATGGCCATTTATGGTTGCGATGCTCAAAATCTTCAGCATCAGGTTATCACAATTAACCTCCTCCTCACGCTCATAAGTACAAGAATCTTTGGAAAATATGACACCATTCTAAAATAAAAAAGGAGGAAATGTGATACAGTTAGAGAAGATGCCTCGAGTATCTGCGGAATGCCATTGCCTGTCTGTCACTGAAGCTTTATGATGAGCCATAGTTTTCTTCGGAGGCACTTTCCCCTATCAGCTACCCCAAAGAGTTCACAGAATATGCTCATTTTGAAACCAGGCCATCTTAAAGTAAAATAGCAGATCCTGCAAAGTTTCAGGCTTATACAGCGAATTCACATTGATCATCATTAAGATTGACCTACTTCTCTGGAGACTGGTACATGTACACAGCTACAGGGAACCCTGGTGTAAGGTACATCTGTCATTAACCCGAAGAAGTCGTTGCAGACAAGGAAGATGATCCTGACATTGTTAGTTCATTTGTGGAATGCCAACAGTCATCTGTCATGGTAATAAAGCCCCTGGCCTCCTTCGACTAGAGCAAACCCGAAATTTCGGCGGGTGCCCTAATTGTGACGAATACCTCGCGCTGAAATCAGAGACGAGTCTTCCAGGAGGGTGTTGAAATGGTGAGATGACTTTGCAGAATGGCCCGGCTTAGAGTACAATCACTTTTCACCCTCTTTCCCTCAAGTTCAGATGGAACTTCCTAATAAAGGCATTCTTGGAAGTTCACTCAGCACTGGGCAATCTTAAGCCAGCTTTGCACCCTTTCCTTTTAACCAATTGACTACTGAATTCTCTTATTCCCATATATTTAATACAGGGACCACATGGTTCCTGTAGCCAAAGGGTTAAATCAGAACAACAATAGACCCAGGAACTCCAGATAGAAATGTGTCACTCTTTTTTTTTCTAGACATTACTGTAATCAATTTACAATACAAGATAATACTTCCTTTTGCACAATTATCCATTTTTAAAAGCCATATAAGGAATTCTGCCCAATTATCTAGGTTTTTTCTAGCTGTATAAGGATAAACTTTTCAGTAGACTTTTAACAACATTTCAGTTTAATAATACTGTTGTCTGATTATTTTTTAGATGTGTGTACATTGACTGCTGATGAATTTCAAATTTGAAAGAAAAGGTCACTATGGGATATTCCCTTTATACGATTTACACATATCCTCAGACTAAAATCATATATGAAATCAAGACAGGGGCAGATGTAGGGGGTGGCCGAATCGGCTGCACCGCTCCCCCCTTTTGAAAAGTAGAAAAAGCAACATTTCAAGGTAAAATACATGTGAAAATGATGAGGACCCCTTTTTCAGGTAAAACAGACACCTGAAAAAGCTGCCCACCCCCCCCCCTTTTGTAAAATTCTGGATCCAACCCTGCAAGAGGATATAGAAGCTAACCATGAAATGAAAGGTATTCATGAAATGCAAACTTTCACTAAGCAAAGACAATATTGGGGTGTTAACATTTATGAATTTTCAGTAGTCACATGGACCAAAGTGTGAATGAATGAAATATAATACTTCTGTTTACATTTCTCTGTCATCTTTAAAGAAATGAAGACAGAGAGCTGGCGGTCGCTGGAAAATAAAGATTAGAAGTAGGGCACCTCATTGACCCCACCATCTGGTCATCGTTGTTACCGCGGCGATGAGACTGAATGGTCAGTAGACAAAGAAATATAATACAGTCTACTTGGGCATCCCCCATGAGTTTGATTATCCCACCATCTTTCTGAGAGGGCCTCCTTCTCTTGGTCCTTGAAGGAGAATGCAGAGATGGGCAAACGATTGAAGTGTTTGGCATTCGGCACGTTTCTCCCCTCCTCACTCACTTTCAAGATCTTCTTTCTCAGCGGGAGTTTCATGGCCATGGTAATTTTAGATCTCGCAGGACAAATGGAAGATTTCAAATTTTCTTGAAGGCAAGGGTATCTTGCATATGAAAATGACAACTAATACCCCTTTCATTAATTCTTGGATGTGGATAATATGCGAAGTATTTGGTCGTAGAATGAATTACTGAACGGGAGAGGAGCAGAATTATCCGCTCTATTTGCATGCTGCTATTATCCGCATAACTGCCGCATCAGGAGCACATCTTAGAATTAGTGAACGCAATTCTGAAATAATGTGGACTTTTCGAAACTGCGATCAAAAGTCACTTGTTTCCTGTGCTGTACGCTCATGATCGTGCGAGCCATTTATTAGCGATTACCATGACAATCATCAGCATTATTTTCTCGCGGCACTCGTAAAAATAATGCACACTATTTAGGAAATGGTGTGGACTATTTAGGAAATAGCAAACACAATTTTTATTGAACTGTCCGCATTATTCCTAGGTGGATAATTAGGGGATGAATTAATGAAAGAGGTATTAGCTGATAGATTTGATGAAAGTGGTACTGCTCTTGGTATGCCTATTATGTTCTACAAGAATAGCTTTGTAGCTGTCAGTGGAACAATTTCAGGTCATTATAATTTCAAAAGTCACAATATTAAGCAAATCACCGTTGGTGAAGGTGATGGACAAACTATCACTTCCGAGGCAATCTGGATGTAGCTATCTTTCCGAAGTGAAGCTGAGGAAAGATAGCGTATACATCCAGATAGCCAAGTGGCTCGGTGGCTCAACAGGCAAGCTGATTGTGATGTCACAAAAGAAAGCAAATAATTTTACTGTGACGTTACGCTGGATCAGAGTTCACACACTTTTCTTGCTGCATGCACGTACTCAAAACAAGACGCAAAGATGTGATCATAGGATGTGATGGAAAAAAATGGAACAAAAAGGCAGAGTGGCAACGCACTTTTATTTTGCATGTACTCAAAATAAATGATAGCACGTTGTGACTCTAGGCAAAATTTATTAGTCAAGTGATCAGTGAAACAAAAAAGTTCCATCACCACGGGATGACAAACTTTACTTGTCAGGTGATGATTGATGGAGAAACTACACTTAATCATGTGATTAACTTTTGACCAATCCTACAGCAAGATTCTTAGTATGTGGGATATGATAGTTAATATAAGTTTGTCACTTTTATGTCCACATAAAATTATATAGTAAACAAATTAAATGAAAATAGTTACTACGTTATACTGTTGTGACATTTTAATACAGAATGTAGAAATACCACAAAAATGAATGAACAAAAAAAGTACAGTAAATAAAAATATATTGATCACCTGGTATTTCGCCTGGTAGTCTGGTTGAGGACATATCGTCATATATAAATCTCGTTAACATGTTAGGTGCTCCAGACAATCATGACTATCACTTTCTGCTGGCTGAACTTTTGGCATGTAATGATATTACTTGCCTCTGAAATAGAGCAAAGAGAATTCTAACTGGAGCGGAATAGACAAGTGGAAAGGTGATCGACATCCAAGTACTATAGCTATAATGATGACGGTGAACTAATAATTTACTCAGTGTTATTGGGAATGTATGCTAGGAATGTAGGGTATCAATATATCCATTTCTAGCTTATCATATAACGAATAAAATTGTGTAACCTAGATAAACAGATGTTCATTTGGGAATGAATTTTATCAATCCTTTTACAAAATTGTACTAATACTGAAATTAGCATAGAAATATGTGGCATTTGAACATGTACATATGTCTATCAATATATATATATTTTTTAATTGAATGAACAATCTTTGTAAATGGTGGTTGGGGGTGGAGGGGGTTGGCCATGATTACACTGGTTGATAGCATAATTCATCATGAAAGTGAAATGAAATCAAGACAACATACTACATTACTAAACCCTAAAAATATATCATATTTTCCAAAATAAACATGTACTGGTACATGAACAGCAATAGTAAACATTCAGAGTTCTATATCTGACTCGTATTCGAAGCAAATGCTTTCTCATCAACTAAAGCTTTCCTCAACTTTATCCCATGCACGCTCACTAAAGAATTGTATTCCATAATTCATGACGCTAAGACAGCTTTCCAGAAAGAGAATATATTTAGTATGACACATCACACTCCCTGTACCCTTTAACGTCTGATCCTATAATTCTTTGCAGCATTAATAACCAATCACTTACTCCAACAATTTCTATTTTTGAAGAGTATTCTCTGAAGTGGGTACTAAAATTACCCCTAGAATAATTGAGGAGATTTCTGCTCGTTGTATGCCCTTTACATGACATGTGCATGTGCATGTGATTAAATGTTCTGTCACAAGTACCATACAAAATAATATCAGTTTGACAACTTTATCATCCATCAGGCAGTCTTTGTCTCTTTTTCTTTCTTTTCATATTTCTCCTCCTGCTTATCTTCTGCTCCTCCTGCTCCTGTTCCTTCTTATTAGGGAGAAGGAGGGAGGGTAAGGAGGGGCGTGGGCGCAAAGGCGGAAGAGGGTCGGCAAGAAAGAAGCGCGGGGTGCGGCGGAGAGGGAAGAAGAAGGAACAGAGAGGAGGAGGAGACTCCTTCTCTTCCTTCTTCGGAGTCTCTTTTCTCCTAAACCAACTCCTCCTCGCCTCCTCCTCCTCCTCCTCCTCCTCCTCTCCTCCTCCTCCTCCTCCTCCTCCTCCCCTCCTCCTCCTCCTCCTCCTCTTCTTCTTCTTCTTCTTCTTCTTCTTCTTCTTCTTCTTCTTCTTCTTCTTCTTCTTCTTCTTTTCCTTTTTCCTTTCCCCTTTTACTTCCCAGTCACTACTCTTACTTCTTCCTCTTGAATTATGAAAGTATTTGCTATTTCATTCATCTGTTTTTCCAATATGTAACTCCCATTTCATGTTTCCTTCCTACAACTTCTACATTTTAGCACACTGTTCCATTATCTTGAGAAAAAATAATGTTAGGGAACATCAGATCCATGTATAAGGATATTTAAAGTTGCTATTCATAGGTTTTGAATATGCTTGAATTTCATATCAAAATAAAGTTTATGGTGCACAAATCCCGGGGGGGGGGGGGGGGGGGGCACTCACGTATATTGGTGGACGGGGACGTGCCGCTTTGACGACCCCCTTGTTCAGACGATTGCCGTTCCAAAGCATAGCATTTTCTTCTTATTGAGAAAAAAGAAGAAAGAAATCCATTCCAAAGCAGCATGTTTTTCGTTTTGCCGTGCGCGCTCCAGCCGCATTGCTCCATTTAATGAGCCTCATTTTTGGTGAAAAGCGGCCCGCACCGTTCGCATGTATAGGCCAGCCAGCGCGCTGTCCGACCATCGCCTCTCTGTGCGAGAGCGCACCCACCGCCCGTGCCGCCGGGCTAGCTGCATGCACGCATGCCCGTTCCATAGGGATACATACGCACTCACACGCAGGCGAACCGTTCCAAACATTTGTCGTTCCGAAGACCGTTCTGAAGACCCTCCTTTTCACAATAAGCCCGTTCCAAAGCCCCCATTTTTTGTCTCGCCCGTGGCAAATCCCCAACGTCATTTCGGGACGTAGTTTGACGTTTGCATCCCGGCCGGGCTTGGTTTTCTTTGTCATTTTCATGTCAATTTCCTACTTTAAATTCTGCTTTGACCAAAAAAGAAAAGAAAATTGACTCAGCAATGAGGTAATGTAAATATTAAGCCACTGCAGTTTTGCCTCCTCTCTTAATAACAGTATTCAAAATTGTATGCTATCATCACAAAGCACAATGTTTTATTACGTGTTTGCAAGCGCTAGCTCGCCGCAGATCGTCCATGTGCCTACGTCATCATTGGGGACCCGTTTCGCTCGCAGCCACTTCCGGGTTCTGAGAATCAGAGGGGCGTTTTTGGAAAATAAGGTTTCTAGATAATTTCTTGGAATCTACAGGAGCAATAATGAACACCATTGTCTTCTACATACCTTCCTGTTTCCATTCATATATAATTAACCCTATTCCGTGATTTTCTTTGAATTTCACCTTTAAAGAACTATATATTCCTTATACTTGATGAAATAAACATAATGCTAACCATAAATGAAATAGAAGGAAATGCCTTCATTTCCTCAATATGCTGGCACACATCTTAATATCAGCAGTACAGATTTTTTGTGTTTGTTGAGCAGTATGGGTAGTATTCATGATTACGCAGCCTGCATGGTAAGTACATTTCCACTACCTCACTCACAAAAAAAGAAAGAAAAAAAAAAAGGAAAAAAAAAAAGGAAAAAAAAAAAAAAAGAAGACTGGAGTGTCTGCGATAAACATTATCTAGAGTTAGGAAATTACTCCTGCAAAATCTTTTATTACAATACTTGCGGTTTTCCCCCCAGATCGACATCACACAATATTGATTCTTTCCTTTTTTTTTGTCATATCGTGTCTGCAGAGCCTTCGCCTGCTGGTTTTATGCAAATTCTAAAATCTAATTACAGTCTTCCCGAGCCTGCAAATTACATTGTCAAACATATGGTGGAAAGTAATGATCATGCAAGGGGAAATGATCCGCTTTAATGTGTTTAAGGACACCACAGAATTCATGAATACTAAGGAGGCATCCTGACGAAAGAAAGTGTGGCAAATCTTGGCCTGAGTGACAAGGTTGTATTCTGAGAGGCAGTAGAATTTTGTCTTTTTTTTTTACATGGGGGGGGGGGGGGGTGTAAGGAGAGGGGTAGTATAAATATTGTCTAATACTGTTTTCACACTGCCGAAACGGAATATCCATGCCGTTATATTTCATGACGCTTCACTTTCAAAACGCTTCCAAAACGCTTCTGGTTTCTGTTCACACTGAACCAATGAAGTCCGTTTTGAGCGAAAGCGTAATATTACAGTGTGAGAGAGTGCGGAAATACGTCATTACCCACCATGCATTTTGCTATCTCTAGCTGTATAATTTTTTTGTTTTATTTGATATATGTAAAAAAACAAATCATTTATTCAGAATAAAATGTATAATTATTACTTAACTTATTGCAATTTGTTTAAATTTACTGAATAATTATTATTTTTTATTTGTATGTATAGTTTAATTTTTAAACTCATGTACGAATGCTAACGCGTTTGTTTCTTCATACATGATTCGCATACGCTGCACTGCCATGCCGATCCATGCAGCTCGCTAGCGCTGCGATCGAAGATACCCGCGCTTTCACTCCTTTCCCGCATTTTCCAGGTTTTTGGTGGGAATCTGGTTGACCTTTGACATTTAATTCCGCTTTATTTTCTTTTTTCTGTACATACCAAAAAATAAAGCGTCATATTTGGAATATTCCGTTTTCAAAACACCTCAAAACCTAGTGATAGACCTCACACGTAGATTGCGGAATATTTGATTCCGTTTTCAAATATGACGCTTTGCCGAGTGTTCATACCAAAGCGTTTTTTTCAAAAAACGCTTTTATTCCGTTATATTTATTTGGTGTGAAAGTGGTATAAATTACATCTTCTGTTGTTTTTATTACCTACATTGTTAAGAATCTCGGGCACGGTAAATCATTTTGAAGACAGGAAGACATTAATTTCAATCTATATGGTATAGTATTGTAAGTTGACAAATAACATGACTTAAAAAAAAGTTAAAATCATCCAATAAAATTAATAATAAATTCAATGCCCTTGTTAACACCTTCTATTGGCAAATACCTTTTGCTGAGGGTCCTGAGCATAGTAAATGATTTTGAAGACAAGAAGACATTAAGTTCGAGCAATAAAAACAATATCCAATAAAATCAATAAAAAATGCTTTGTTCATATTTTTAACAGTGAGAACACAAAAGTATACGCATATATGACATATTTTCCTCCAAATTTCGTTTGGATTTTTCTTCTCTTCACAATGTTGGGCATTAGAAATCAGAGCACTTCACTTTCAGCAGCTCAATCAGAACAGATGGACTGGAGTGCGAGGAAAGCGTATGGTGGCGTGAGGCGAGTGGCGCTGCTGCTTCGTCCTTGCCACAGTCGCTTCTCAGGTCACGTGACCAAGTGGAGGAGGATTGCCCAGAAACCACACCCCAAAGTGTATCAGACTGGACTAGATTCTGAGGTCAAGCTGCTTGTTATGGAGTAGCAGACAAGGCTGGATACTATTCTATTCCTATAATAGAGGTTATTTAAGGTCACTTCACAGTGTTAAATTTGTAATGTTTCTCTCTTTCTCTCTCTCTCTCTATCTATCCCAGGTTCTTTGTTTTCAACTCCCTTGCCTCCTTCTGACCATGATTATTACCTGATTACAACTGTCTTCTAACCATTCCTGTTTCCTTCTTTACTTAATTGTCCTTCCCCTAACAGTAACAGTGAATCAACAATATTCTTCAACCTTCCCCTAACACAGCATAATGGCCTTCCCCGAGCTCAAATCATTTCATAATTTTTCTTTATGCAACCACATTTTGCAATACCCTTTTGTCATAACTTTTGTTACATACTGTTTTATCTTGAACTCCAAAATATCTGATCCACTTCCTGCATTTAAAAAGTGGAACACTCAGACATAGCTCCATTTTTGTTTGTTTGTTTGTTGTTGTTGTTTTTTTTTTTTTTTTGGGGGGGGGTGGTGTATATCAGAAGGCTCCTCCCTCTCCCCTTCTCTCTCATGTCATTCACATCTTTCATCTGCCATTCTCATGTTTTTTTTTTCCTTTCTTTTTTTCACTTAATACCAAACTTTCTTTTATATCGACATTTGTTGCACACATAATGTTAAACAGGAGTGCATAAGAAAGCATTAATTAAACAATTTATCAATACAGTATGAGCTGCTCAAAGGACAAATCTTATCCAAAAAAATTTTGAAATAAGTTTTCTTTTTACACCCAACCTTCAAATGTAGAGTAAAATGATTAAAGTGACAAAAAGAAGCAATGCCTTTCAATTACTAGAAACAACACAAATTTTTGAAACGGTGGGACTTGAAGGGTCAAATCTGAGATGAGACAATTAAGCTAATAGCTTCCAACAGGTAAACAGTCCAGTGATGACCGTGGCATTAAACGTAGATAATCTCCTATTTTAATTTAATTATGAAGTTCATTGCCACAAGGTGTGATGCATCTCAAAAGCACCTGCTTGCCTTCTATATATAGGGAGGACAGAGAAAGAGTGAGAGATAATGTGTGACAGAAAGAAATGGAGAGAGAGAGAGAGAGAGAGAGCAAACTGGACAGTGACTGAATGGCATGGTGATTTGGTTTGAATGTTTAATGATAATTTCCTTTTTTGTATTTTACGCTCGAGCATTTGTGTTCTGCCTCTGTTTAAGAATACTAGCTGAAAAAATAATATTTATTAATGTTATATTTGCTGACGTGAATTAGCACCACGCATGGTTCTCAAAAGAAATCAACAAAAATTTCAGCTATTGGCCAGCTCCAACAAAGATAAAAACATGGTATATACATGTATATAGTAGGACTGTTACATGAAAATTTCTTTGGTTCTTAGAAACCATTAAGTAAACAATTACAAAAATATGTATTTTTTTATCTTGTATAATTTGATTCATGTTACAGAAATAGCTTGCTTAAAGGAAATTTAATAACTTTCAAGAATGATAAATGTTTTTTTCATTTAATTAAAATCTTCATTGTAAAAATAGATTCATCTCCATTCATTTATAGATATTAGGCCTTCATGTTATTTCATAGCAATGTAGTGACCCAGATTAACTCACAGAAAGTGAACTATATCATGGGGGGGGGGGCTGATTAAAATCAAGAGAGACAGTGCTGAATTGGATGACTACATCTCTTCCATAAGACAAATATGAATGTGAATAAGACAAAAAAATGTTTCATCACGCAGTTGCTTGTCTAAGAAAACAATCTCATAGCCTACTGTTGATTACGCTATACCACCTCAATTCGCAAGGTGACTATTACCTACTAATGAAGGAATGGGACTGAAGGGTACAGAAATAAAGAACGGAACTACATGTGTACTACCTACAGGCAAGACCGATTATAGATTAATGAGAACACTCTGGACTGAAGTTTGAAAAGAGACCATTCCTCATTGCAGGAAGCTGGTATATGTATTATGTTGACCTAAATAATGTAGCATATTAGGTTACCAATATTTTGTAATGCTGGCTAGAGGCAACATATACTATATAGGGATAATTAAAACAATCATTAAGTAACATTCGAAACATCATCTGATAGACTTGTCAATGAAATATACATCTATTCTATTTTCAGAGGGATGTGTCTAACCACTGGCTGCGCCTCAAGGTATTTATAGTATGTAAGTCATTTACTTCTAGTTATTACAATACTGAGTGACCTTCTGTCATCAGTTGACTTTCAGCAAAATTGATTTTTGAAAAAAAAGGGATATACTAATTTGAAATAACTTGGGCAAAAAGAAATATGTTTATAGTTATAGAATGCTATTTACCACTCGCGTGCTCATAAAAATGTATGTTTATAATACACTGCCAGTTCCCTTTACCATGTCCATTCATTTACATTTGAGCTTTGATTAATTGTTTTGTATTCAATGTTAGTTTCCTGTGTTTTATTCTCAATAAATCATAAACAAAACTACCCTGAAATTTCTGCAATATTACCTCCAGAGCCCCCAGTAGGAATGAATCAATAAAATTCATCCTCTCTCATAGCAACGCAAACTGACATAGGCCTTGAAACAGATAAATACATGACCTTATTCATCAATGTGTTATGGACAGGCAGAGGGAGAGAGAGGGCGAGCAAAGGGGGCACGTGAGGGGAAAGAGTGATTCAAAGAGAAGAGAGGGAGAGAGAAAGAGAAGAGAAAGACAGAGATGGGTGGGTGAATGAGAGGAGGGGAGAGAGGGGAGGGGAGGGGAGGGGAGAGAGGGGAGGGGAGGGGAGGGGAGAGAGAGGGGAGGAGAGAGAGAGAGAGAGGGAGTGTGAGGGAGAGGGGGAAGGTGAGATCGATGAGAGAAGATGGGAAAAAGGAGAGGGAGAGAAAGGAAAAGAGAGGAGAGAATGGGAGAGGGAGAAGGGGAGAAGGAGAGAGGGAGGAGAAAGAGTGGAAGAAATAGAGGAAGGGGGCACTATCTAAAAATGGAAATGGGGACAGGAATCGTCATTATAAGACCACAATGGAATATCAATTCATGGTCTAATGCAATGTGATTAAGGTCATGTGAGGTCAGGGATTCAGCAAGCCTTTTGTAATAATGGAAGCTATTTTAGTATTTATAGAGTCTGGGGTCGTTCTTTATTAAAGCGTTGACTGTCATCACGTACCACAACGGAAGTTTTCAATGGGAGGAGGGCGTAATGGTGAATTCATTAAGGGATCAGTGTAAATGACTACGGAAAGTAAAGCACACGAAGAATTGACAAATGAAGAAAGGGGAGATCTTAATGAAATGATTAGAAATACCACAAATTATGAATGTCGAAAATGATGGGCTTAATGAAATAATAGAATTGAAAAGGAAACATACTGAACAAAATACAATCTTATAAAAAAAAAGTTATTCCCTAGATTATAGCACAGACTTTGTGTGAAAACATCACTAGAAAAAAATATCTTTTCTTTTTTAATACATTTCTTTCCAGTTGAAATGTAGCATTTAACTTCATATCTATCTTCATGATAGTATATTAAAACCATCATGCTAAATATAAGAAGTTCATTGACCAGTAAAATCTACATGTTATTGTGACCTTAATTCCAGTGCAATACTACAAACAATGCAATAACATCACTATCACATTTCATACCAGCAGTTTCACATGCTCAGCCGATGATTACTCCACATCGATTTTGCTTCAATTTCGTACGCTAACCAAATACTAAACTTTACCCTGGACCTAACACTATGCCAAACCCTAACCCCAACCCTAACCCTAACCTGACCTAAAACCCTACAGCAGCCCTGCACCTTATCATGAGCCTCTGACAAAATAAAACCTGGAGCAATTATCGCAGGGGCATATGTCAGGTCATCAGTCTTGTTGTCGAGTCACCATGGTCCGAGTCCGAGTCCGAGTCACTATGGTCTGAGTCCGAATCCGAGTCCGAGTCACCAAATTAAAATAATAACCCAAGACGAAAAACCAACTGAAACCAATTGAACACCCATTGAATTTCAATGGGTGTTCAATTTGTTTCAATTGGTACCAATGGGTCTTAATAGGTTTCAATTGGTCAAAATTAGATTTTGGTTGACGTCCTATTCCTACCAGCCATGGGGTCAATCGGTCCCAATTGGTCTATTGGGATTTTAATGGGACAGTTGGTTTCAATTGGTCCAATTGGGACCAACTATCACTTGGTTCAACTGGAACAATGGGGACCAAGTGATTTCTTAGGGAACAATTTGGACCAATTGGTTTCAATGGGGACCAATTTGGACCAACAGCCAATTGGTTTTCAAAGGGGATCACGTAACTGGTTTTACCTCATTTGCATATTTGCTATTTTTTCTTGAAAATTCAAAACTTAAAGTAGAATACAAAAGCAGTCATATTACCTTTAATGAATATTTATCATAAATATGTTTGTGAAATATTTCACAAAAAAATGTACAATTTTGCATTACATATTTCAAATAACAATAGAAAGATTGATTCACTAACCACAATTTTTTGTGTAATACACGTTTTTTTTGTGTAATTTACGTTTTGTTTCTCATTTGTTTACTATTGTTTTATGCTCAAGTGAGAATTTGGCCTGGGGAAAATCGCGCAAATAATTCAGTTAATTGCAATATGCTCGTGTTAAAAACACATTTGTAAACACTTTAATTCAGTATCATTTGATATCATAGTGGTAAAAATCAATGAAAAAATTTGAAAACTTCAAGATGTATCTCCAAAACAAGGATTTTATACCTTTAAGAAAGAAGAAACACAGTTCCACCGAAGTGCCGACTGCCGAGTCCGCCCTGCGGCCGAGTTACCCATGCAAATGGTATACACACATACAGCTGCACAATGCAATGCGCTGTGCCGCTAGAACGTACGAATTCTAGTGCCTAGCGAGCGCACGCTGTATCAGAGCAGCAAAATCATTAGTTATAGTTGCAGTGCTGAGCACTAGCCTGGTACGGTACTTTACATCAAGAGATATCGATGGGTATGTAGGTCGTAGCGCTGTACTTGTATTTAAGTTTTTCACTTGCTTCACGCTATCAACTTTATTATCGATCATAGGATTTACATTTTTTATGAAATATTATTGGAAAATACTTCAAAATAGTGAATAGATGTTGAAAAAAAAAGTCTTAAATTCACCGGATTCTATGCAATCTTCCTGCCTTGAACCCGGCCTTGATCCGAGTCATCGAGGCCCGCAAGCTTCAAGGCCAAGAACAAGTCCGAGTCACGGCATTACGAGGCCAAGGCCAAGGCCCAGGCCGAGGACTGGCAAAGTCGGCCTCGAGGCCTGAGGCCGGTCTTGAGACCTCCAAGACTGCAGGTCATCCATATCAGCACATTAATTTCTGGCAATATGATTTTTCAATATTTCTTCTAAAAATATGAAAAATGGGTACTGCTCAAATGTGGCCCTAATCAATGGATTATATATCAACTAATGATTTAAGCAAGAAAAAAAAAAAAGAAAAACTCATAGGCCTGAATTCACAAAAGAGGTTTAAAATATAAACCATAGTCAATATCACCAAAAGTGTAAAACTGACACCCATGTGCTCTTGTCCAATGGGCAGGTAGCAATTGCTTTTATATGCTGACTTTAATACGCGTATCTACACTTATTCACTCTTATTTACACTTATTTTATTTACATATACCATGGTTAAAATATAAACCTCTTTTTTGAATTCCAGCCATGTTCTCTGAACATGGTTTTCTGCATACTCTAATTGTTGGAATATTACAAGCCATGCACCATTATCATTACGTACATCTCAAGGTAAAACTGAGAATGGGATGATTATTTTGGGAGAAGCAAACCTTCGATCCATACTCATTCAACAACTTGTCATTAACAAGTCTGCCATGTTGCTTTAGGAAGGACATCATGTATATGGAATACATCCACGAGTGAAGCAAGGAGACACAATTACCTCAGCAAAGTCAATTAAAGTTTGAGGGTCACTCATCAAAAAGTACTTACACCTCTCCCCAGCTTTATATGGAGAGCAAGACAGGAAATTTTTCATTTAGGTGAGAAAAATGGATCAGGCCAATACAATTTTACAAATCTCTGAAAATGTGTCCAGGCAATCCTAAAATACACCTCTTCAATTAATATTTCTGCACATATTTCGCAATAACATATACAGTGCATTAAACTTTAGTGTCAGTGAATCTTTATGGCGGGATACATTTTTTTCTCCACATGTTATATGAGAGAGGAATAATCTATTTCTTTTCAAAGGCATAAAGATAAATTATTGGCATTGTACCAAGTTTATTTCTAATCTGATTCATTTAAAATGTCAATTTATCCTTAATAAATACCACATATACATTCATGGTGACTTTTATTTGATTTCACATACCTTCAATGAAATCATCCCCTCCAATGTATTTATAGGAATTTTTCACTTCTACACAGGAAAAAAAAAAGGAGAAAGGTTTGGTCCCATTGTCCTACTGCTTTAAAGATGTAGAGTATTTAGTGACAACATACGGAGACGTGACATATAGTTGCTTTAATAAAAGAAGCAGCATCAGTAGTTCAGTGTCAGATACAATAATCCTCTTAATTCCTAAAAATAAAGATTTTAAAATAAGACCTTGGTAATCATTGTTTTGGAAATAAAGTTACCAATATAGTCATTGAAAAAGGAACAACCTTTGCTTTTGACCTGTTTGTGTAAAACAAGGTTAGCAAAGGTCTTTCATTTTCTCATTTGCCTATTATTGCTTTTACACAGTGCCCTACTTAAAAATTTACTCCTTTTAAACCCGACTGAATTTGAAACAATAAAGAAGAATAACTTGTGAGGTCAGCTCAGGTCAAGCACATATTAATTAAATTTGGGGAGGGATTTTGTTTCAGCGGTGGAAGTGACTAATGGTGTTTTTGAAGTTCTAATTTGCAGCCAAAACGGTGTCCATAAACAGGTTTAAGTCGAAAGGTGCGGAAGTCATCTGCATTAGGCGTAGCTTAATGAGGACATACTGCTCTACTTCTGGACCATCCTTTGTCTATGGGCTAGGACAGCAGGGAGTGGGGAAAAGACCAGAGTGAAATGACCTCGGGCCTCACCACTGGTCAAAATACAGAAATAGAACCTAGCAGGTATACCATATGGGTTGCCAATATCCTCCCTGATATATAAATAGTGCTCAATGGTTGAAAAAACTATGATCCTTGAAGTATCCCCTGGGTTTTTGTAAGTAAATCCAAAATTGAAAGAAAGAAAAGGAAAAACAAAACAAGATCTGTCAAGCCCTTGGTAATGCAGGAACTGGGTGGTTTTTTTGTTAAGCCTATGGAAATATGAGATTTCAATATTCATTGGGTTAAGGGATGTCAACTGCTCCTACTCCAAATAATGAACCCCCTGTTAGTACATGTATTGTCTGTTTGCAACCAGAGAGATGTTTACTTGTATCATTTTATACATAGTTAGCACCCTTTTTGCTCCAAACAGACGAATGCAAACTGATAATCCAAATACACATTCACAAATACATGTATTTGCAGATCCTGGGCTTATTTTTGGAAATAATTTGAATGTAAAAAATGAAAATACTTTCTGAAACTAAAAGGAATTTTACTTGTAGTCAAATCTAAATCTTCTTTCACAAGCTTCTGAATTACAAGAATCTTCAGAATTTTCAGACACTATTCATGAAATTAATTGTGAAGCAAATTGTAAAGCAAATCAGAAAGCTCACAAAATTATTTTCCACCTTTCCCAGAACTCCAGCTTCTCTTCAAAGACACCACAGGGTGCTGGTAGAATGTCCAGACAGGGTGATCTACTTACTGTCCATTCCTACAGGGTTTCCCTACCTTGTCCTTCCCTAACACACAGACTATAAATATCTCTAGGCACAAATACCAGACATATCAACCTTGAGACAGACCCTCACATGCAAATCCTTTCACAAAAACTGCTCACCAATTCTGAGCTTGATTATTTCCTTTACCTTAACTGACCTCATTCAAAAAAAAAAAAAAAAAAAAAGGGCTGGAGATGGGTGAACATAGGGGTCAATTTACCCCCTTACCTGGAAGCCATAATGAGACCATGCTGGTATGAAAAGTAATGGGAAGGTCTTTTCCTTGTTCTTTTCTTTTCACTATGATATCTGGGCGAGACCACGGAAATTCTAGTAGGTCCATGCTGAGACCACATTTTTCCATTCATAAGGAGAATGTGGTGAAAAAGGAGGAAATAAAAATGTTGAAAGTAATTTTCAGGGGTCAGAAAAGGATCAAGGAAGAGGGTTCATGAACTGGGCTGGTATTCAATTCAATACTTGGACTAGATGAATCTTCGACCACGTGTGGTCGAACTTTATGCCTCCGCCATTACCAAATCAGAAATAAATGGCACTTCATGTTGATTTATTTTCATTTATACAATGAGATCTTTGACCTTGACCTTTGACCTTGTGACCCCCAAATCTTATAAGATCACTGTCCCCCCCATATGCATACCTGTGCCAAGTTTGAGGTTGATCGGTCAAATGGTTGTTGAGTTATGGTCAAAACGAACCATTTCTATGTACATAATGACCTCTATGACCTTTGACCTTTAACCTTGAGACACCAAAATCTAATCAGATCATTGTCTTTCCCATATGCATACCTGTGCCAAGTTTGAGGTTGATCAGTCAAATGGTTGTTGAGTTATGGTGAAACGAACCATTTCTATGTACATAATGACCTCTATGACTTTTGACCTTTGACCTTGTGACCCCCAAATCTAATCACATCATTGTCCCTCCCATATGCATACCTGTGCCAAGAGTGAGGTTGATCGGTCAAATGGTTCTTAAGTTATCGCGAGAACGAGCCATTTTTATGTGTATTACCTCTATGACCTTGACCTTTGACCTTGAGACTCCAAAATCTAATCAGATCATTGTCCCTCCCATATGCATACATGAGCCAAGTTTGAAGTTGATCTGTCAAATGGTCCTTAAGTTATCGCGAGAACGAAAAACGGGACAGACGGACGGATGTACGGACGACCCGAAAACATAAGGCCTACGGTGGGCGGAGGCATAATTAAGTAAAAATTTTACTAAGTATTTCACTTAATTTACTTAAGTCATATTCAATTCAAATTTTTGAATTTTACTTCAGTAAAAACCGCGATTTTATTAGTTTTCATCTTGAGAGACAATAAATAAGAGGACCGTTTGCTCGAATTAAAAAATACCATTATCTGCCTTCCCCCGCGTGATACGCCAATACACACAGTACGGTCCGGTGAGCCATGCGCGCATGTGCACTCCTTACGTCTAGTCTGTGCAACCGACCCTCTTGTATTTTTCAAACATTGCTTCACATTTCTGATATTTAAAAATACTTCCTGTGAATATTATACTCTGAAACTTTCAGATTGGTATTTTACACTATAATCCTAATGTTTATCCCACTTTCAAGTAACAAAATGAGATTTAAAAAAAAAATCATAACAATGTTAACCGATGTCTTTAAGAGGCAGCACCAGCAACAAAGGAATTGACAACTTCAATATCTTCTTCTGTATATCAGATCTGCAATGAAGTTTAAAGAAACAATGGCAATCTCCCAAAATAAAGAATCAAAATCAAGATCATTTAAGTATACTCTTTATTTCATTCATGCTGTAAAAAGATAGTCAGAAATACAAAACAAAAACATAAAAATTCAATAGTTGAAGGTGGAAAAAGAATGAGCAGTGGGAGATGGAGGATAAGGGGGAAGAAGGGATGAGAGAGAGAGAGAGGGAGCGAGCAAGAGAGAGAAAGGGGAAGAGATTGAGAAAGAGACATGATAGATAGCAGAAAAGCCAAGATGCAGCTATTTTTTTTTAAATGAATAGATCTATATTTCAATGAAAGAAGTGAAGGTTTGCAGAGGTCATTTAAAGGACAAGCCTGGGTTTCTAAGTGAAAAAGGTCAATGTTTAATCAAAAGGTTCATAAAAAACGTTTTATAGTCTTCATTCTACTCTAATAGCAAATGGTCAAACCTGACATTTTTAATGTAGCATTTAGAATCTGCATACGGCAATGGAATTTTCCGCTATGAACATGTTAAAGGCAAAGACAAAAATCCCGTCTTCACCAATGATGGAAATGTCATACTATTTAATATAGGATAGCAGATTGGACTCGGCGTTCAAGAAATGTCATTAATCAAAATATAATGAGGTTGGCCCTATGATGAAAATCACAAATGATCTTAACCTTTTTGAAAAGATAAAGAGTAATATAATGAAGATGTACAAAAAGGCGAATGTGGGGAGTTTGTTAATTGGTTTGGGGTGGTGGGGGGGGGGGGGGGTCTGCAAGAATGAAATGCAGTTATAACAGCCATGCAAAAAGGTTAAGACGGTTGATTATGAAGAAAATGATGAAAATCACAGGAGTCTTAACCTTTTTTGAAAAGATAAAGAGTAATATAATGAAGACATACAAAAAGGCGCATGTGGGGGGGGTTAATTTGTTTGGGGTGGTGGGGGGGGGGGTCTGCAAGAATGAAATGCAGTTATAACAGCCATGCAAAAAGGTTAAGATGGTTGATTATGAAGAAAATGATGAAAATCACAAATGATCTTACCTTTTTTGAAAAGATAGAGAGTAATATAATGAAGACATACAAAAGGTGAATGTGGGGGGGGGGGGGGGTTGTTAATTTGTTTGGGGTGGTGGGGGGTCTGCAAGAATGAAATGCAGTTATAACAGCCATGCAAAAAGGTTAAGATGGTTGATTATGAAGAAAATGATGAAAATCACAAATGATCTTACCTTTTTTGAAAAGATAAAGAGTAATATAATGAAGACATACAAAAAGGCGAATGGAGGGGGGGGGGGGGGTTGTTAATTTGTTTGGGGTGGTGGGGGGTCTGCAAGAATGAAATGCAGTTATAACAGCCATGCAAAAAGGTTAAGATGGTTGATTATGAAGAAAATGATGAAAATCACAATGATCTTAACCATTTTGAAAAGATAAAGAGTAATATAATGAAGACATACAAAAAGGCGAATGTGGGGGGGGGGGGGGTGTTAATTTGTTTGGGTGGGGGGGGGGTCTGCAAGAATGAAATGCAGTTATAACAGCCATGCAAAAAGGTTAAGATGGTTGATTATGAAGAAAATGATGAAAATCACAAACGAGTCTTAACCTTTTTTGAAAAGATAAAGAGTAATATAATGAAGACATACAGAAAGGCGAATGTGGGGGGGGGGGGGGGGTTGTTAATTTGTTTGGGGTGGTGGGGGGGGGGGTCTGCAAGAATGAAATGCAGTTATAACAGCCATGCAAAAAGGTTAAGATGGTTGATTATGAAGAAATGATGAAAATCACAAATGATCTTACCTTTTTTGAAAAGATAGAGAGTAATATAATGAAGACATACAAAAAGGCGAATGTGGGGGGGGGGGGGTGTTAATTTGTTTGGGTGGGGGGGGGGTCTGCAAGAATGAAATGCAGTTATAACAGCCATGCAAAAGGTTAAGATGGTTGATTATGAAGAAAATGATGAAAATCACAAAAGAGTCTTAACCTTTTTTGAAAAGATAAAGAGTAATATAATGAAGACATACAAAAAGGCGAATGTGGGGGGGGGGGGTTGTTAATTTGTTTGGGGTGGTGGGGGGTCTGCAAGAATGAAATGCAGTTATAACAGCCATGCAAAAAGGTTAAGATGGTTGATTATGAAGAAAATGATGAAAATCACAAGAGTCTTAACCTTTTTTGAAAAGATAAAGAGTAATATAATGAAGACATACAAAAAGGTGAATGTGGGGGGGGGGTTGTTAATTTGTTTGGGGTGGTGGAGGGGGGGGGTCTGCAAGAATGAAATGCAGTTATAACAGCCATGCAAAAAGGTTAAGATGGTTGATTTGGAAGAAAATGATGAAAGTCACAAAAGAGTCTTAACCTTTTTTGAAAAGATAAAGAGTAATATAATGAAGACATACAAAAAGGCGAATGTGGGGGGGGGGGGGGTTGTTAATTTGTCTGGGGTGGTGGGGGGGGGGGGTCTGCAAGAATGAAATGCAGTTACAACAGCCATGCAAAAAGGTTAAGATGGTTGATTATGAAGAAAATGATGAAAATCACAAATGATCTTAACTTTTTTGAAAAGATAGAGAGTAATATAATGAAGACATACAAAAAGGTGAATGTGGGGGGGGGGGGGGGGTTGTTAATTTGTTTGGGGTGGTGGGGGGGGGGGGAGGTCTGCAAGAATAAAATGCTGTTATAAAAGTCATGCAAAAAGGTTAAGATGGTTGATTTTGAAGTTCTAAAAGTCATGACTGATTATAATTTGAAAGAAGTTTTCCAATAAACGTTTGCAGGAATTGGTCTGCCTCCCCCTAAACCACTCCAAAAATGTGGTGATCTTTTAGGAATATGATAAATTCATACCATTGGGATCATTGCTACTAAATGAAGCAGGTTATGATGAAACATTGATAACCATGCATCAGAGATGCCACTTTTATTTCCTGAATTTTTGCCAGTTTAAAGTGCATAATGGCTAGGGGTCCAAGAACAAAGCCCTGGTTTGGGGTCTGGGGATAGTGCCCTCTGAAGCCCCCGGTGTTTTGTGTTTCTGGAATACAAAAAGAACAGTTACAAAGCATGTAAAATAGGCTTTTCAAAAAATTTCAATTAATATTTGCCCCTGAACTATGTTTACTGTAATGAAAAAGTCCTGATTTCAGGAAAAATCCTGAAGTGCCATCTCTAAACCATGCATGCAGGCAATTTAGAGTGAACACAGCTTAAAGGAGAATGAAACCCTGGGGAAAAATCAATTTTAATGAAAAGAGAAGATATGGAGAGAAACTTTCTTTTAAAAATTCCATCAAAAACGGTTATGAAATGAGAAATTCATGAAAGTTTGAAAAGTCTCAATTTACTTTCTATGGCAATCCCTATATTGATAACGTTGCTTCAAAATGGTAGGTTTACTCTCAATATGTTTTGTACAAAAAATTTCAATTTTTCTCCAGAAATTCTGAAGGTGCAGCTTGTTTCCTTTTTAGTTCAAAATATATCATGGGAAAATATATTTGACACAACATATGTTGAGTTCCCAGATATAAGCAGCTTCCTTAGAGATAACTGAGAAAATATGAATTTTTAGTGAGATTGTCCTTCTAAAACCTCCATTTTGAAGCAACATTGCCAATTTGAGGTTCGCCATAGAAAGTAAATTGCGACTTTTCAAACTTTCACAACTTTTTCATTTTGTAACTGTTTTTGATGGAAATTTTCAAAAATTGCTTCTCTCTATCCTCTCTTTTCATTAACAGTGATTTTTCCCCAGGGTTTCATTCTCCTTTAAATTATTATCTATCTCCATGTAATACTGCCATGTCCCACTCTTTCTAACTAATCATCTCTTCACATCTCTCCTCCTCTTCCCTATGTTTTAGTTTGAATTCTTCAGTTATTATTATTTGCTGCTTTGCTGTAGATGCTAAGAATGCTACTATGACTTATTTTGAATAAACTCTACTCTTTGCTCAAATAAAGTGATTTTGCAGTTTGTAAAATTACCAGAAAAAAAAAATGATTTCAGTGCAACAAGAAATAATTATTTTTGCCCTTTTGAATGCACATTTCATTTTGACAAACACAACTAGAAAACAAAATATGATGTTTACTACATGTAATCTCTGATTTTGAATTTGTGTAGAAATATGCCACGAAGAGTTTGTTTTCTTGTTATTATTTCACCCATGATATTTTGGACTGATTTTTCACATGTCATTTAAATGTCACTTTCAACGTCAGATAATAACTGTAAAAGTTACATCACTGTCAACGAAATAAATGTAAGGTAAACACCTTCTTAACCACATGATTACCATATCCTAATGCTTCTATGGAATTAAAGTCAGTGAAGGTAAAATTACAGCCATTAAAACAGTCAAGATTTAGGAACGACTGAGCATTTGTCATTCCTGATGCCATTTTGAATGTCAAAACTGTTTCCTGTGGTAGTTACATCATTACACCACAAGAAAGGTGGACATTTCCTTAACCACAATATGCACAAACTATGTGGCTTCACAGTAGTTCTGGTTGGCATCAAAATAACATAAGTTAGCTATTGAAACCATCAAAACTTAATTTTTTTTTAAAGTCTTATATCGCACTTATTTTTCCAAATTTCAAAGAGTATTGGCTGTTAAAGGCACTTTGGGAGCAGCCGATTTAAAAAATTCTCAAACTAAGATGAAACATGTGTATGAATAGTTGTACTCAAAACCCCTGAAACCAACCATAATTTGGAATGAAAAACTGGTAGTAAGACGCAAACCGCAATTTTATTATTTTTCATCACAGAGACAATAAATAAGAGGATTGTTTTGCTCGAAATTAAAAAAAGCCGTTATGTGCCTCCCTTCGCGTGATCCGCCAATACACATGGTATGGTCCGGTGAGCCATGCACGCATGCGCACTCCTTACGTCTAGTCTGTGCAACCGACCCTTACATATTTTTCAAACACCGGTTCATATTTCTGATAATCAAAAATACTTCCTGTAAATATTACACTTTGAAACTTTCATACGGGTATTTTTACACTATAACCTTTATGTTAATCTCATTTTCAAGTAACAAAATGAGATTAAAAAAAAAATTATAACAATGTTAACCAATGTCTTTAAAATTGCTGGAAGAGAGTTTTGAAAACTTCTTTAACCACAAAGATATAGAAGACATTCTATGGCTTCCACTAAAACAAATAGTGTCAAAATCTACAGACCGATATTGCAGAATGTCATATGTCATTGTAAGTGTCACTTTGAATGTCAGCATTTATGTAATACTCCTCATTAAAGATACAAAAATTAGTGTAAATCTTCTGTAAATACATGTATTGTACGGCTTGCCTGAAATGAATCCCTGAATAATGAGAAAGTTTGCCATTAAGTCAGTAAAATTTACCTTGAATATGACATCATTTCCCTTTTTGAAAATATTGGGATTATGTAGCAGCCAAAACACACTGCAACATCAATGATCTTTGTACAGTGTTTGTCTTTCAAAATAAGAACAGGCCATTCAATAACATTGATAATACAACCTATACATAATTGCAATCTTTTTTTTCAAAAAGGCAAATAAATGAATAACTTTCAAAAGAAAATTTATATCACTTTTCAGATCTATTCAGATTTGTTCTTTCTTTATCATCAATGAACTCTTGTTTATGTGTCATCATAATATGATATGGATTGAACATGCTAAAAAAACATGGGAAAGGAGGAATGATATTCCAACAAAGTGTAAAGGTAACAATGGAATGAGCACTGACTGCAATTTAAATGTAAAAATAATATTTTTCAACCCATCCTTTCAAGCAATGAATATAGGATAAGGTCATTTAATCTGGTGCAGCCATATCAAATAACAGTGAGCAGATAATTATTCACAGTAAACATTGCGGAATGTGAACTAGTTTGGTAATCCAGATTATCAAACAAAGAAGGTCTTGACTATCGGGTGCATTACGAGTCCTTGTAGCAAGGATCCGCTATGGAATGACACAGGTGAATCGGACACGTCTTCGAGGCTGGCATCGGCATAACAAGTCGGTTACGAGATTGCCTAATCAAGAAAGTAATACCCATAGTGCAGCTAGAGTTAACAAGGACGACGGCCTGGAAGTCATGAGAAACAGGGCCTGGAGGATATCTCCGGCCTTGAAGCATCACGAATTGAACGAGACGGATCACATGACCAGGATGTGGAAATGAGGAGGGTTTTTTACGCCGAGTGTTTTTTTTCTGCCTCGATCTCCTCTCGCCACGCCAAAGCAGATGAAATTCAGAGTATGCGGACACCCTTGGGTGATATCCCCTGACCAGAAAATTGTCATGGTAGATTCAGTGCATAGGCATCAACAACTGCAAGGGATGGTGACGAGCTAGGTGTACATTGATACAGGTGAAACATATCAGATACAGATGGACAATCCCACTGTCATCGTGAGATACCTTCCCAATTAGGACAGGGAGAAATAATTAAACAGCTAATCAATAAGACACAAACTAGGAAATATCGATCACAGAATTTGTTGAATGTCTAAATCCTACATAACCTGAAAGATTCAATTTATCTAAAAACACTGCAGGAATAATCTTTCTTTATCAACAGGTAATAAAATCTAGAATGCTTCCCCTATCATTAATAAGACATATTTTGTTTTCAAATGTAAACACATTTCTATAATTGCTTATGATTTACGAACAGCAATATTTTCACATTTCACTGAAGCTTCATTATGAAATGAAATATAACATTTCAAAGCATAAACTTCATTAGCTATACCAGGAATGATATATGAAAAAAAAAACAGAAAAGGTAATTTCAAACTATGTAAACATTCTTTGCAAAATAATATTTATGTTGGTGTTCTTCTTCTTCTTCTTCTGCTTGTGATTTGTGATTAGCAATTAGGAACCATATGGTACATTTCTTCTATCAACAAACATGTCCTAAAAGTGTTCGACTAGAAATTCAAGCACAAAAACACTTTTGAATCTTTGGAAGTTTCACTTAAATTCGACAAAAACACTTTTGAATCTTTGGAAGTAAAAGCATCTTAACTTTCACTTAAATCGATAGCCTCATCTTGGGACTGTCCCTACCCTGGAAGAACGTGTGGGCGTTTTGGCAGATGATCTCTCCTTGTTAGCATCATGATCATACCAGAGGCAGAGATTCGCTTAAAGCCCGCCGCACACTATACGATCCTACTGCGACCCAATTTTCGAACAATAGGCATTTTGCATTAAATATGAAAGTTTAAACAAGTAAAATTACCTTATTTGAAATAGGTATAATGACAGGAATACTAAAATCGAAATTTTGGTTAACTGCAAGCCTTGTGGTCGGTGTAGGGCCAAATCGGCTTCAAATAATAGCCGTTCGCAGATTGGTATGACGTCACAACGATTTGGAATTGAATTCGCTTTTATTCCTACAGGGAGGCTTGCAATAGCCTGGAATTTCGATTTTAGTGTTCATACAACTATTCGGAACCTTGATTATGAAGATTTTACATGTTTGAATGTTCATATCAAATGCTATAACAATTTTTTTCCAAAATCGTATCACAAACGGATCGGCGGGCTTTAATCTTAATGCTCGTTGTTTCTTGACTCCGTTCTCCTCAATACAATGCCTCTGTCTTGAAGTGACAGCATGCAAAAGAGATCACTTTCCAGTTTAGCAATTTAATCAGACTTCCACAACGACTGAGTAATCACAGCCTAAAAAGACATGTACCTCTGAAGCTCTCAAAATGACCACACATAATAATTTGTTGCAATATAGCATAGCATAATCACTGGTCTAGTGGATATGTCTCTGGACTGCAGATCACAATGTGAGGTTCAATTCCCAGCCTGGCACTATTTTTTTGGCAAGACATTAGTCTACATTTGCCACTCTCTACCCAGGTGCAAAATGGGTACGTGATATGACTGAGCACTAGTTACTTTGGCGGCTCAGCTATGACATGGGTAATAGAGTTCAAGCGTTACAGCATGATGGGTATGAGTGCAATACAAATAGCCATTACTATCATTATTTGTAACATACACATCGCATTTTCCTATAAGAACCTTTAATTCAAGTACTTCTACTTCTTCACTAGAGTGCACCCCCAGTCATTTGCAATTAATCTAAAAACCAGAGAGAGAGAGAGAGAGAGAGAGAGAGAGAGAGAGAGAGAGAGAGAGAGAGAGAAAGATGGAGAGGTGAAGAGATCAGTGAGAAGTGAGATTGGTTTAAAACTTACCTTTAAAAAAACCTTTAAAAATATATTTTGAAAATCCCTTCTAATTATCAATGATTCAAAGTTTAAAATTGATTTGAAAAAATAAAGAATCAACCATGGAAAGGTGAAGGAAAAAAGAGTGAATTAATTCATCCTGGCTTCACAGACTGAAATATCTGCCGCATTTAAGCCGTGTGTACATCACAATGCGAAACCAGTGACGAATTGATCCATTTAACACTTCTGTGAAATGTAAGGTAGTACAAATAGAAGAAATAGGAATAGATTTAACTGGAAAAATAGAATACTAATAGGTTATTCATCAAAAATATGACTGCAGATGAATCATTACAAATTATATTATGAAATATGAATAAACATGTTAACATCTAAGTTAGATGTCATGTAATAATTCAAAATTCATGAAATGATTTTTAAGAGGGACATAAAACTGAATAATACATCATATAAGACTGCAAAATTCAATGAATATCTTATCAAAACACTGGAGAGAGAAAGAAAGAAAGTGGATGGGATTGAATAATCCATGTGGATATTTTTCAAGAGACGATACAATGACTTCTAAGATCAACATCAAAGGTACTGAATAAATACGGGATAGGAGTATGAACGAGATACTAGTAAATGAAAAATAGGATGAAAATATTTCAGAGAGAGAAGATGAGAGAGAGTGAAGATAGGGAAGGAGGAGGGGGGGGGGTTAGATGCAGTACACTTGCGAAGAAGCATATAGT
>CM057151.1:25504217-25631765 GCA_029962745.1 Echinometra lucunter
AGATGCAGTACACTTGCGAAGAAGCATGTAGTTGCAGTAAATACATTATGATGAAATTTCAATTTCTTACGATATTTCTTATATATAAACATTTTATTTCAATGTGTAAGGTATTCAAACAAACTATAAAATGACTGAACTGCACAAGAAACATGCAATACAACAAACATAGGTACCGGTGTAAAATATTTTTTAACATGTGAGGCAAAGCAAGAGAGGGGGAGGGAGAGAGGGAGAGAGAGAGAGAGAGAGAGAGAGAGAGAGAGAGAGAGAGAGAGAGAGAGAGAGAGAGAGAGAGTTTTATTCAGGAAAGGCAAATCATCTAGTCTTTCACTAAATAAGAATGATTCTGATGTCAACCTGAAAAGACAAAGCTGGTTTCACTACCTGAACTAAAAAGCAAATTGCTCACACAATCCACAAAATATGACCCAAGAAAATTTATTCCATGCACCTCTTTTTCCTTCATAATTATATAAAATGAACCCAGACTTGTAAAAACTTCACTACTGCTACTGGAGTAACATCATTCTTGTCCAAATAGAGGCATTACGTTGGTCAATTAAGACATGTGCTGTGAAGTCACATGTCATAGCAATCTGTTTCAAAATCCAAGTGAACCTAGAATATACGTGCCGATTTGATTATTGATTTGCCCGACGTGCAGGTATTGAGGCCATCATAGCAAGCAGGTGGGGGCGTGAAAAATAATGATGAAGAGAATCACGCCTTAAGGAGCTAACCCACATCTTCCCCCAAAGTTTCATGTTTCCTCGGCAATGGAAAAATGAGGTATAAATCTTTCATTTGAGCATTCTGTATCAATCATGTTCTTTCGCCACAATCGTCTTATCCTATGCAAAGTAGCATTGTGTCTTGAATTTACGTGGGCAGTGGCTGGCGGTAAATGTGTCAAAAGACAGGCAATATGAGGGATTTATCATATCAATCAACAGGGCCGTCACCAGCTTTTTTCTAGGGGGGGTGCTTTTTATGAAAAAAAACCACAAAAACACAAAAAACAGCGTATTAACTCAATTTCATGCAGTTATATAGCCCGCCGGCCAGAATGGATATAGAAAGTACATACTGGTCAACATGCCTATTGTTCCTCAATGCAGTTTTGTTTTTTTTTTTTTTGTTTTTGTTTTTGTTTTTTTTGTTTTTTGTTTTTTTTTTTATTTTTTATTTTTTTTTGGTTCTGAAGGGGGGTGCGTTCGCACCCTCCGCACCCCCCCTGGCGACGGCCCTGATCAATCAGCATATTCATGAATAATGCGATTACATGGCAACTTCAAAAGCTATACTGAACTACACGTATCCATTTAACACGTGTGTGGGCGTAAGTGTGTTTGAAATGGTTGGACAGGGGTGCTTCTTATCAAGCACATGAACCTGAGAAAAATACTCTGTAGTCCGCTAGTTACTGAAAGAGGTGAAAGTATAAAAACTATTTCACATCTCTCTATTCACTGATAATGACAATGATAAACTAATATAAAAGGTTACATTGAATGAAAAGGACTGGAAAACATTTCAGACATGACTGCACGAAACGTGACTGCGGTTCAGGTGTTTGGAGTTTAGACTGCAAAAGATCCTTTTTACTTGTTTATCTGTGAATTGAAATCCACAAATCTGGAGCAAGTTGAAGGTAAATCCTTTTATTCCATGTTATGAATGATTCTTCACATTCATTAATTTTGACCCTTGACTATTCTGTTTAAATCAGATCCTTTACAATTGTTGCCAGTTTCATATTTCTAATAGATGTTGCAGTTTAACTCACTTTTCAAACTCACATCTTGACAATTTCCATTCAACAAGGTAAAAAAAAATGTATAGGAAGAATCCACATTAAAGAAAAAGTATGTATTTTACTTATTCACCCCCCCCCCTCATCAATTACTTTTGAGATATGTATTGACCAATCACAACTCACTAAAGCTGCACAAGGTACAAAAAACAAAACAAAACAAAAAAACAGGTTATAAGATTTGTATCGCTTCTGAAAATTAGACCTTTATAGGCCCTTTGACTGGTGCGCTATTTTTAGCTAACAATCAAACAGGCTATACTCATAAATTGTCTCCTATTTCATTAAGAGATATAGAAGTTTTGAAATTTGACCTGAAAGGTCACTATTGCTATCTCTATAGGCATATGAATTGAATCTGACTTTGCGTGCTGTCCTGCATGCACACTGAAAAAAGCTGATGTAGAGCAGTACAAACTGAAACATAAACACACTTTCATCCTGCTGGACACATCTAATCCCACACTGATCAAGGTCTAATAATTTCAACATACTAACTGATGCATATATTGTCTGAGGATTATTTGAAAGTAACTGATTCAAGCATTGTTTACCTCATGAATATCTTTGACAAATCAGCACAACAAAATACTAAAATAAAATATTATCTACTTTCCATTACTCTCCTGCCTACTATGAAATCAAATGTAATTATGGTGATATACACAAGCAACCTGGGGACACATATGCAGATTACTGGTAATGCCATACCAAGGGATAAAAGTTTCAACTTAGCCTATAACACTGTACCCCCTGCTCATGACAACATTGCTCTACCATGAAGCCTCCCCCCCAACACACACACACACACACACACACACAGCTGTACATCACTATACTACCGAGCACAACAATTGGACTTCTATTGTCCCCTGTCCTCTCAAGGCTGACGGAATAAACCCAAATCCTTTGTTTGACAACTGAGGACTATTGTTTACCAACCGAGGACTATTGTTCTCAGGAATTTTCTTTGTTCACTGTCCTCGCTTGCAAAGCTATACAAGTGCACACACACACACACGCACACACACACACACACACATAACATATATATCACAGATTTTAATAAATATGAGAAGTGTCCCCTTTCTCAATATCTGATTGCACTTGCAGCAGTGGAATAATTACCTCTGAAGAGCATAAAGTTATTTAGGGCCCTCCTTGTCTATTATAGGAACTAAAAGAATACAAGCACTTCATTTTCATTCTTCTTGTCTTTATAAATGACCAGCAAATACATTACATACCAAGTTCAATGTGCGCTGACTTTAGAGCAGGCATATATATCTGGACATGGTAGTGCACTTCAAATCTAACAAGTTGTCTTCATTGGGAGAAATCACATTAGTTCAAGGAGCTAGTCCAAGGGGCTTGCGAGAGATCTAGCACCTGCTTAACATATCAGAATCATCAGTGCCTGAGGCATGGAGATAAAGAAAATAGACATTTCCAAATAGCAATATCTGGGGGAAAAGAAATAAACAAAAACACTCAGATTCAAGGTGAAAAGGTCAAGGTTTCTGATGTCTCAGATGTTGTTTTGATTAAGGCTTTCACTGCCATGCATATTTGCTAAAAGGTTGCGCCTTGTTTCAACAGTACAATTACAAGGGTCTGGTAAGTGCTGTTACAGAATTAAAGGAGAATGCAACTCAGGCATCAGTGTGCTCTTCGTGAATAAAGATGACCAAGAAGAGTAAACAGTGCAAGTTTGAGCAAAATCAGACAATCTGTTCAAGAGTTATGAATTTTGAAAGTTTCAGTAAATCCCTATTATGGGAATCCTTGAGTTGGCAACTTTGCCAGCATCTGTGATGTCATCGTGGACAACTCTCAATTCATTTTGTACACAATTTTTCGAAAAAATTGGTTTATACGAAATTTCAAGTCAGGAATCCACATAATTCATCCCAAAATGCTTGCAGAATTGATATAGCCATGTCATACTCAAACAATAAATCAATAGAATTTTTATTTTTCTTGAAAATAAAGAAAATGTTAAATTCTGTGTACAAAATGAATGGAGAGTTGTCCACGATGACATCACAGATGCTGGCAAAGTTGCCAATTCAAGGATCCAATAATAAGGATTTTACTTAAACTTTCAAAGTTCATAACTCTTGAACAGATTGTCCGATTTTGCTCAAACTTTCAATGTTTACTCTTCTTGTTCTTCTTCATTCACTGGAAGCACACTGATGTCTGGGTTCCATTCTCCTTTAATCACAGCTGAGAGATACAACCATGTGGTCTTCAGCATCCCCAACACTAGCTCTGCTTTAGGGGTGTCCGCCTCCTTCTTTATAAACACATTGTTGTTGATTCAGAAGGAGAAAAATGAATAAATGTCAATTTCAAATTGTGCTGACATGGACAATGCTGCATGTAGACTACAATAATAATACATTTTACTATTAGCCTAAAATTGATTTGATTTGATTTGATTTGACTTGATTTTTTTATTGATTTACTTCCATATCAATATAAATATATTCATGCAGGGATGTAGCACACACTAGGAGAAGAAGAAGAAAGAATAATCTATGAAATAAGCTAAAACTATTTTAATTTTTTCTTATCATACTTCAAGGTATGCAGAAAGGAAACAAATTACTAGTACTTTTTTATGTCAAGGTGCAATCCTTATCAAATGTTTTCAGCTGTGATAATCATTGTCTTTGTTTAGCCATTATGTTTGCAAGTTATCTAACTATCTGTATAGAATTGATGGATATACTGTATAATCAATATGGAATTTGTCTTGAAAATAAAGAACCCTGTGAAATGGGAAAAAACTTTAAAAACAAGAAAGAAGAAAAAAAAAAAAGAAAAAAAAATCACTGTGAATCAAATGAATTTATATCATCATTTTACATCTTAATACTTCACCTTGTCTTCACATGAGTATCACATAATCAAAGAAAATCATACTGATGTTCTTCATACATTTATTTACATTCATTTCAAAGGAAAAATAAAATGGACACAATATTACACAGTAATACTGTCATCAACAAGCTCTTAAACTCCTAAACTAAAAGAAAAAACAAGAACAAAAATAAAAAATAAAAAATCCCCCAAACAAATAAATTAAAAAACAACTTCAAAGATTTAGGTTCAAAAGTACAACATGGAGCTACTCCACTATCCAACATTTTCCCCCTTGGGATCAACAAGGATTAGCAAAATATTCCTCACTGGCTTGGCAAAGGAAACCTAGGATTGAAGATGAGGCCGTTTCAAAGAAACATTTTCCAGGAAATTGGGTAAAATTAACAGTAGATTATCTTGGGACTCATCCCTGCTGCACATATGATTTGTGGTGACAGGGCTAGATTAGAATGCCCAAGGTTTCCCTATCTAGTTGTGCCATTTCAGCTGACTTTAGGATAAGAGATATGTTTTTTTTGAAAGTCATAGTAAACTCTGCATGAACCTGCCTAGATTAAACCATCAGTCAAGTTGACATGACTGTAGTACAGCTCTTACAACTATAATAAAAGTTATTATGTTTTGATATTTTACATGGTGTGTGTGTACTTATGCTGCTGAAGAGAAAACAGATTGTCTTTGAAAATTGAATTTATAATAAGCTACAAGTAACATGAAAAGTTTGTTGATGGAAAATTTTAGAAGTGAACAAATATTCAAAGCACACACAGCTCCAGAATTCACTGACAAGCAAAAAAAGGTCCTTAGATTTAAGGGGGGGGGGGGGGTAAAAGTATCGAACGGAAACCACATTCTTGGATACACAATTAGCTATTTTCACATATCTAATGAGCTATGACCTTTGACCTACATACTCTGAAATTTAACTTAGCCTGTATTTTGATACCACGTACCTTCATATCAAATTTCTATCAAACATTACTAAAGTTATTGAACAGTAACCGGATCTGTTATGAACGGACGGACAGACGGCAGCGATATTATATCCCCCTTTGACTTCGTCAACGGGGGGATGATAAAAAATATGGGCACTTTAAAATCGTCCAATCATACTGTAGGGGCTAATTACTTTATCAGATAGGACTCGGAGGCCTACCGAAATTGTCAGTGTACAGTACTTTTCATATGGTCCTCAAGAATGATAAGCTTTATGCAATCAATCAATCGATACTCCTACAGACCACATGCACTTTGGACTTGTATTCAATCACTTTGAACACTTGAATATTACATCCACCATCATATGATATGGCCTTGAGCAATTGTGACTGATTAAATATTACAATGTACTCATCATCAAAAGTGGTCCCTGGAAAGAGAGACACACACACAAAGTACAAGTGAGCTCTCTTCTCGGAAAGCACTTCAATATTTCATAGATAGCAGTTTATCATTGATAAGCCCTTGATCTACGACTTGGTTAGATTGTCTGCTGTCAGTTTATCCTTCTATACAGGAGAAATCAATGCGTGCATGATAGATCTGTTTCCAGTGTGCATTTGTGAGACCTGTACATGAACTGAGACTAAAAGATTAAATCACGCAAGGCTAATTCAATTAGCCTTGACTCTTAACTGTACTTCTACATTAAATGATTAGATAAAATGATACACACAAAGAATGAGTCAATACAAGATCCCCCAAAAGAAAGAAAAGAATGGGAATATGTCCAAGGAACTACTGTTTTCAATGTTATGACAGAGTATCCCCTTGCCCTTAATTAAAAGTTTTTTTTGTTGTTGCTAGTTTAAAAACACTTTATTTTCCTGGGGGGAGGGATGGGGGGGGGGGGGCGGCGGGGAGCAGCTCATGCTCATGCTTAGAGTTTCTTAGCAAATTATGGATGGGGTGGAGAAAAGAGCTGTCCAAGTTTTACTTTTTAAAAGGGATCATGAATGCAGCTGATACCTGCAATATTATATAAATAGTGCATGGTCTATCATGCACTATAGTGGGTTATGTGCACAACAAATACTAAATTATCCCAAGTGCAGTTTTGTTTTACCAAGGCCGAAGGCTGAGGTAAAAAAACCCTGCACGAGGGATAATTTAGTATTTAGAGTTCATATAGTCCAGTAATGGTGCATCATTAGAACATGCACTATTTATTACAGTAAATAGACCCCTGAAGTTAGATCTAGTGTATGACATTTTAAAGAGCCTTTCTTTCTCGATTACATTTGCCTATCTCACTCACATCACAAGCGCGCAGCTAAAAACAATGGTAACAATCGGTACGTGCAAGGTGCTTTTGATGCGCAGTGCCATACACTTTTGCATGTGCCTAACCATGCAAAAATCAAAGTTATAGTGCACGATTGTGCACTATGACAAAATTTTTGCACGTCACGTGATGCAAATTTAACCAATCACAACGCATATTATACATACACTATTTACTATAAACTAATATCAGTATCAAAAACAAGTAATACCATATTCTTTTTAGTCAATAGAAGAACTGCTATTGTTTTTTTTTTCCTGGACAACAGAATATGGATTTTGCAAGTCTCATACAAAGCAAGATTTACTAACTAATATCTTCCATCAAACATGTCTGGGCAGTTAATCCATGTAAATACATCAGTTACATGTATTCAGGTTGAGGCGCTAGAGCCCAGAGGTCATGTTTCTACTAATATTAATGTTAGCTACCTAATCCTGCCACTTTATCTTCAATCTACAGGTAGTCACATTCTAGGAATGCAAATGGCAACTATGGTGGCCCTGAAGTACGCTCGACAACAGGTCATGTGCGACGTGAATTTCGCATCCCAGGTCCTGAATTTTGCGCGGCGGGCCGTGAATTTCACGACTGCAGGATGCAAAGTTCGCGCCACAGGTCATGAATTTTGCATCGCAGGTCGTGAATTTTGCGCCACGGGTCATGAATTTCATGACCTGGGATGCGAAGTTCAGGGATGTGAAATTCAGGACCTGGGATGCGAAATTCACGTCGCACATGACCTGTTGTAGAGCGTACTTCAGGGCCATCATAGTCAACTACTACTACTATTACTGCTACTACTACTACTACTACTAAATTGTTCTTGTATAAGGCATATCATATTATAATAATAAGGTCTCTGTGCACTTCTTAAGAACTTTGGATATTATAACCCCTTAAATCAAAACTTAAATAAAATCGCACTCTTCAGTCATCATTTACAAAGAATGTCTTAATTGTGGGGGTAGAGGAATGGCCTCACAAACTGGGAGGTTTCGGGTTCAAAACTGAGTCGAAGTGCAAGTGCTCTTTGGTAAGGCATTGATCTTCATTATCAAGTGTAGCTGTTGGGACTTAATGCCATAGGTCCCCTGGTTGCTTACTCGAAGCAAACACATGCTTTCTTGGCAGACAGGTAAACTAAACCACATGACTATCAATCAGTTTTCTCTTTTATCAATCTCATGCAAGCAGAGGAAAAAGAAGAAAAAGGAGAAGAAAAAGAAGAAAAAAAAGAAGAAGAAGAAGAAGAAGAAGAAGAAGAAGAAGAAGAAGAAGAAGAAGAAGAAGGAGAAGTAAAAGAAGAAGAAGAAGAAGAAGAAGAAGAAGAAGAAGAAGAAGAAGAAGAAGAAGTAGAAGAAAAAGGAGGAGGAGAAGGAGAAGAAGTAGAAGAAGAAGAAGAAGAAGAAGAAGAAGAAGAAGAAGAAAGAGAAGAAGAAAGGAACAGTTACAGGAACATCTCATTCATACCTTCAAATATTGGTGGTCATTTATTCCTAATAAACCATTTTGATACAATGATCTTAATGATTCTTTAAGCAAAGAATTGCTGCATGCTGGATGCAAGCAGGTTGTTCATTAGTGACCGAGCATATCATCTGTTCATTTCTACCATGCTAAAAATAAAAATTTTCTAATCATTAATTAATCATTAGTGTATGTGGAAGCTGATCTTCAACATAACGAGTATCTATCTTTACCCGCATTATTTAACAGCAGTACATTTTCACATACTACTCATAAAGACACAGCTGATTCCAGTTAATTAAGGACAGAAAAGTAACATCCTGTCATCATCACCTTAAAGTCTATTTAATGATGCACTTTCTTAGTGTAGAAGGGAAGAAGTCCACTCTTTTAGAAGTCGCATTAAGGATCACTTTCTCATGCAGCCGACTCCACCCCAAATTTGGGTGGAATCTACACTATAGTATAGAGGTCTGAGTTATTCTTTGGACACTGGATTCTACAGTTTGAGAGTGGATTTTGACTGAAAACATTAAGTGATCCTTAAAGGCTGGTTTTCACGGGGCATGGGCATGATTCCTGAAGGATGCACATGTAGGAAAAAAAGGTAAAATTCCAACTTTTGTACTTGAGGCCCCAGAAGTTCACCAAACATGTGCAGAGGTTGGAAAGCATTGTGAATTATTCATGAGATGCTGGAAATGTTTGTAAGAAATTTCAAACTTTTTAAAGACTCCTGTCGAACTAAAAATGAATAACTGACGAGGCTTTTGAACCCCATCTTTGGTGAACTTTTGGAGCCTAAAGTATGAATGTTGTACCTTGCATTTTTTAAAGATTTGCACCCTCTGCAAATCATTTGCTTAATTCAATTATTCATGAGATGCTGGAAATGTTTGTAAGAAATTTCAAACTTTTTTAAGACTCCTGTCGAACTAAAAATGAATAACTGACGAAGCTTTTGAACCCCATCTTTGGTGAACTTTTGGAGCCTAAAGTATGAATATTGTACCTTGCATTTTTTAAAGATTTGCACCCTCTGCAAATCATTTGCTTAATTTAATTATTCATGAGATGCTGGAAATGTTTGTAAGAAATTTCAAACTTTTTAAAGACTTGTGTCGAACTAAAAATTAATAATTGACGAAGCTTTTTGAACCCCATCTTTGGTGAACTTTTGGAACCTAAAGTATGAATGTTGTACCTTGCATTTTTTCAGATTTGCACCCTCTGCAAATCATTTGCCTGTTAGTGTTAGTATAAGCCAGCATTAATGTCACTCCTTGAGGAACAGATATCAAACTCCTACACACCTTAGAAGGTGAGCCACTGTAGATGATGTTTTCCTGATAGGTAAGACCTGTGGCTATCAGAATCTGCCTGTTTGATGTAAATTGGTGGTGGGTGTGGCAATCAGGCCCATTTCCATGGTAATGCAGCAAAAACATAAGTTTATAGAATAGTCCATATTTCTGCTTTAAAGGTAGGAGATCCCTTTGCAAAATCTTCGAAAATCCATACAACTTGGCAGGAGTTCAGGATATGCCCTTCTGATACTGTTTATTTAATCTTACGGTCATACAAAAATGAAAATCTGGTGACCAATGGGATCAGCTCACCGGCAGAAGGGAAGCCAGCTAGCTAGCTAGCTCAGCCGCGTGCAGCTCGCGGCCACCACACGTACCGCATAATAGCAGCGCTGTACTGTATGTAACGTGAATCCTTTCGTTGTGCGCTATCTCGAAAAAAAATCCGCTAAAATTTTCGCTCCAAAATAAGTACAGAGTTATCAAAAATGTTACTTATTCAGTTAATTAGCCATGTACAATCCATTTTTCTTTCACAGAAGTTTTTAATAATCATTCTCTTATAATTGAACACATATTCACACATCTTAATATTTTAGAGCTGCAAATGGGAACTCCTACCGTTAACAATGCATACTTTGTGATTGTTAAGCAATTAGAATCTAGATATTAAGGTAAAAAGATGACCATTTCCATGGGAACACTAGAATACAATAGTTCACATCTGCTGAAAAACTTTGTAACTCATATATAATGTAAGTGATGTGAAATGAGTGTCTATGATGTTTCACTGATAGCAAGGACCCTGTGCTATTGAGAACTTAAATGGCAATGAACATTACACATGATTCTGCATGTGTGTTGTACCGCCACATCTTGAAACAAAAAAGTGAAGTACCTCTCTTGGGTATCTTCAGTATCTGTTTTCATTCACTTTCAAATAACTGATTGCACTACTCATCATTTGTAGTGAACATCCCAAATGATACATGGAAAACCTCATTCAAAACTCTACTGACGAGGTTTCATTCAAGAACGATTTCTCAGAACATGAGGCGTTCGTTTGTTAGCAAGAGCTTGGAGCTGTAACAAGAGAAGGCATATTACCCCATACCATCTCTTGTGTGATGCAATATGAAGGGCTATACTAGGAAAATACTGCAGTTTCAACAAAAGATGATGACATTTCACAAAAACTGTATCACTTCACCACTGATCTCTCTTAATTTTACTAATGAATTGAGCTGAAGGGCTATGCAAGGTAAGGATGTTGAGTCGCAATGTATTATTTCATTATTCCATTCTTTTTCAAAGAAAATGACATGAAATATTTTGTCTTCAAGTGCTGAAAAAATATTAGACAAGAATTGAGTCATTTCATAACTCTTCTCTGTTTCAAAGAAATGTCATAAAGGCTTTGCATGGAATTAAAACCATAATGAAGATCAAAATTTTCTATTTAAAGATACTGATGGTGACAATAGCCTACAACGACTGATTATTCCCATCAACATTATTTCATAACCTTGCTGTCTGCGAAGCAGCTGGAAAGATCTAGAAAGTAATGAATAGCACGACGACTAAAAAACAGAGAAAATAAGTCAATGAGTTAATAGTCCATCAACCAATTAAGTTCCCCACATGAATAAAAATGGACCCTTTTCAGGTTTAAAGATTTAAGCAAAATGGAGGAAGTCAAATGTGATAGATTGAGACTGAATGAAATTAGGACAAAGCTGCAGGAGATGGATGGCATGATGAGCAACAATCATTCACTGCTTCCCACTCATATCATACAGTGCCCACTGCTAATGTTAAGACTTTGTTTATTGTAAACCCAGGGGGGGGGGGGGGGGGGGGAGAGTACTCAAATTTGGTTCTGATGGGGGTGTGCTACTGAAGCCTCCATACCCGTACCCATTTTTAAGGGTCATATTGGCAGAAAAGGGTACCCATTATTAGGGATTTTGTATCTTGGGTATGTACATAAGCCTCATTATGGGAGAGAATATCATTCTAAACAATAAAGTTACCAATGTTTAAAAAAATGAGGGGCACGTTAAGAGATTTTCCGACTCAAAAATATACCCCATGTTTAGGGACTTCTTGCAAAAAAGCTACCTATTAGAGCAGCACCCCCGTATACCTCCAGCGCCCCCATATACCTCCCCCCCCCCCCATAAGATTGTAAATGTGAATGTTGTGGACTGGTAAACAATATATCAAATCAATGAGCAAAATAATGGTCATTATACTATTAAAAATACCTTTAAAATAATTAACACTCTTCTACCACTGCTCTGAAAAGGTGACACATCCTTTCTAATTTTGCACATTATTAGTAAAATTTGAAAAAAACCCCCCACCAACAAACAAGAAATCTTATCTCAGACTATTATGCTGCCATTAATCACTGCAGAAAACAGATTTTTGATAAATCAAGACTGCCCCCTCATGTACATTAACAACTGCTGATTGAACAGAACAAAACAAGACTGCAAGTTTTCAGTAACTGATCATTAGTAAGGTTGTGGGGAGAAAGCTTTTTTCTTTGCATTTAATTATCTAATTATCTAATCATATATCATAAACAAGAATAATGTCAAGACAGACGATCTTTATGTTACAGTGGGTAATGTCCCCTCTTGGCTATAAACAAATTAAATCAAGATAACTTCACAATGATATCACAGGCTGTAACTATGGATGTATCTTTTCTTGCAGGTAGTTCTTCCAGACACCAAAATCTAAATCAAAGACACTGAATCTCTTTCTCATTACCATAATTTTGACAGTGTTAAGCAGAAATTTACAGATATTTAACCCATCTGCTACTGGAACTGGGTGGCTCCTGTATTAACTCTGTGGGAATGAAAGAATCCAGAGGCCAATGGGTTAAATATCACTGGTGAATATACATACATGTAAGTCCTCTCACGCTGAAATCAATCAGCATGGAGACTATAGTATAGCACTGTAGTTATTTACAAACCTGCAAAATCCTGGCTGATTCTAAATGTTGCATTTCAAATTTCTATGTTGAATCTCATTCTCCATAATAGTGCTCTTGTGCCCTTTCAAGAGAACAAGGTGCTGAAATTACAAGCTATATATAGTCTGAAATCTTATACATATGTAACCTTTGGCCTGGTATAAATTTTAATCTCCATCATTTTCTATAGTTTTCTTTCCTATTCCTCTCTGATGAAAATCTAATCCTAGCTCTAAATTGTTCTTACATCTATCATTATCCCCTTGTTTTGCTCTTTCATGCAGTATCCCTCTTTTGTTCTCCAATCTCATAGTGTAAGGGTATCTTGCAGCCCTAAAACATTCTTCAAATTATATTATTATCCTTTCTTCTGTAATCAGTGGCTCATGTTTGATCCCCCAAATTATCTTCCTATTTTGAAGCTGTGGCCTTTGGCCTTTAAAATATTGTCAAGTCAGTGCAAAAACGCCCTGAAATGTATTGTACGCAAGAAAGCCCTTACCATGCAAATTTTGATGCATTTTAAAGCTCTTCTATAAGGAAAATCCAGTTGTGGCACTCTATTGTTTTGGAGTTACTGTTACCTTAAGTTTTGAAGAGGCAAATTTCTTCTTACGAGAAAACACCTTTTTGCGCACTCTAGTTGCTTGTGTAAGGGTGTTTTTGTACTGATGTGAAGATATAACTCATAAACATGTAGCTTAAGAATCTATTTGCAAAGTTGCAGAAAAGAACTTTAATTTCCTGATAAAAATCTACTGCTACTCGGGTTTGTAATAAGAGTACTTTCTTCTGCAGATATGAGTCAACTGACCTTCATAACACATACATTCATCAAGAAAGTCTCTGTAATTGTCTCTAAACATAAAGCTTCAATTGAAAGACTCTCCTCTTCAAAGAAGCAAGTTCTTCATAAATGCTGACATGTAACCACAAGGCAAAAGTTCACAACTTCTGCCGAGAGATTAATTTGCATTAACCCATATACCATAACACAGAGTTCATGTAAGAGAGAAAAATCGTTATGAACTCCAACCTGCTTTTTAAAAGAAAGAAGCTGTACAAATGACCCTCATAACATATACTTTCATCAAGAAAGTCTCTATGATTGTCTCTGAACATAAAGCTTCAACTGAAAGAATCTCCTTTTCAAAGAACAGAAAGTTCTTCATAAATGCTGACATTAAGCCACAGGGCAAAGGTTCACAACTTCTGCCAAGAGATTAATTTGCATTAACCCATATACCATAACCCAGAGTTCATGCATATGAGAGAAAAATCGTTATTAACTCCAACCTGCTTTTCAAAAGAAAGAAGATATACAACTGACCTTCATAACACATACTTTCATAAGAAAGTCTCTATAATTGTCTCCAAACATACAGCTATAATTCAAAGACTCTCCTTTTCAAAGAATGGCATTCTTCATAAATGCTGACATTTAGCCACAATGCAAAAGTTCACAACTTCTGCTGAGAGATTAATCGGCATTAACCCGTATACCATAACACAGAGGTCATGCATACGAGAGAAAAACCGTTATGAACTCCAACCTGCTTTTCGAAAGAAGAAGCTATACATGGAAATTTTCATCTGAAAATAATTTGAGTCAAAAGGAGATCTTATAGATTTCTCTTTTTCAACTGGTCAGTCTACAAAAAACCATTGATTTTCTTTTCTTTTTCTTTCTTATTTTCTTCTTTTTTCCCCCCATTTTTTTCTATAACAATAAGGACTGCAGTATGACCATTATCTGACCTTTTATCACCCTCTTCTACTTTGAAAGAAAAGATTCTCCCACTTCCTGTGACAAACAAAGGAGAGATGAGCAGGCATCTTCATGCGCTTTCAACCTTTGGAAGAATCAAGAACAAATGGATTCCTTTCCCTTAAATGTCACATCGGAAGCTATATATCGCGTCCATACAAAGTGGGATGAGAAGTGGTCTAAAACAGATAGATTGCAGATCAATGGGGTTCTATCTTGAGGGTCATACAAGGGATTGGTCAAGCAGTGTTGCAGGATTGGAAAGGGGTGCAACAAACCTTGATTACCTCCTTTTCATTCCATAAAACATACAGGGCATATAAAGAAGAGTGAAATGTTTCATACAAGCAATTCCATGAATTTTTCATTATAATGGTTTTCATTTACTAGGTATGAGCTACAGAAGCCATACCGTAAATCAGAACAATCATAATAATTACAATATCTCTCGTTCACCTGGGGTAGCCTCTTTAGCAATATACTGTTCTCCAAGAGGGCCCTGCCATCATTATCATTACCTCGGCTTTTGCAAGGCAACTGTACAGCTCTCAGTGCATTCAAGGGAATAAATCCTCTCAGGTAACCACTCACTACACCTGATGGGTGACCACCTGTGACCACAAAAAAGAAAATTATCATTCAAAAAGTAAGGCAATACATTGCTCACTGAAAGCATAAAGGCTAGGAATACATGTATATTAGAGTATATGGGTTAGATATTGGTTATGGGTTAGACCCTGAGAAAATCGAGTGAAAACTTTGCTATCGTTTTACGTGGTACTATTCTGGCAGGCAAATGATACCCATAGCTAATTCATGCCAAGCAGATTCCATCTCATGCAAGTTATATCCCCCCTTCAAATAAAGAATCTCACTCCACTATCAAATTACACATTCTCTCAAAGGATTCTTTGTAAAAATTGCTTATGACAGGGCATAAATCCAATCTAACCTTATACCAATGGACATAGCATCCTTCAAATGCTATGAGAATAGGTGACTTGAACTTTAAGATAAGACTGAATCTTCCGTTCATTGTGAATTAATGAAGGGAGATAACAGGGTCAAGGTGATGGGAAGTACTGAAGAAATTGATCCAAAATGATCCATTGATGATTATTAATAACATCACCAAGAAAAGAATAATTACACATTTGAAGCTAATTTGACTGCCACTCAAATTCTTTAACCTTTAAATCTGGCAGCTTTTCAATATTTTCATAAGATAATCAACAACAAGGAATACAAAATAATATATTCTCAAGCTCCTCGTGATTGAAGGTCTTTGATCGTAGGTCAGGGACTTAGAACAGAATATTTTAATTGACATGACCTAAGCTAAGTATAATGAATGGATAAGGAGCTTGAAATAAGGTATTTGGTTATTGGGGACTCTGTATCAGAGTACACAGTTAACGACAGGGTTTGCAGTACATCGACGTCTAACGCTGATGTTCGATGAATTTCACAAAACAGATTTTTTATTCATTGATCCTTGTTAAATTGTTATCATCAAGAAGTGCATAGGCTTTGATCAAGGTAATTGATTTTAGAAGTGATAAAATATTGTGTAAAATCAACTACGATAGGGTGATGTTATCGCTAGGTCAACATCTACTATAGATGTATGGATATGTAAAGATAAGAAACAGAATACATTTTCATTGATACTTAAGAAAAAGACATTATCAAGATGTGCATAAGCTCTATATAATATCGTCTGTTTTGAGCCAGAAGGGTGTTAAGTCTGTACAAGATGATATTAGTTAACGCCCTTCTGGCTCTGAATAGACGATTTATGAAAATTGTTTACAACTGAAAAAAAAATCTTAATACATGCCTCAAAAGCATGTAAAATAGAGTATTACACATGATATTGTCTGTTTGGAGCCAGAGGGCATTAAATATCTATAAAATCATATAAGTTCTGAACAGACGATATGGACTTTATTAAATCCAAGCAGGCTAATACATGAACTGGAATACATGTATGTGCATCAAAAATATGTCTGACGATATTAATTTTCGACAGGGATACTTTTCCAAAGCGAAAGAAAGAATAAAATAAAATGTACAATCGATCAAGGAAAAAAAAAAGGTATGCTAAGTGGTGTTAGTGTGACCTTTTCCATTGCTTACATTCTTAAAGCCATTTTAGAGCAAAAAATATTGGAAGTTTCCGGTATGCCCTTCACAATGAAAGGTCAGCTTTGTGTCCCCAGGCCACATGACTTCATCTCTTACAACAAAGGTGGTTCAGACATTAAAACTTTATACTAGAACGGTATAGCTATACTAGAACGGTATAGCTATACAATGAATTTATACGTCTGAACATCGTATAACGAAACGACGGTCAGAGCATCGTTTCGAACTAGAAATCGATAATGAATCAGCATCCATGTACGTCTGAATGTATGGTGACCATAGAACGGTATAACTGGGCGGGGCTTAATGTGACCGCGCGAAAGGTGACCCGTGATTCGTGGAAGTGGAAGGCCAGCAGGGGCTAGCACTGACGTCATGACCATAAGCATCTATACGACGTTTTCCAGAAGGGCCAGGATTATACATTTGACCGGTACGTCTATCAGCTATATGATGATTGTTTATACGTCGTTTCTTTATCGAGTTCTAGTATAAATTTTTTTGCGTCTGAACATGGGGAAAGTCTCAACTAACAATTCACATTACAAGAGATGATGCTCTTGGCATGGATCCTACTGCTCTCGGTTAAGTGACTATCTTCTTACAAGCTTGTATCAACTTTGAAGGTGAATGATCTCATGAATATTCACGAGGCTCTTTACTGTCACGGGGTTTCCTCCACATCGTGAAATATGATATGCCTAAATTTTCATTATAACAATGCCGGAAAGAATGTGGCCTTCTCTGAAGAAGAAAAAAAGGGGGGGGGGGAACACTCTTGAAATTCACAGGAAGTACATAAGAGTTTATAATCTTTCCTCATTTTCATAAGAATGAGCCGAGAGATATTGTGGGAGTTCATTAGAAAAATGAAAAGAAAAATGGAGGAAAGGAGGTGAGGGAGAAGGCATGAGAGATTAAACACAAGCAACTGATAAATATTCATGAGGCTCTTTACTGTCAGGGGGTTTCCTCCACAATCATGCAATATGATACGCCTAAATTTTCATTATAACAATGCCGGAAAGATAGTGCCTTTCTCTGAAGAGGAAAAAATTGTGGACACTCTTGAAATTCACAGGAAGCTTATTAGGGTTTATAATCTTTCCTCACTTTCATAAGAATGAGCTGAGAGATACTTTGGAAATTCATTAGAAAAAAAAAAAAGAAAAGAGAGAGAGAGAGAGAGAGGGAGGGAAGGAGAGAGGGAGAGAAGAGGCATCGGAGAGTAAACACAAGCAACTGATACAGAAAGGAACATTGTAGATGTCTGTTATTAGTTAGTTACACAAGGCGACAGTACAGGATGATCAATGTCTTCTTGTACGTGCGCACACATTTTTCGAAATCTCTACCCAAGCTTAGCCACAGGCCATCTTGGTATGACGTCGATTCCAATTGTCTCAATTTCTAGAGAAATCTTTGAACCGATCGAAGAAAACAGACATGAGCAGGCGATGTTCAAGAATTTCCAGAGAAATCTTTGAACCAATCGAAGGAAACAGACATGTGCAGGCGATGTTCAAGAACAAAACCTTGACACCTTTCCCTTCAGATTCAGGGACATTCCTTAATTTACATTCAAATTGAATCAACCGACATTGAGCCAAGAGTTTCCGGTAGACTTGCAAGACGTATTTGTAATGGTTGCTGAATCTCTTCTTGGGACAAATCCTACAAAAACAAACAAGGTAAACAGGAAATGCCAGCCAACCTGAAGAAAATGTGAGAACCTTCGCGAGCGAGTTCGCAGCCATTCATGTCATCCTCCAACCACTTACAATGGATGGGTAGCTTACATACATTCGGATTATGGACACTTTCACCGGAATCAAAATCGTCTTTGATCGAGATAGAGAGGGTCAAGATCGATTGATCCTAGGTAAGGAAGCGGAAGTTTACAAGAAAAACAGGTTATGTTCCACAGCATGTTCGAAACAGGCAATCTAAAGGAAGTGGATTAGAAAAAAATACATACAATAAAGTGAGAAAAAGTACATAAGGAAGGAATGCAATGCAGAATGACACAAATACATTACAAAGTGTACATGAAGAGAGAAAGAGGGAGAGAGAGAGAGATAGACCGAGAGAGGGAGATAGATAGATAGACAGATGGACAGATAGAGAGAGGGAGATGATGATTGGGAGGGTGGAATATTTGATCACATAAAATCCAAGGAGAGACTGAGATAAATGAATGAAATGAGACAGATGAAACAGAAACCAAATTGGTGGAGGGGGACAAACAAATAAATGAACTGAATACGTCTCTGCTTCATAACATGTTAGAGGCAAAATGAATGAAAATCATTGCTTTAAAAGAGCAAAGGGGAGAAAGAGAGAGGGATAGGTGCATCAGGGGGCTACCGAAAAAAGGGCAGTTCCAGAGAGAAAGGATGGGAAATATTCGAGTAAGGAAAACATAAATGGGGGAGAAAATGAAAAAGAAAAACAACAAGAGAAAAAAATTGACAACTTACTACGATATAAGATTTTGAGAAAATAGTGAGAAAGAATAAGAGAGAGAGATAGAGACAGATAGAGAGAATGAGAGAGAGAGACAGAGAGAGACATGAGATGAAAAGTAAGCTTGGCACTATGATTACTTGAACGGGGGGGTGTTTCACAAAGATTTAAGTTTGACCAAAGTCGCACTTAAATTCCTACTTGCGTGCTTTATATTGCATCACCGCATTGATCAGAATCATGGTCAGGGGACGCGCGCTACTGAAGAGTCTATCAATGAGATTACGCATTAAATACTGGATGCGCGTTGGCGCTTAAGCACGACTCTAAGTCAAACTTAACTCTTTGTGAAACACCCCCCTGGACAGAAAACAGGGACACGCATAAAATCAAGCAATAACACTTCCAAGAAATATATAAATTTCCACAAAAAGAAATCAATATAAAAGGTAAAGAGCCATCATACAGATAGAGAAAGTGACAGAGAGAGAGAGAGAGAGAGAGAGAGAGAGAGAGAGAGAGAGAAAGAGAGACTGCTCGACAGAGAGAGAAAGGGAGAGAGAGACAACAACAGAGAAAGGAGGATAAAAAGCATGGGCATAATCATTACTAAATTAATTTCAGATAAATTATTAAAAAGGAATGATACTAAAAATACACCTAGTTTGCCACACATCATCCCTCACGACAGACCATTCAGGTAGACAAGGCTAATTGCCATAATGGATTGGTGATAACTAAATCCATAGCAAAACCCATGAGAATATTTCACCTTCCCGGATGAACAGAATTTTTACAAAAAACCACTTTGTTAAGCTCAGTTCTGCATGGGAGACCATGCAAATTGATATTCCAGGAAAAATTTCTGGCCATTACTTTGCAAACCAAGAAACACACTTTATCCAATTATCTGTGTCTGGCATGTAGAATTTTGTGCAATATGTATTGAATATATAGACAAAAATCACAAGGGAAACAAATCTATTCAGGTATTCCAGCTATTACACAGTTGAATTATTCAGGAATGCAAATTTAAAAAAAAAAGGAAAATCAGTAGAAAATACGTGTAGTATCTCCCATTTCTTTAAAATTTCTAGAGTTTGACAATTCATCAGTGCATACAGTATCTAACATTATGTGATTACACCCCTTTATAAAAAGTTATGAATTCTAATGTAACCTATGAGAAAAGTGTACTAAAAGCATAAGCCTTACAGCTATGAAAGAATAGACATTCTATGATATGTGTATCAGTATAAGATATTTATTTCATAACAATGTTATGTAGGATACTTAGGAGATTGTTCAAATTGGGGGTAACAAAAGCGAGTACACCTGATTTTTTCCATGTCAATTATCTATGAGGTTTACGGTGTAATATGCAATCCTAAAGGGGAAAACAGCATTCTCTTTAAAAATTTTGAAAGCCGTTCAAAAATCATATTTCAGATTGACAGTAATCCCTAAGTTTGTGCTTCGTAGAGAATGCCTTTCTGAAGAAGTAACAGGTGGATAGGTTGGAGTCATGTAGCATGTCAAATATCATTAACCCATTAAAGCTCTTTAGGAGCAATTTCATAACACATAACTGGAGGGGGGAGGGGGTAATATCCAACTTTTGACCCCCTTTGAAAAGTCATTGGGAGGAGTGGATTGAGATGAAAGAGAAATGTTATGTTGCTTATTTCTACAATGGACTGACTACTTTGATACAATGATGACCATAACAAATTTGGACATACATTCAAATTTAACATGTATGCCAGTGTGTTGTCGTACTGGAGTGCACTCACTTCTGTTGCCGCTCCTTTTCACTATAATCCTTTGTGCACTCTACTTTTTTAATGGAATCAATGAATGGACTTAATTTTAGTCTGAAATTTATTTTATTACATTAATCAACTACGATTTTCAATTATATCATTTTATGCGCCTATGTATAATATCATCATATCATATCACTTTAAACTTTAGTAATAATCGACTATCATGTATGTTCAAATCAACTATGATGTATGATTGATGTAAGCATGCACATTTCAGCCTTTGGCTGCTTGTCATGTACGATCGTTTTGAACAAATATACTCAACTCAATATTTTGCACCTAGAAATGTATCAAAGAATATCACCTTGATGTTCACTTTAAAGTTTTTCCATTGAATACCACTTTACAAAAAAGTTATATTCATATATATTCCAGTTTTCTATAGGGGTGTATTCACCTGTATGCAAATGCAAATTAGCCAAATTATCTCAGCAGCCATCTTACCTCTGACTATAAGGGATCCATGTTGATTAATAAAAGCTGTATCAAAAATAAATATTTCAATATTCAGTTCATCTGTTAGAAAGTCATTTTCATCAACAAACATTCAGTATAACAGCTAATCGCCATATTGGCTAACAAAATCTACAAATATAACAATACCAAATTAGAAAATTTGAAAATGATATTTCCGAAGGCAATGCATTAGAGAATTAAAAATCATGTTCAAAAATAAAAGAATAAGGAGATAAAGAAAGAAGAAGAAGGAGAAAAGGAGGTAGCTAAAGAAACACGAAAAACAGAAAAAAAAAGAACTCCTTTGCAAAACAAAAATACATCAGCAGGAGCGAATAGACATTAAAAAAACAAGCAGGATTATATGTTCCTTCTACATCCATGCACCAAGATGATTTTGCTTTCAGCTCAGGTCCATGGTTCACAAAGTTAACAAAGAAACAAGGAAAAGCTAACAATAAATGGGGAAAACTTTATTCAATCATTTTATATTCTGGATAGAATCTGGGAATTCTAGGAAAAGATATAAGTGTATTCAGTGTTTGGCAGAAAATGAATATTGATGAACCAACAAGTGTGCATAGGTTTTTTAATAATTTTCATTATGTGAGTTTAGAGTGAAAGGGATCCTTTCCACGATACTTACTCAAGAAGTACTGGGGCATAACAACGTTTAGCATGAATCCGGGTACTTTTTTTCTGAGGAATAATTTTCAAAAGTTCTTCCTGGAAGACATTTGCTCGAAATGCAAAGAGAGCATGCAAATTGGGAGAATTGCATATAACAAATCATCGAGGTCATCCGAACCGCCGTATATCTATACGACAGTCCCATTTAGAATCAGACAAGATTATGCAGGTTTAGAGATGACTACAGTGCTAGTCTCCATGCTGATTGATTTCAATCAGTGTGAGAGGAATTACATGTATGCATATTTACCAATGACATTAATGAATGGGGGGGGGGGAAGTCTCACAACAAATCATATTGATTAATGCTTGTCCAGAGAGCATAAAGCTCCTATAGGAACAGAATAACTGCATTATTTATAATATACTCATGCTACATTCTGAGAAACCTAAATACTTTGAGCAGAAAGTTTGACAATAAATCATATTGATTAATGCTTGTCCAGAGAGCATAAAAGCTCCTATAGGAACAGAATAACTGCATTATAATATACTCATGCTACATTCAGAGAAACCGAAATACTTTTAGCAGAAAGTTTGACAATAAATCATATTTATTAATGCTTGTCCAGAGATTATAAAACTCCTGTAGAGAAAGCAGCTGCATTGTTATACTCAGTGCATTCAGAGAAATCTGAATGCGCGGATTGTGGGGCCCATCTCCATAAATTTGCTCTTCTGAGAAAACACATGTTCTGAATGCCTTATGATGAACACTAGTTGATATACTGATCTCATGAAAGGTAATATGATCTAGGGAAAAACAGCAAATTTCCACAAAGAGAGAGTGATAACAAGAGAGAGAGAGAGAGAGAGAGAGAGAGAGAGAGAGAGAGAGAGAGAGAGGAGAGAAATAAAGACAGAGAGAGAGAGAGATAGAGATGGGGACAAAGAGAGAGAGAGACAAAGAGACAGAGAGACAGGACGAGAGAGACTGAGAGACAAAAAAGAGGATGGAGAGAAAAAGGAGGGATAAAGAGAAAGGAAAAAAGAGACAGGGAAAAAAGGAGAGGGAGAGAGAGGGGAAGAGAAAATAAGAGGGAAAATACAGGTTGAGATGAAATGAGTGCTGGTTCTTCCTCACCAAAGAAGTGACAAAATAGCAAATGCAGGGCATGATGCGTTCTCTCAATTTATTAGAGAAAATAGCCTAATAGCTGGAAGTCAGGCATGATTGGACACCATCCCGACTCCCACCTGACTGGCTTTATTCCCGACACCCTTGTGCCATCCACCAATTCTATTTGACTGCAATCATAATTAGTAGAGAAAAAAACTTGAATGAGATGAAATTGTGTAGAGCTCTTCCAAATTAATGGGGTTGTTCCGAGAAAAACCACTACGTGCTTTACGTGACATGATTTCAGCTAACACTGTGGAATGACCTAACCCATACCGTGTTTACACACGACTCGGCTCGAGTGTTGAATCCTCAAGCAGGGTCGAACGCTGCGAAGAGGGCAACTGTGATCGCGTTTATACTCAAACAAAAACGGCGAGTTCGACACGGCCCGCGGATCACGAACGGAAGTAGAATAGACGTCACAAATGCGGGAAATTTGCCACTGACGGCAAGCACCGAGTTCATATTCAGAGTACTATTTTCACAACGTTCACATACGTTAAACACTAAACAGCGATCGGAGATAAATTTCTCTTGTAATATTTGCAATACAGTAAAGCTCATTCCTATTAAATGAATCTTATGAGCAACAACAGAATTTTACGACCCCTAAAAGGAGTATTTTTACCTATGAAAACCGAGCGAAGGCAGGGGCACAGCACAGAACTAGAGAGCATATCGCGCACGCTACCGGATATGGATATGCCGTGTTTGACCTAGGTCATGCGGGTTCGACACGGCTTTCTGTTTACACACGAAAAAAAAGGCGAGTCTGACTCGGCTCGCGGGTTGAAACCTACGATTTTGGCGGATCAAAAAAGCCGTGTTCGACACGGCTCGCGGATCACACTGATCGCGTTTACACAGCATAAAATTGCCGTGTTGAGCACGGCTCGCGTGTCGAACCCCCGAGCCGAGTCACTGTGTAAACACGGTACCCGTGTTAATTCAATGAAATGGGGGCAAACTTTTGAAAGGGAGGGGGAGAGAGAGAGAGAGAGAAAGATAGAGAAAAGGAAAACTGGGAGAAAAAAATAATGAAAATGGGCAATGTGGCTATACAGGGAAAATAAAGGGGGAAACCAGTGTCATATAAGATTGTGATAGTAAGTAAATAATCACCGTTGGTGAAGGTGATGGAAAAACTTCTGAGGTGATCTTGATGTAGCTATCTTTCCGAAGTGAAGCTGAGGAAAGATAGCGTGTACATCCAGATCGCCAAGGAAGTGATAGTTTGTCTCATCACCTGAAACCAAAAGGTGATTATTTGCTTTATATTCCTCATCTGCAATCATTCTAAAAAGAAAATGAACTACCCTGTAATAATGTTACATTCGCTTCTCCACAAAAAGTATGTTCACGAACACGAACACGTCGGCTGGCCAAATGACTTTTAGCTTGCGCAAGCTAATTGTGACATCACAAAAGAATTCATCGCTGTATGTGATGGAGAAAAATGGAACAAAAAATCAGAGTGGCAACGCACGCTCTGAAAATAACTGATAACCCGTTGTGACGCTATAGACGGAAGTGATCAGCGAAACGCAAAAGTTCCATCACTGCGAGTTGACGAAGTTTTGTTATCGGGTGATTGATTGATGGGGAAACTACACTTAATCACGTGATTGAGTTTTGACCAATCCTACAGCAAGATTCTTAGTATGTGGAATATAACATGAGATAGATGGCTGGTGATGGTATAGGGATAAGGAAGAAAATGATGAGAAAAACTTTGAAATTATTTGATTGAACTTGAAAAAAAAATGGAGTTCTTGTTCTGCAATTATTGTGAGCAAGAAACTGTTCCAAAGCAATGGGGAAAAAATTAAATTAGTTGTACATAATCACAGGTGTCTAGCATGAGATCTAGGGTTTACTGACTTGATAAGAACTTCACTAACTTTCCACAGTAGGGTACTTGCATTTAAGACAGAAATATAGTAAATGTGACTACGCACAATTCTGGCATGAATGTTTGTACTTTGAAGCCTTTCAGCTATTACCTTATTATATGCAATATGAGAGTATTTGAAGACAATCCTTTCTAGTGTGCCTTTTGTCTATGATATTCTTATTTACATGAAAAAAAAATGAGAAAGCTAATAAATTACTGTTCACCTTTTCCATAACTCAGGCTTCTCTATAGCTCTTTAAAAACATTTCCAAAACATCAATAACAACAAAACGACCCACCCTCCAGATTAGTCTTACAATCCTAATGCACTTGATCCTTTTCAAAACCCAGGACTTTATCAGAGCAATATTGCCAGCATTGGTAAATACTAGGGGATTACTAGACCTATACGAATTACAGATTGTCAGTATCACTCAGTGTATCTTCTTGATAAAATTCAATTTAGAACATTTAGAGAAAAAAAAAATCACACAGACATTATTGCTAGAACATGGCTAGATCAAAGATATGAAAGCGCAATCATTCATTGCTTGGAAATTAAACTCTTTATACCTATGTACAAACAAAGGAAGGACATTTCCAGTCATAAGATACAAATCAAAACACTCACTTTTCCCATGTCAGACATTGCATAAACTGACATAGGTTTGGTAAGTTCCATATAAAACAAGTATGCATAAACTTTTGGGCATAAAGCTTTACAAATTAAAATCTTTTGTGTTTTCCTGTTATTCTGATACTCACTTGGAATTGAAACATAGGCCTACCTTAAAGGAGAATGCAACCCAGACATCAGTGTGCTTCCAGTTAATTTGAGAAGAACAAGAAGAATAAACAGTGAAAGTTTGAGGAAAATCGGACAATCTGTTCAAGAGTTATGAACTTTGAAGGTTTCAGTAAATCCTTATTGTGGATCCTTGAATTGGCAACATTGCCAGCATCTGTGATATCATCGTGGACAACTTTCCTTTCATTTTGTACACAGAATTGAACATTTTCTTTATTTAAAAAAAAAAAAAATTGTTTTGATTTATTGTTTGAGTATGATATGGCTATATCAATTCTTCAAGCATTTTTGGAAGAATTATGTTGATTCCTGACTTGAAATTTCATATAAATCAATTTTTTTGAAAAATTATGTACAAAATGAATTCAGAGTTGTCCGCAATGACATCACAGATGCTGGCAAAGTTGCCAACTCAATGATCCCAATAATAGGGATTTACTGAAACTTTCAAAATTCATAACTCTTGAACAGATCGTCTGATTTTACTCAAATTTTCATGTTTTACCTTTCTTGGTCATCTTTATTCACTAAGAGTACACTGATGCCTGGGTTGCATTCTCCTTTTGTCTTTCTCTGTTTTGATTTTGGGAGGTTTCAAATGTATTTTTACAACTATAGTTATCAATCATGTAAACATCTGGAAAGAAAGAAAAAACTAGCATCACTTTTATAGTATGGGTGGACATCATTCCATTTACATAACTTCAGATAATACCATATTATATACTAAGGCCCCGGATAAATCCACCAAGCATGAAGACATCTTTTTGAAAGCCAGAAAGGTATTTACTTATACCTGTGAGGCTGTGTTTACCTTTAACATTAATTAAAGATCCTTCTTGCTCTCATGCAGGTAAAATACTAATGTGCCTTGAAATCCAATACTGTCATTCATTCACTCAAGGACAAGAAGGTCCTAGGACCCCTTGTTGACAGCATCCGATTTGACTTGGGATCGATCCAACCCCTCTTTGAATGGGAAACACGATCAGAAAAAATGGATGTCCTTTCTTCAGGCAAATTAGACCACTGAAGACATTTCTTGAGATGATGGCTGCAGCTCCCCAGGAGGTTCAGGGACAACCGGTAAATAAGGTGGAGTGGTTCTGGAGATAGGATGCTATGATCCTGGAGGGTTGTCCAGAGGCAGTCCCATCCTCTGCTGAGGACCATCCATTCAATGAACCAGCCTATCAAGTTACGGAATAATTTTGATAACCCAGCTTTCACTAGAACATTGGATAGGCTGGAGAGGTCATCACCAAGCACAGCCTGAAGTATATTAAAGAAGTTATCAATATCTATTTGCAGCAGTTCTATATGATGAACACAATGTAGAAACATAACAGACTTTATGGGTATGTTTAAAAAAAACCACACAGATTAAGTTCCATGCAATCAAAACTACATTAGACAGTTCTTTAAACCTATTGGATACAATTTGATTTTGGCATAACACATATTCTTCATAGATTCCAGCCTTGAGTTGTCTTGGGCTTAGTACTCAAGGGTTAAAATATTTGTCACAAAACTTTCCTTCCCACCATTTCTTTCATTTATTATTTTAGTCTGCTGCAGGTTTCTCTTTCTGGGAGGGGAATCTACTGCATAACTAGGCATTACAACACAAACATCTTGTCTGTCCATTTGCAAGGTATTCTAAATGATCAAAAACAGCCTTCAAAAGCACACTGGAAAGTTGGGATAAAACAATTACCATTCCGAGATACCGACCTCTGTTAAATCCCGTCTGTTTCCTCAGCGCATTTCATAAACAAACTTGGGGCACGATGCCCTAATTACCTACTCCTTCATTTCCGCTTTAATATCCTCTTCTATTGTTCTATTCAGATCCCTTTACTAATGTTTTCAATGTATTTCCCCTGCATTTCAGGATAGAAACAGCTAAATTCATCAGCAGGTGTAGACCTACAAAAATAATACCTTTGATAACACAACACAATTTTGAAGGATCTACATAAGATATGAACCTATTCCTTTAGAAATACCAAGGAAATATCAATGCAAAGATCATTCTGACTGTTGAGAGTTAGAAAGGCATTAAAGGCATTGGCTAACTTTGTGAGCAGCTGATTTAAAAAATTCTCAAACTAAGATGAAACATGTGTATGAGTACTTGTATTTGTACTCAAAAACCCTGAAACCAACCATAATTCGGAGTGAAAAACTGTAAGTTAGACGCAAACCGCGATTTTATTAGTTTTCGTCTCGAGAGACAATAAACTAAGAGGACCGTTTTGCCCGAATTAAAAATACCGTTATCTGCTTTCTGCCGCGTGATACACCAATACATACAGTATGGTCCGGTGAGCCATGCGCGCATGCGCACTCCATATGTCTGGTCTGTGCAACCGACCCTCATATATTTTTCAAACATTGGTTCATATTTCTAACATCTAAAAATACTTCCTGTGGATATTATACTCTAAAACTTTCAGACTGGTATTTTTACACTATAACCCTTATGTTTATCCCATTTTCAAGTAACAAAATGAGATTTTTGAAAATCAGAACAATGCTAACAAATGTCTTTAATTCATGTTTTACACAGAGTTAACTTCCTAATTCCTGCTAAAGGTGATGCTATTGTTGAGAGCTAGAAGGTAATTAACTCAAGGTTATGAGCTTACACCCTTCTTGCTGTGAACAGGTGATACTACTGATTAGAACTAGAAGGGAATTAACTCAAGATTATGAGCTAACATCCTTCTTGCTGTGTAGAGATACTATTGCTGATAGGCAGGTCATTGACTCAAGGTCATGAGTTAACACCTTTCTTGCTGTGAACACATAATACTGCAGTTAGAAGGTTATAAGCATGAGCTAACAACCTTCTTGCTATAAACAGATATCATTACTGATAGCCAGAAGGAATTAACTCTGTGTTCAAGTTTATGAGCTAAGATACTATTGATGAATGCTAAAAAGGAATTAACTCAAGGTTATGAGCTAACATCTCTACTGCTGTGAACAGATACTATTTGTTGATAGCCAGAAAGAAATTAACGACAGCTAGAAGAGAATTAACTCTGTGTTGAGGGTTATGAGCTAACATCCTTCTGGTTCTCAACAAACAAATTATGGTTCTTATGACTGTTTGAACTTGAAACTGTCCTTGATTATAATGGACTCCTAGAGGCATGACTGCTCAATGAATATTCAGAACAGGTATTAAAACACCACCCAGTTGGGGATTACTTGGCGGAAAGGAAAACATGGCCTCTAGATATAGGACTAATCAATAGATGGAGGAACACTTTACCTTGATGGACAAGAAGTTTATGGATCTTACCTATACCACGCTTCCTTACATCAATCCACTTACTACCTTCAGCAGGCAATAAGCAATGAATGAAAGGCTAGAGACTGACCAGGGTGATGAAAAGAATTTTCAAATTTCTTCACAGGTTATCAAAATCAAACTGTACCTATCACCAAAAGATATTTTGCTCTGTACATTAGGGGTTCAAAATCAGTATACTATATTCAAAATATTAGCTTCAAAAATTACTTCTATGAAAAGATGCTGCTAAGTTTATATAAACATGTACTCTCAGTGACAAGATGAGAAGACTTGTCGATGTACGTGTATGAGCCTTCGTGAATTTGGGACGTTTACAAAATCAAACAGCCACTCCATTCCATGTGTTATGGTTTTATGTTGTCCTTTATTTTCTTCAAGCTTCTTAAAGGGGGTACCCAATGCAGAAAATCATGTGCATAAAGTTTTTAAAAAGTCGTGTTGCCAAGAAAAGCCCCTCAGCTGTGTCCCTGTTTCAATTGGGTACCCACAATGACGTCATTGTGGTTACCTTGTCGCGTAATTGTAGCAAAATGCGTGCAAGGTATAATACGTAATGTACAGTCTAGCGCACGCCACAACTGCAATGCGTGAAGCTTGGTAACCACTTTTACGTCATACCTCATACTCAAATTTTTAGGTCAACCCTTGACTAATCACAAATGATTTGCCAAAATGCATTGATTTCGATAGAAAATCATCAAATTTTTAATGTTATTGTTCTTAGAATTCTATTCTCCATCATTTATCCAAAAAAAAATTGACCATTGCGTAATCACCTTAACTGTTAAATCCTTGAATACTGGTAAAATGGGGGGGGGGGGTATTTTCCATGTACTAGCTGTACATATAAATATTTTGAAGGTGACTGGTACACTTTAATTAGTATAACACCTATAATTACTTCCTTGATGAAAAATTATAAAGAAACAAGATTACAGAAAATATTTCCCTTTTTCATCAGAGATTCTAATTTTTGAGGAACTTGGTTGATAGGATCACTTCTTTAAAGGCATTGGTTAACATTGTTATGATTTAAAAAAATCTTGTTTTGTTACTTGAAAATGGGATAAACATAAGGGTTATAGTGTAAAAATACCAGTCTGAAAGTTTCAAAGAATCCACAGGAAGTATTTTTAAATATCAAAAGTGTGAACCAATGTTTGAAAAATATACGATGGTCGGTTGCACAGAACAGATATAAGGAGTGCGCATGCGCGTATGACTCACCTTACCGTACTGTGTGTATTGGCGTATCACGCGGCGGGAGGCAAATAATGGCATTTTCAAATTCAAGAAAAGTGGTCCTCTCAGTGATTGTCTCGTGAGACGAAGGATAATAAAATCGCCGTTTGCGTCTAACTTACACTTTTTCATTCCCAATTACGATTGGTTTCATGGTTTTTGAGTACAAATACTAGTACTCATACACATGTTTCATCTTAGTTTGAGAATTTTTTAAATCAGCTGCTCACAAAGTTAGCCAATGCCTTTAACATTCATGAAAGTAAGCAGCAATAAAACTGAAAAGAATATGTTTCAAGCTTTTCTTCATGTTTTCTTTATCACATCCAGATATACACCTTCATCAGTTTCTTAGTATTCAGAAAACATGTTTAAAAATGATTTGGCTGAGGAACTACCCTACTCCACACCCTCATTCTGTTTATCAAATGAATCAAGTAGACTATAAAGAGCCAGGTACCAAAATAGTAACAGCTAATGCAATTTATGCATCCACATGGATGACTCTGGGCCTAAAGTGGATCACCTTGATCAATACTTGGTCATTTCTTAACCATCAACCGAGCCACCTCTCTCCCCTTCTTCCTTCCTTCCTCCGAGGAGCGCAGACGGATTTTGGCCAGGGCATTAGGTAAGGAGAGCAATCTGCAATAAAAACATCCGATTGTCACAGATGGCCCAGACAGTCTGCAAGCGCAGGGCAATTTTCTTTCGCGCTTCAACGACTTCCATCCTGCCTCAGCCACCAGCGCGAGAATTATACGGAGGGAGAAATTAAATTGGTCTAAAATCCCGCAGACGTGATGTTTTTTACGCTATGTGGGAATTTAATAACTCCTTAAGGTCTCATAAGGTCTATGGGAATGACCTTTCCTTATTAATTCAATGTAGCCAGAAAGAAAATCCACAGACCTGAAATATCTGAGATTCAGGTCACATGCTTCTAATGTGACTTTGATATCATCAATACCAAAATTATTAGGAGGATTAAACCTTCTTGACCTTATTAAAGAATATTTACAAAAGCCTAACTATATTACTTCAGTGCACTGGGACATGTATAATAATGAAGATTTGATTCTTCCTAAATGTATATCCTCTAAATCTTTCCTTGATATTAAAACTGAAGAATAAGTGCACTGCTGCGTGGGGGTGGGGAAAGAGGGGAGGAAATATACTTGAAAAATACATCATAAAAGAGATAGTGGCTTTTGATAGTCAAATAACCCCTTTCTCATCTGCAGGATCTGGGCCTTGTTTCACGAAACTTGTTATCAGTAACAACTCCCACATTTCTATGACAGTTTCGCTCTCACCCAATCAGATGCAAGCATTTCAGTAGCTTATAACAGTCATTGCAACTCGTTATTCATAACAAATTTCATGCAACAGGGCCCTGTACTACACTAAGTTCACATCTTCCATAGATGTAGAAAAGATAGTGCTCACCATTCCTTGGCTAACACTGTACCATACCTTCCAAGCTTACTGTGCAAAACTGCGTTATCTTTGATGGTTCTCTAATGAACCGATTCAAAGTGCCTGTATCCAGGTCAAATTGACAGACACAAAAGAATTCCTCACTTATCTGATGCATGTCAACACCACTCATACATAATGCATGTGTTATTTACATTCCGTAATATGTTTTTTTCTGATTCATGCTACCGAGGTAAAACCAACAATCAACAGTCAGAAAATACATGATATATCAAACTCAGAGTATTCTTTTGAACTTTCCGTTGAGAGTATGCTGTTTTCACAATCATGGTTAAAGACATTGGTTAACATTGTTATGATTTTAAAAAAGCTTGTTTTGTTACTTGAAAATGGGATTAACGTAAGGGTTATAGTGTAAAAATACCAGTCTGAAAGTTTCAAAGTATAATATCCACAGGAAGTATTTTTAAATATAAAACATGTGAACCAATGTTTGAAAAATATACGAGGGTCAGTTGCACAGAATAGACATAAGGAGTGCGCATGCGCATATGATTCGCCTTACCGTACTGTGTGTATTGGCGTATCACACGACGGGAGGCACATAACGGCATTTTCAAATTCAAGCAAAGTGGTCCTCTTAGTGATTGTCTCGTGAGACGAAGGATAATAAAATCGCCGTTTGCGTCTAACTTACACTTTTTCATTCCAAATTATGGTTGGTTTCAGGGTTTTTGACTACAAATACAAGTGCAAATCATGGTCACAAATCGGCAGAATTGACATTTTTTATAGTTCAATAATGAAGAAAACAAAATAATGTTAATTCTATAGATTTGTGACCATGATTTGCAAATCCCTTGAGAGACTGATGGTGAAAGCAAACAGTGGGCAGAAAGGCCCACCATCGTTAAGTGTGATTTCAGTCAGTCTTACGGGGTGTTGCAAGAAAGTTGCAATCAATTGCAAATAATTGCTAATTTTAAAACAACCATTCTAATTGGCTCAGGGTCTGCCCTTTTAAGAAGACATGCATGCAACAGTGATTTTGATTGGCCAGTGACAATCAGTTGCAACTTGCAATCGATTGCAACTTTCTTAGTCTTTGTGAAATACCCTCCTGATCTCTTCCAGGGAGTGTCATCAGGGCAAGGGAGTGTCATCGGGGCAAGGTCAGGTTGAATCAGACACAGACACAGTCTGGACCCAAACCCCTTCCCCTATTATGAAAAGGGCAGTGAGTGTCTTTGGCCCCACTATGGAGTATAGTGAGGACAAGGTCGCATGGGATGAGAAGCGTGTGCATTAAATGAGATTTTATTTACCGATACCCTAGGGGTCTGGCTATCTAGAGCACGATACTCTACTTTAGTCATATATACACTGACCCTATAAAGCTCCTTTGAGAATACTCAGGAAATTGGACTGGCAGAAATTGGCAATTTAGTCTTATGATCTGTTATCTAACACATCTAATAAAGAACCCAATACTTGATCAATAAAAGCATATCAATGATTTTTTTCTCTTGTGCGACATTTTGTCAGAATTACAGCCTTATTTGTATGATCCTCCACAGAACAACAAGAAAAAGTAATTTTATCACATTTCAACATAAAAGCATACATCGAGGACATGATGAAAAATAACACAGATTGGAATTAATTGATGGCTTAAGCTACATCATAAGAAAAGAAATTTGTAAACATGTTTGTTTCTCTTTGCACATCCCTAGAGATCTCATCATGTATATGTATGATTGTGTAAACACACTCAAGGCCCTCACATTTCATTCAGTGATAAATATGTCTGTGGTTTTTCTCATCAATCAAATACAAAATGGATTTTCCCATTTCCTATCTCATGAATAATCTTTCAAGTAAATCTAATAGCTTGCCTTCTTCACTCTGGCTTGTAGAGATCCAAAACAAAAATGGGTAAAATGCGAGCATCACATCAAATCAATATCATGGTATTGGGCTCTTGTGATTAAAACCAGTACTTAGAAGTGATAATGACAATCAGTTTTTGAAAAAAATTAGTTGGAAAATCTGGCAATTCTGTGAAAAAACATAACTAATCCAAACATGACGTTAATGGTGCCATTTACATTTAATGGTGGATGTGATACATGTCTTATTTTCTTTAATAGCAGCTTTAATCCATTTCTTGAAGGTGACTGATCACCTATGAGTTTTAAGAAAATCAAATGTGGAACTTCTGTGAAAATGTTAGAATGAATATGTGACTGTCATGAATATGATGCTCGAGTCACAGGAAATGTGCATCGATATTAACCAGTAGACATTCTATAGTCCTTAATGACATGGCATTTCACTCTTTAGTCATGCAACTGCAGCTAGAAAAACTAGAATAGAACAAATAAAAAGAAACTGAAATTAGGCAGTAAGGAAAAAAAAAAACAAAGAGAGAAACAGAGAGGAAATAGAGGGGGAAGTAACAATCCATGTGATTTTTTGCACGTAAAAGAATGGTGTAATGGGTTATGCAAATAAAACCTGCTAAGGCAAAAACCATGCATTTTGCATCCTGGCATGCAGCATAAAGGTGTTGACCAATCAAATTCTCCTAAATATGTACAAAATATGACGTCACAAGTTTGTCTGTGCAACATTAGGCAAAACTCTATTATTAGAGTGTAAACTATTATTGATGCTTTTATGTACATCTCATTTTCACAATCTGTCAGGAGATATTATCCCCTTGAAAAACTTTCATTTTATTCTTAAACATTCAAACACCAAGGGTGACAGAAGACCCACACATCTAAAGAAAATATGTGTCAAAAGGTTAGATTTATGAAGAAACCAGCGAACATAACAAATGAGTTAAGTACGTTAAAATCTAGTATGATATTCAGCATACTGTGAAACATCTCTTAAAATTTTTTTCCTCACTTTTTGCTATAGATTCAACAGGCAAAGGTGAGAAGAAAGAGAAAAGGTAACTTCCCTAAATCTTCACCCTTTCCTTTGGGGACCCCAGCAAGTGGAAAAAGCTTGAATAACCAAAAGGAACTGCTGGAAAAACGGGGACAACATCGTTAACATTGGAAAACACGTTAGCGTGCGTCTCAGGTTCTTTGATTTCTAGTTAGAGAGATGCGCAGGGAGAAGCCCAGCGGCTGGGTGCATGAAGAGAGGGGGCGCGTAGGAGAGAGTCTCATGAATAAAGTCTCTTCATCTACTGTGACCTCCTCATCCAGGGCAGCTCGAGACGAACGAGTCTCATGTTTGCCGGCCACCTGGAAATTTTTCTAGGTTTCCTGTTGCAATTCCTGTCTCAGAACTCAGACATTGGAATCTTATCTTAACAAGAACAGCCTACAAAACAAATCAAATCACAACCTATCTAAATCAATGCACACTAAGCACAAAAAGAAAGTGGACACTGTTTATATTCAAGATTTCCCAGACCTATTCAAGTTAAACTCTTCTTTCATATAGTAAAATAAACAAAACTGAACCATCCTTCAGATGATGGGATGCAGGTAGAATCGTAACCATTCAAAGGGTGAATACAGCCATGCACTTTACTAACAATACATGAATATCCAAAAGAAACTTGTAAAAATGTGGCAGCGGGCCATTTACATGTTGATGAGCATTTCCATCTTGCTTAGTCAAATTACAAAAATGAAAAATTAAAACACTTGAATGTGTTTAAAAAAAAAAAATTATCATTAAACAAAGTATTACACCTTATTTCTGTCAAAACTAACAACCATAATCCATCATGAATTCAATTTTTTTCAATCTCCCCCATGTTCATCTTGGATGCACATGTTTATTACTATTAGTATTTGAATGACAACTTGCTATATTTTTGTAATTTTCCTAATCAGACCTAACAGTTAAATGAATTGGACGGTCCAAACATGACATGCAGAGTAGTATTTCGTGAATTTCATGTATACTGCACTACATTTCATTGATGGTTTCCATGGAAATTTTAGACAATAAAGAGTGTCTACTTTCTTTCTTTGTAGAGTCTTTTTTTTTCTTCTTTTGAGGGGTTTGCAATATACAAGCCTGGCTTTTAAGCATTCCCCTCCATTTTCACCATTTATTTTCATACTTGATTTTGAAAATTCCATTGTTTGTAAATTATTCCTATTTTGTGTATTATGTGTGTGGTGTAATCATTTGTCATATATATTTATGTTATTCAAAGTTGTAAATGGAAAAATAAATGAAAAGAAATGAAATGAAAAGTGTATATTCACCTAGATTCTACTATCAATTCTACTATTTTACTTCTGAACACAATTTCTGGACATGCAAAGGGCCACTTACCTTACCTAGCAGCTTGTAGAATGATAGAGACATGATCCTGCCAAGTCTGCACCAGTCTTACAGCATTACTTCATACTGTTCAGCTTTCAAACTGAGTGTACAAGAAGTCTCATTTCCAATCTAGGAGGAAAGAAAATGGGAAAAGAGTAAAATGATATTGAATTACAGGAGATATATTTTCTTTCCCCTTTCAAACATATTATACAGTACAATATGCAAGATACCTAGTTTATTGATCTTCTGTGAATGTGATGTAGTGAAAATAAATAATGGTGTTCATAGTACAAGTTAGGACCCTTAGCAGTTTTTGTTTTCTTTAAATAAATCATCAAACCCCTAAGCATCCACCTTATTTGATAAAGCATGCATGTCTAGACATGTACATGTATATAGTTCATAGTAGTTCACCATCTTCTTTAGATAACCCTATATCGAAAAAGAGAGCAGGAGACCAAACTCCTTATCGCAGTGGCCGCTAATAAGCAAGCTAGTTTATCAGCCACGCAAGACAGCTGATTGCATGCGTAGATGGGGCCCCGTGACATCAAACCGGGTGAATTGCTAGCCGATTGACGGCGATGCAGACGTAGCGACCGGCTTTCACGAGGGCAAAATTCCCAGTACTCGGCGCATTCTACTACGGTTGCCAAGGAGATCGCTGATGTGTAAACAACTCTCAGTTGCCTGGCTTGCGTGTATTGAATTCCCCAAGCATTTCGATTTACGAGGAACTTTCTAAGGAGAAGCTGCGCCTGGCACGGGCTGGCGCTCTTTGCTAGCGACAAGCAATGTTGCTGTGTCATCACAACTATTGCTAAGAAACAAGAAGTAGCATCATAAAAAATGCAAATGAATACTAAAGTGGTGATATATCTAAAACATTTACAAATATTTTCAAGGTCAAATAAATCATACCCTTGGAAAAGAACAGAAAGCAGAAAACTTCAAAATGAAATGCTTAGGCAAAATAAAAGGGTAGAAATCATGCAGGCAACCTTTTAAGTTTTCATATCATTTAAATTTTTGTATTGTGAATCAACGCTTAAGAATTAACCGTTCACCTTCTTGCGGTAAACTTATACACTCTCAAATCAAATGGACTGGTAGTCATGTACCAACGGGAAAACTCAATTCATAAATGGACATACTTATTAATGAAATGGAGGGAGATACCAGGGCACCGTTTCATGAATGTTTGTCAGCACTGACAATTTGTCATTCTCTGACAATTACCATAAAAACAGTCAGTGACCAGTGCTTCTCAGCCAATCAAAACCAAGGATTTTAATGAAATTGTCAGAGAATGACAACTCGTCAGTGCTGACAACTTTCATGAAATGGTGCCCAGATTGAACTAAAGATCTTCACTTTAACTTGGCTCAAAGCCAACAACGAACTTACAGGTAAGAGTATATGCATGCAGGCTACACATCCTCTTGAGTTAGACCTTTTGAATTCAAATTTGAATTTGTATTTATTCATTTCCAGCAGAAAGAAGAGAAATACAATGACATTACATAAGTATAATTACAGCAAAGATGAAATAATATATATTCATTTTTTTTTCTTAATAAGTTAAGTACACATCGATAAATCATTAGAAGGAATTCTTAAATTCTGTGGAAATGGAGGGATCCACTAAAAAGCAGAACCTTTTGCTATAAGATTTTGCTTTCTCACCCAAATTAAGAAAAGAAATTGATTTTTCCCCCTACGGACCAAGTACAATTTCATGTTAAAATATCTCAGAAATGCATGTTTCTTATACTGTCAAGAAATCATTACTGCACCTCGATCAATTCAATTTCTGGTTTCAGATTCATATAAGAACAAAAGAAAGATGGGGTGATGCGTAGCCAACGCGCGACATGAAAGTTCCCATGGCAACATGAATACAAAGCTTACAGTCAAACAAGCGTGGGCGTCTGGAGGAGGAGGAGGAGGAAAATCGAGGGCAGCAAAAACCAAGGTTTCCATGATTACTGTAAACTGACAGTCGGTTTTGACCATAAAAGCTTCACCTCAACCAGAAAACGTCCTTGGCATGGAAAAAAGAATTGGAGAGAACCTTGAGGTTTTTATTCTTTCTTGAGGGATGTCTACAAGGGAAGGTAAAGGAGAAAACCAAGTCTCAATCCCGAGTATTATAATGAAATTATGTCTTTTTTCTTTCAATATCCTTCTGAAAGGGGAGAGAAAATGTCTACAAATGTGTGCGTGTGTGTGTGTGTGTGTGGTTGTGTGTGTGTGTGTGTGAAATAAAGAGAAAGAGACAGTAAAAAAATAATGGAAAGAAGGGAAGAAGAAAAGAAAAAAAAGAAATGAGATAAGTTGAAAGTGAAGAAAACACTGACTGGGAAGTAAAAGTGGAAAGGAAAAGGAGAAATTAAAGAAGAAGAAGGAGAAGAACAAGAAGAAGAAGAAGAAGAGAAGAAGAAAAAGAAGAAGAAGAAAGAAGAAGAAGAGAAGAGAAGAAGAAGAAGAAGAAGGAAGAAGAAGAAGAAGAAGAAGAAGAAGAAGAAGAAGAAGAAGAAGAAGAAGAAGAAGAAGAAGAAGAAGAAGAAGAAGAGGAAGAAGAAGAAGAAGAAGAAGAAGAGAAAGATGAAGAAAGAGAAGGAGAATAACAGTACAACTCCTCCAGTACTGGAGAGACAGATCTGCAAGAACAATAAAAAGAAAGGTATTTCATTCACTTTGAAAAAAACCCCAAGAACTCACAACTTGGCCTATTCTATAATGTAAATCAACAAAAGGAGAGTTAAAATGTAGAACTAAACTGAAAAAAAAAAGAAAAATGAAAAGAGTTATCAAAAAAGACAAGAAAAGATAAAGATTGAAGAGGATATACAAATAGCACCTGCAGCAGGAAGTGGGTTGTGGAAAAGCTCAGGGATTATAAGAATGACGCAAGTGGTGCAAATCATGTCTTTACATGTGTCAATCTATGGGACATGAAGAAAAATAAGTTAAAATTTAAAGAAGGTACATTAAAAAGATGTATAAACAGTATAATGGTAGTAAAATGATTTTGAAATGAATTATAGTTCAGGAAAAGAAAAACAGCATCCATTACGCTGATACATCAAAGTAATTCAAGATCTCCACTTACAAAGAATTTTATTCTTCATTAGAGTGTAAGCATAATGTTTAATTTTTCATGTAAAATGGTGAAAGCGCATGATATGTGTTCGGCAATTTCCTGTGAACGAACTTTTTGAGTTGGAATGCTTCATTGAATGCAGAAAGTAATCAAGTGAAGTAAGTTGGAGAGAGAGAATGAGACAGGTGGAGAGAAGGAAAGAGAGAGAGAGAGAGAGAGAGAGAGAGAGAGAAAGAGGAGAGTACAACAGAGACAGATGAAGACTGGGACTCAACCAGGTGGAAGAGCTGGTTATGTTAATTTGTTTCTGGTCCAACGGTCACATTCATAAAGGATTTGATGACTTTTCACGGTGTGCTCAACAGGAAACCAACCACTAGACTATGTCCTTCAAGGACGCACGAAGGTTGACAGGACTTTCTTGCGTTTTGTACTGATCGAGACGGCGCAAGGCATCTTAGCAGGGGTGATGCTGGGAAAATGGAAGAGCATGATGCCATGATTTCCATGGCAACCTCCGCATCACTGGTGGTAAAGGGTAAGAAGTGAATGTGGAGCAGCTGTGGGGCAGACATCCAATGTGGAAAGCACGAGAATATCTCATCATTTTTTCATCATCGAGTAATATTATTACTGGATGAGATCCCCTTCCGTAAGTACTAGATGCCGTGACCATACATTAATGACTTAAGGATGTAATCAGGTTCACTTAAATACTACAACAATGAATGTGACATTTCACTACTATGATATTATACAGCAAACAGATTAAAAATGATTCCATTAAAATCACAGATTCCAATCCTAATCATTCTAGACAATCATCCATCCCTGAAAATAGCACAAAAAGGAAAGAATGCTAAAAAAAGTGCTCTCCATGTGACAAATCTAAAGAGTACAGGCAGAATAGCAGAGAAATAGAAAATAAGATTTCAATCCAAGATATCACTATCCAATTATTTAGTGTCAGTCTCTATACTATGTATAATCTGCTCAAAATACTCTCACAATATTGCCTTTACTTCAGCTATCTTTCAAACATACATGTACTCAAAAGCGACAATTCCACTTCAGGGTATAATAGTTTAATAGATGTCCTTACTTTATACAGGGAATGCAATCCACCAAAATAAATCAAATCATCAAAAAGACTTAAATAGAACACTTCGATATAGCATATCCATAGCACCAAGAAATCAAATGTGTAGATATAGTGAAAAAATACTTTGCAGAGTTTTAAGCAGCTTATTGTGAGGAGCGATCAAATAAAATTTTATTTCATAACCAAATTTTCATCATGCTTTGGCTAGTGAAAGTACTTATTTTTTATGTTTCTAATCTACCACCAAACTGAGATTGGAGTACAAAGGCGAAGCAATCTTTTCACTAAAAGAAAGCCGCATGGTTCTGAATATCAAATTAATTCACTTTCAAACATATGGCAAGCTTTCAAGGTGTATGGATAAAAATGTAAACAATATCTCAGGAAAGAAGAGGAGTAGGATAATAAAAACAAGTTCATCTTAGTCATGTCCAGTCATAGATATAATAAACTGCACTTTCTAGAACCTTCATTATCTTGTTGATTTGTAAACATCTTTTGGTGCACCATGGGAACCTTGTAACATGCCTCAGGCGGAAAAAACAGCAAACGATATCTAATTAAATGGAAACTTGCACTTTCTTCTTTGCAATGAACAATTCCCTAAGTGGATATAAATCAGAAAATAATGAAAATAACAATGGAGACAGCATTTACATGCAGATTCTTTGCAATGGGAAGACATCGTAGGACAGACAAACAACTCAGAGGCGGGGGCGATGACGTCAAAGCCGAGCCGCCATCGTCACGACAACCAGCCAGGCCCCTCTCTCATAATGTCTTGAGACGAGTTTCTCTCGAAGACCAGATCCCAGGTTCGTGCAGACGATAAAGACTTCTGCCATGCAATACCCCTACTGGGTACGAGTGGTTAGAGATTGACTTGCAGCTTATGACGTAAAATCCAATTGTACCCCTTAGACAGACAGACTCAGATTACAAAACCAGTTTAATTGGCAATATGTCTGGCAGCCTCTCCTATAACCCCCCTTGGCAAATGTTTCCTTTCCTTGGTGCTGGAACACAAGTAGGATGGTGACGTACTGAATAATGATAAAAAGATTTATCTGGTATGACGTTACATGGCGTTGATGTAATCTTATAAAAACATAAAGGATTTTCATAAAAATGAATTTCATGATGTAACTGGGCTTAGGGATACAATAAATTCTACTTTGAGCAGATTTTTTTTATATATAAAGACAAAGATATGTCACTGATATTTCGGAATAGGGCCAAAAATTGCTTCAAAAAGTAAGACACTCCAAACTTATCTCAACCAATGAATTAAGCAATGTAAGTTATGTAGGAAATCAGTCACATCCTATCTGTCATATTTTGTCTCTCCAGTGAAACGAATCAATGTCTGATTAGAAAATTAAAATAAGTTATCAAAAATGATTTTCACCTACTAATTCAAGTAATGACTATTCTTCGAAAATACTACACACACTTTGCTACAGTAAAAGATAAACTGAAAACAAAACTAAAAACAAAAACAATCATGTCATAGCTTACATGGATTTTCACACATTTCATTGGCTCAGCTGGTCTTTTTTGAAGTATTCTATCACTATTAAAATGGTCATTATAAAACTTTGTGGAGTAAATTAGTCCTTTGCAAATGCAAGGAAAAAACAAAAATTTTCAATACTTTGTGTATTGGATTGGATTACAAACCAGTCCTGAAAAAAAAAAGTTTTCAAACCTAGATTTCAGAAGATTAATTAAATGAAAGTTTTAATGGATATTTTTAATAGAAATGGACGAAAATAAAGGGGATAAATAATGGATGTAATGAATCACAGGGGAATCATTCCTGATGGTACATTACTGACAGAGAGTCAACAAACTCCTTTGTAGCTCTTATAATCCCTCCTTTGAAAAGGAATGTAAAAAAACCCCATTTCTTTAATCAAACGAGCTTTCCATGGAACCATAAGATTCATAAAACAAGACATCATGCACTACTCATGTATGAGGACTTGTATTTCATAATCAGATACAACTTAAGGATAAAAGTGATTATCAATGCCATAAAAAGAGATGCAATGTTTACATTTTTAGAATGCATCTCCATCGGCAAACCTAAAGATACAGATTGATAACAAATTGCAAAGATAACACGGCACTGGAAAAATAACATACTCAGAAAGATATTGATTTTGTGCAAAGTGCATATATATGGAAAAGACATTGAATGATCATGTTAGCACAGGGTGCTTGCCTGTCAGACATTTATTGACATTCATGCATAATAATTATGGAGGGCTCGGATAAAAATAGATCTAAGAGAAGAGAAGACACATGCAACCTGGGGTAGGGCATGGGATGCGCTGCTGGAGAGCATGCTATTAAAGTGGCGTCATGGCCAGTCCTTGCATAGACGCACAGCCGAAGCAACATAAGGCACTCTAGTAATATTCAACTCGTCTGCATAATATTAAACTCTGGCTGAACCCATACAAACAGAGGGAGAAGGAGAGAAAGAGTAAAGAGACGCCAGCAAGTGATACACACATACACATGAATTGGAATCCACGCACACACACAAAATGCATCCACAATGACGATGCACATTTCAGCGTACCCCTGCCACCACTGGGGATGCGCGTTGAAGCGGGTGGTGGTGGTGGTGTGTATGTGCTGTGTGTGTTCTGTGTGTGTGTTGTGAGAGAGAGAGAGAGAGTGAGGGAGAGAGAAAAAGAGAGGATTTTGTAGTAAACACGAGCGTTTGCCGTTTTATGGGAGAAAAGTAGGTGGGGGCATTCAGGGCGTGTTTGTGCGTGGGTGGATGCGCATCGGCGAAAAGATGTAGGAGTTGCAAGATGGGTGCACGATTCTGTGAAAAGAACACAAAATGCTGCTGTTTTTCATGGCAGTTTGAGGGAAAGAACAAAATCTACGGGAGGTAGGAGGTGGGTGGATTAATTGAAAAGACCCCCTGCTATCAGTATGTCTCCACAATTAAAGTAATGCCATCCATTTCTTCTCAAGATAGGCTATGATGCATATGAAGCAGGTGTGATGATCTTTAAATGCTGCACCTAGCCCCACACTTGAGGCTCTAGCTCTTTTAAAGATGAGTGAATATATGAATGGAAAGCACAGAGCTTTAAAGGTTGAAATTCTATATGCCTTGCAATAGGTGCATGCAATTTCTATACTATTACTAATCATTTTTCTTTATATGACTCACTCAAATACAAAAGAAAAAATATCATATTCATAGTTAAAGAAATAAAAGCCTTTCAAATTGCGTTTGGTGTGTCTTTCAGGCCTATATGTTAAAGCCCCTATACCCAGACCTCCCAACCTTTCTGACAGAAAAATAGGGATGATTTTGCTCAAAATTGAGAAAGAAACAGCATTTCCCATGGGAGTGTGTAGTAAAGTTATCTAAGAAAAATAGGAAAGTCATATTGAAACAAGAGCTTGGAATGGTCAAAATTCAGATTCTTTCCTTCAAACTCAAAATAATTGGGAGGTCTGCCTATACCTCCAACTTCCTAGCATCTTTTCAGTAATCTATGAGTCTAGGAGAATCACAGTATTTTGGTAAATATGTGCTCAAGTTAACCATCTTAAACATACTCACACATAATGTTTCTCTCTCTCTCTCTCTCTCTCTCTAACACACACAGTAATTTATGAGATATGACCACTTCAAATTGAAACATCACTGCTAGAAAAATGGTACAAGCACATGTTATAGCACTTGACATCCCTAAAGGCCATTATCATGGTACCATTAAAAATGGCATTTTTCCATTACTTCATACAAAGAGCATCCCCGGTCAAGCTAAAAGATCAGGGCTATTCATGACGTATTCTACCCACCATTTCAACGCTATGCTGATCTGCAAGCACGGCAAAGGTGACGTCAAATTTCGGTGCCCTATTTACCTCTAATCCGCAATCGAATTTGTCACCTTACATGTTATCAATAGAAGGCCATCTCCCATTCAGAAGTGTGGAATGAATGCTAACGTTAATTAAATCAAGGCAAAATGATAACAGATTGTCTGTCACTCAATTTATCAAGGTATCATGTATCAAAGGATCACGGCAAATATAGTTTATTCAAATTATACGTAATACTGACTCCAATACAGGAAACTATTTTGTTTGTTTGTTTTTTTATTTTTGGTAAATTTATATTTATGATTGCTAAATTGAAGTTCCAGTGACTGTACTTTTTTTTTGTTTTTCAGTAGTCTTTTGATTCCATAAACCATAAAACAATACATGAGAATCAACATACTATTAAAAAAAAACTAACAGAGATCAGCATTGTATTTCCATCAGAAATGACAGGAAAAAAATGTAAATTAAATGCAGACAACTCAAAACGAATAGAATCATACTGCTTCAAAAAGATAGATTAACGGAAATCATTCATATCTATTTTTCTATACTCTGATGTATACCATGTATCAATAATATTCAATTATTGACATTTACAAAAAACTACTGTTTCCTATATTTACAAGACAGATAGTGTACAAAGATATCTTCATTGTAAAAAGTAGTATACAAAGATAAAGAGGAAGACAGAGCAAACAAAAGGTAGAGAGAGAGAGAGAGAGAGGGAGGGAGGAAGAAAGAGAAGGGGATGGAATGCGGATAAAATTTACATTAAATTCTTAAAATAGAGATATTGCAGGTAGACAGAGCAAACAAAAGGTAGAGAGAGAAAGAGAGAGAGAGAGAGAGAGAGAGAGGGAGAGAGAGGAAGAAAGAGAAGGGGATGGCATCCAGATAAAATTTACATTAAATTCTTAAAATAGAGATATCAGGTAGACAGAGCAAACAAAAGGTAGAGAGAGAGAGAGAGAAAGAGAAGAGGGGAATGGAATACAGATAAAATTTACATTCAAATTTAAAAAATAGTGATATTACAACATAAGCAGCTAAGAAAAAAAGGTCACATCAGCTCGAGCATTCCTCTTAGAAATGTATCATCTACTTGTTTTTACAAGCAGTGGTGGTTGTCATCTAGTGATGCCTGTATGCGATACACGGCAGAAGACCTTCCAAAGTACAGAGATCTGAAGCTACAGACGACCTACTTTTGTATTATTCCAGAAGGGGAAAAAAAACAGCTAAATGCCACGTACATATTAATTATTTTCCATATTTCCATATGCACGCATAACATGGCAATGGAAAACCGGTGACTCGTTTCTGGCCTTGGTGATGTATCAGGAACAAAGCTGCAGTCTACGGAGGAACCAAGGCTCTTCCTAGCGTCAGTAACTATTACCAGGGTCATCTAACTGATTGAATTTTGATGAGCATTACACAAAACGAAGCATTCATTCATTCATTCATTCACATGCTCTAGGGCCCCATTTCATAAAACTTGCTATCAATAACAACTTGCAATAATTGTTATAAGCTACTAAAATCCTTGCATCTGATTAGCTGAGAGCAAATTTATCATAGAAATGTGGCAGTTGCTGCTGATAACAAGTTTTATGAAACAGGGCCCTGGGATATTGAATTATTCCTTTCACCATGGGAGCACATAAGGCAGTGTTCTGTTGTAATATGACCTAGATACCAATTGACATTCAAGGGCAATTCTAGAAAATGCAATATAGATTGGATGTGAGCTACTATAAGGCGAGAGAATGGTTTCCTCCATACCCCGAATTCGTGAAAGAGGCTTAATATTCTAAATCATGGTTTCAACCTCCATCAATGTAGTGTGCACATATCCTCTTTTCCACTAAAAAAGGCCTGCAGTAATGTTCTTATGAACACTTATTTACACTGAATTTTGTCAACGACAGTTTTAAATCCATGGTTTAGACCATAGTCTGAAATAGATCTTTGTTGTGAGTTTGGGAAATATGTAATCACCAGAGAGCATGAGAGAGAGGGGGGGGGGGGGGGAGAGAGAGAGGGGGTGTAGGCGAGAGGAGGAGAGAGAGAGAGAGAGAGAGAGAGAGAAGGTTTTTTTTTTTTTTTAAACAGGAGAGAGAAGGAAGAGAAAGAAAGAAGTAAGAAAAAGAAAAGTGGTGAAAGAAAAAGTGAGGAACAAATTACAAGAAAAAATAACAATAGAAATTCTTTTAAGATGAAGACAAAGAAAAAAACTGCATGCAATGAAGAAGTGCAGAAAGCAGTAAACATTGCAAAAATGCAATTCATTAACCAAGTTGGGAACAGTGAAAGGCAATTAGAATCTGACCAGCCATCTCTTTACATCCCTGTAAGAAGACAGCAGAAAATTGATGAAGACACCCCACGATGTAGGTCATTGATCATGTGAGGTCATCTCGTCTTCGTGAAGTGTTTATCTCTCAGGGCTATTTATAGCATCGGAGTGGTCCATCTCGGTTTTTGAGGTAATCAAATCCTTATTTCCCCATCTATCAGGAGAACTTCCCCCGGCCTTGTTTCTAGCACTTCTGGAACATCTTCGAAGTGTCACTCCTACAAGCAATAAAAAGTCTATATCATCACTGCGCCCTACCTTCAATATAATCATCATAAAGAAAATTCTCATAAACTCTCTCGTCTATTTCTCTCCTTTTGACAAATGAAATATCAGATAGTGGTTCTACTGAAGGGTATTTCTGGAGAAATATAAATACATATAAACTTCAAGATCAAGATAACATTTGTAAAATATATACATGGAGAACAATAAAACCACTGGAGGGCACCTCCTCATAAAACTAGCTTGGGTTCAAAGTGCTCCAGGTTACAAGGGAATTCTAGAATTAAGGGTAGAGGACTAAAAATGGGTATTCCCACTTGTCAGTATTGGATGTAGTCAATGACAAAACTAGATCAAGAAGTAGGGCGCACAATTAATGGGCGGAAGACGACAAGTTTTCATTTGTGAATGATTTAATTGTGGTCAGTCAGAAAGCTAACTTTGTGCCGACTTTAAGGACACTGACCGGACTGTGGACGAAGGCGGCAGCTTTATGTTACTCCATTATGATGGTTCCTTAAGGCTGTATTAAGCAGTAATGACTAATACAGTTGAGAGGAAGGTGGAGAGAGAAAGAGAGAGAGAGAGAGAGAGAGAAGTAGAGGGAAGGGGCAACATGAAAAAGATAATATAACAGGCAGAGGAGTTAATGAAATCAGAAGAAATTAAAAGAAATAAAATAACACACAAGTGACAAATCAAGAAAAATAAAATAACTCAAAAACATTTGGAAATATACATTTAATTAAGGAAAATAGACAAAAAGATAATCATTTAAAAGAGAGGGGGTAGAGAGAGGGATATGAAGAATGGGAAGGGAGCGGCAGAAGACAGGTGGAGGGATAAAGAGAGAGGAAAAGAGAGGAAGAAGAGTGGGAGAGACAGACAAAGAAAAAGAGGGAGAGACAGAGACAGAGCGAGGGAGAAAAGAGGGGGGGGGGGGGTTCAAGGGAAAGTGTGTGGAATTGGTGATTGAAGATTACCCAATAGCAGAATTGTGTCAGCCTATTTTGTCCTCCTTCACTGTCTTACAGAGAAACCATTTATCATCTCATGGTAATCAGGATTGGGTCCCATGTGGTCAGTCCTAGCTTACTTAAGTCTTTCAAATTAATATAAAAAACACCCTCCAGCAGGCATGCAGTTCTGGATTACAACTTCAAAGCAAGCCTCATGTGATGCATCTCCATCTTCTCAGGCTAGAATCTAAACCTATCATCAGATTCTCTGTTTTGTTTTAAAATTGAAATTAAACTAATATGCATGGAATAATTGCACTACTTATTTTGTTCCTAATTCCATTCATCTTCTGTTAACTCGTAGTCTTTTATCTCAATTCATGCAACATCATTGAAGCTAACGACCAATTTTCCTTCAATTCTGAATACACCATACTATTTTCATGCCCAATACAAAACAAAGAATTTACAACTTTAAAGGGAGAAGTTTCTTACAAGCTTTTAATTGCCCTGGTACAATACATGGCTATTCTTTTAAATGGTATCTATATAAACATAAATATATATATATTTTTGTAATTTGATTCCAAGTTAGCAAATACCAACAAAAGGACAGAACCAATTTTTTTTTTCCTGGAAAATAAATCACAAAGTTTCTGTTACAACCAAATTCTCAGTAATGTCTTAGAAATGTGATAACAGCTAATGAAATTAAAACTCAAATGAATCGATAAAGAGATGGAAGCAAACAGGATGTTATCAAATCATGCCAAGCAAAGGGAAAATACCAACTCCTTGCTACACGTACAAATTACATTTCTGTTTCTATTTCCTTACTATATTGGACATCTCCTTCCAAGAAGAGAAAAAGGAAATACAATTCTCTTTCTTGGAACAAGAAGAATTAGATATTGTCAGAAAATGCTCAGTCCCAAGACCTTCCATCTAAATATTATCCTATGACAAGAGAGAGAGAGAGAGAGAGAGAGGGGGAGGGGGGGGGGGGAGAGAATATAAATCTACACAGTTAAACAGGCCCAAGATTATTACTTACTTTTCTGAGACTGTAGTCCTTTTTATATTACCCAGCTATCTATCTGCAATTACAGGCATAAAAGTTACATCTATCTTGTGGATATGCTACTGACAGCAGCACATATGAACGGGTACCACCAAATAATGCGATACTTTTGCTTCCTCCTATAATATTATTTTGTGCCTATTTAGTGCTTTGGAACCTTGTCATATTACGCTAAAATTACCAATACCTGGCAGATATGAATGGCATCCTGAACATAACAGTAGCATTTCTGGCTTGAGTAGTGATGCATGCAAGTGCGCCTCGCGTACTGCACCAATTAAACAGTAGCTGATCTGGTCTTATGCTCTACATGCAGTGTTTGACGATTCGTGAGTAATACAGTGTGGTGTTGACAGTTTTCTCAAGTTTATGTTTATCTTGAAAACATTTCTTTTTTATTATTCAGACAGCCAGAGTTTCCTCATTAGTAGTAATTAATACAGGCAGAGAATAATGTAACACCTGGACAGAGCAATTTCTTCCAACACATGTCTTTGCCATTTGTTTGTCCCTTTCTCTTTTTAAAAGTGTTTTACTATTTGCTTGTCCCATTAAATACACTTTGCTTTTGTTAGCATGATACACCACACTGCTTGCCGATGGTATTAAATATCATAATAATAAGGTAATAATACCATATTTTCCCCTAATATGAACATTCTCCATAGCAAACTGCTCACTGATGTACATCGGTAATATTGCAGTATTGGGTAATGTGAACTTGGCCCGTGTTCAGCCTTGCAGGCATGAAATGCAAGAGGACAACAGTGATTGCATTCACTTCTTCAGCTCCTGTCAAGCACTGAACTTCTGTGATGATTTTGCTGATTCAGCAAATAAAATGATAGTAGATAACACTTCGTTTACATTATTGGTGATTAAAAACTGAAATCTGAATACTCTAAATGACTATTAAGCAGATGCTTACAACATGGAGTCAACACTAAGTACATAGATTTTATAAAAGCTCAAGAGAGTATGAATATTCACCATTCTTTTTCCTCTTATTTGAAATACATATATACCTTCAAACATACATGGATACTGACAAAAAAAATTAGAATTTTAACATTGTTGATTTAGCAGTTTAAAAAATATGAAAATCATGTGTGCTTATTTTTATCATGGACATTGAAATTAAGATTTTTTCCTTACTCAGTGTTTTTACACTTAAGCCTTGCTGCAATATCACAGATGAGAGAAAGAGAGAAAGAGAGAGAGAGAGAGAGAACTATGCGCAGCTAGTTCCTCACAAATTGGGATGAAATTAAAATTGAAATGAAATTAAAAAGGATATATGTGTAATTAGTAACCTGATCTCAGGGGATATTGTGCATTCACATTACTTGTAAACTACGTCAGCTATTAAGTATGTCAATCTAGGGAAAGTTCAGATGATTGAACGAGACATTATATCTGACCTTCATTCCACAAAAAATAATCATTTTAATGGAGAGTTGAATGGGTCAGAATAAAGAGACATGCAAATGATTAATAAGAGTATGAGTGAGTGCATGAGAAAAAGCAAGGATATGAAAACTGGGAGATAAAAATAGACAGATATGTAGGGGGTGCAGGAAAGAGAACAAAATGAGGAAAAAGCATATCATTAAAAAAAAAGTTATTACAAAATGACTACAAGTTATTCTATTAAAGTGATTATGCAATGGTTGAAAAATGTTTGATATATGATATAGAATTCTAAGAACAATAACATTAAAATTTTGATGATTTTTCAATCAAAATCAATGAATTTTGGCAAATTATTTGTGGCTTGGTCATGGCTGACCTAAAAATTTGAGTAAATACGATAAACCAGTAGTGACGTAAATGTGGGTACCTAATAAGGCGCACTGTAGTAGACTGTAAATATGTAATATACCAAGCGCGCATTTTGCTAGAATTGCGCAACAAGGTACCCACAATGACGTCATTGAGTCAACAGCAGTTGAAACTGGGACACCGTGGAGGTGCCAAAAATAGGCTGAAATCTTACCATATTTTGGTTATTGCTTGGCAACACAACTATTTTGGAACTTTAGGCAGATGATTTTCTGCTAATAAAAATATATGCTCTTCTAAATGAAGGAACATTGTTTTAGCATTGGGTACACCCTTTAAACTGAAAATATGAAAATACCAGTACATTAATAAGGAAAGAGATCAATTAAATGAAACTGCAAACTTTTTATTCTTGTTATGTATTGGCATTTAAATTTCTGATTCTGAATGATTAAGACAGAAAAAAAGTAAAGATTTTTCCTCTTTGTTTCTGAGATGTGAAAAGTAAATAACCTGTTATGGCAGATAAGATGCAATCTCATTTGAACTGTTATCATTTTCATTATCCTACCCAGAGAAGTAAAGTGTGATGTACAATATCCTGAAAGTACTTTCCTCTGCAAAGATTAAAAAGTGCAGTATGATGGTTGCAATAACTAATCTCGGCCTGTCATGATGTTGAGGTTCTCGTATAAGGATGTGATGACGATAAAGGAAAAGAGCTCGCCAGACAGTGAAAGACCGAGGAAGGAGGCGTGGTGGCAAAAGGAGGTCACCGGAGCTGAAAGGTCACGGGGAAGAAGGTGGCCCAGCTTATGATAATGGTAATGGGTAGAGAAGGGGGATGGATGAAGTTCTTAGGAACTTAATGATGATAAAGAAAGAGAGCTGACTGGACGGAGTAAAGTCTGTTTGAGGAGGTGTGGCAGCGACAGAAGGAGGTCACCAGATCCGAGGGGTCACAAGGAGAATGGTGGTCCAAGTGAAGAGATGGTACGACCGAGAGAAGTAGGAGAAACAAAAGGGTTCCATGGAGGAACTAGCTAATGAGCATGATCATGAAAAGATACTGAGATAAAGAGAGAGAGAGGGGTGTAGAGAGGGTAGGGAGGGATTACAGTTAGAAAGGGGTCTAGCTGATGAGAATAAGTTAAGAGAAGAGGGAGAAAAAAAAAAAGAAGAAACAGACAGATCGTAGCATAGAAAAAGAAAGAAAGACCCCTTAGAAGAACAGCCTTTGGCTGAGGAGGGAAATCCAGCCCATATATGGAAAATGAATGAATAAAATGAAATAAGAGAGAGAGAGAGGGGGGAGAGGGGGGGGGGGAGGGGGAGAGAACGGGAGGGAGGGGGTGGGCATAAACAGAGAAAAGGGAGGCCCAGCTAATGAGAATGGTAACAGGATGACAGAGAAGGAGGGGTGATGGAGAGGAAGTGTCACACAGTATGCGTTAGGTGCAGTGGAGCATCTTCCAAAGACATTCATTATCAATGAAGTCAGGATGGCTCATCATGGAAGAAACTTACAAGGTGTTAAAAAAAAACTTTTGACTTAGGGAAATCTCATCAGAAAACTAACAAAATGCCAATGACAAACCCTACCCAATAAAGCACTTTAAATTAATCTAGGTTAGATGTATGTCTTCATAGCGATAACACAGTGTTATATGATTCATTCAATCACTAAGTTAATTAATTCAAAAATTTAACATCAATTCAGCTCGATTGCAGAGCTGAGATGTATTGATGTAGTATGTGAGAGTTGATAGATGTTTTGACATTAAAATGAACATGCTATGTAAAGATAGCTGTCAAATTTGTGAATGTGCAACTTGACGTGTTGATCCCATCTGCAACTCTTTGTTGTATACAGTACAAATAGAAACACAGAATTTTCACTGGGAAATCAAATTAGGTGTTAACAGAAATGCTACATAAAAGTTTTAGGTAAAGTAAATCAGGAAAATAAATGACATATGGTAACGGAACAGTTGAGAAAAACTGATATAGAAGGACATCAATGATAAAGCAGAAGGCAATGATTTGACAAGACAGCAAAAGCTGAAGAGACAGAGAAAGAAAGAGAGAAAGATCATAAAAAAATTTAAGTGAATAAAGTACAAAAGAGGAGGGAGAAAGAAATTTAAAAAAAATTGTTAGGAAAAAAAATAATAACTTATTGTCACAAGGGACTGGGTTTGATTCATGAACCACACCACAATTCTGTAAACACATAAATACATCCTGTCTGATCTGAATAAGATATGAAGTCAGAGATGCCACATAGGCAAAACTCATGAATGATCCATGGTAGATGAGACTACTGAAAGCTAAATATAAACAAAGTAGATGGCTGCTACATCTAGAGGTAAACTGAGAAGGGGGAGGAGGGAGGAGGGGGTGGGAGAAAGAGAAAGAGAGAGGGAGACAGATAGTGAAGTTGGGAAAGAGATGTGGAGAAATAGAGACAGACAGACAGACAGACAGACAAATCAATAAACAAAATAACATAGATAAATGCATACAAAGTAGGCACTACATGAATATATTGTTGAACAACAATGACAGCATATTTAAACGTTAAATGGAGAAAAAAAATGGATGCTGACAAAATGCATTAGAAGTCACTCAATAACAAACTGTGGCTTAAAGGAGATGGGGAAGGAAGACTTTGTACAAGGCAAAAATAGTTCAACTTGCTAAACTCTAAATACAGAAAAAGGGTAGTAAATGCTTGAGGGCGATTGTGGAAAGTAGGTTATTCAATCAGGAGGTCGTGACGGACCCTAGTTGTGAATGGGCGGGCTGTACCAGATGTGGACAGGGAAGAGAGCATCACTGCATCTGTGACAGATATAGATGTATGGGATGAGAGACAAAGATAAAGAATGGAATGAAAATGAAACAGAGAGGGTCACAGAATACTTGATGAAGGGGATGGAGAATGAGGGGACAGAGAGAGAGAGAGAGGGGTAGACAGAGGGACAGAAATGGGAGAAGTGGGAGAGAATAGAAAGGGAGAAGGGAGAATGGAGAGAGGGGAGAGAGAGAAAGGGAAAAAGATAGAGAGAAGAGAGAGAGGGAAAACAGAGGAAGACAGAGGGATGGGAACAGAGAGAGGGGGAGAGGAAACAAAGGAAGAGAGAGGAGGAGAGAAAACAGAGGAAGAGAGAGGGAGGGGAAGAGAGAGAGAAAAAAACTGACAGAGGACGAGTACAAGAGTGAGAGGCATGGGGGGAGAGGCAGACAGAGGGACAGAATGAGAGAGGTGGGAGAGAAGAGAAAGGGAGAAGGGAGAATGGAGAGAGGGCAGAGGGAAAACAGAGGAAGACAGAGAGAGGGGAAGAAAGGGGGAGAGGGAAAACAGAGGAAGAGAGAGGTGGGAGAGAATAGAAAGGGAGAAGGGAGAATGGAGAGAGGGGAGAGGGAAAACAGAGGAAGACAGAAGGAGGGGAAGAGAGAGGGAGAGGGAAACAGGAAGAGAGAGGTGGGAGAGAATAGAAAGGGAGAAGGGAACTTGGAGAGAGGGGACAGAGAGAAAGGGAAAAGAGAGAGGGGAGAGGGAAAACAGAGGAAGAAAGAGGGAGGGGAAGAGAGAGAGAAAAGAACTGATAGAGGATGAGAACAAGAGTGAGAGACATGAGGGGGAGGGGAGGGGAGAGAAAACTAAAAGCTAATGTTACACTGCAAAAAGAAGAATGAAAAGAGAAAAGTAGAAAGAAAAATCAAGAGAAAGATTCAAGTGAGCATCCATGAGAATAAAGTAAATACAAGACTCAATAGACTTTTCCAATAGATTTCATCCACTGAAGAGGAGAGATAGGAACAAAAGCACATTATGTACAGTATCAATTGGTACAGGCAAAATCGCACGTTCTTCGATGTACTTAAAAGTACCAACCTGAAAGCTGAAGGGCCGAAGACAGAAATAGCAAACCGAAGTGTAAACAAAGACCCCGTCCCAGAGCTCAAGGAACAGTCAAAACAAAAATCATCGCATGGATCCCTCTACAAAAGTCTTAATACCAGTGGAAGTAGGTCACCTCATCTTGGGGTCATGAGGAGAAGGCTTGGAACAACTTCTTTATGGACAGCTGATTCCACACTGTCCAAAATTTCAATTTTATAGAAATCGGCTTCTTTCTTTCAAAGCAAATCAGGAAAAAGGGGTGTTTTCAATTATCAATATTGAAAACAAAGAAAGAGTATATACAGACAGACAATTGATGAAGATAGAGAAAGCAGTGAGAAGCTGCAGATGAGATTAATATGGTTAGAAATGAAAACAATGGGAGAGCAAAAAATACATAAAACATGTAATTATGAGGTAAAGGGGGGGGGGGGAGAGAGAGAGAGAGAGAATAAGAGATGACAAAGAGAGACTGAAAGAGACTGAAAGAGAGACTGAATGAGAGAATGAGAGAGCATTAGAGAGAGTGAGAATAAGACAGAGAGATGGAGAAAGAGAAAGAGAAAGGGAGAGAGAGAGAGAGAGAGAGAGAGGGAGAAAGGAAGAAAGAAAGGGAAAGTCCCTACTCAACCACACTAAAGCAGACAAAGGAGCTCCATGGTCACTTGACATCCATGTAAGAATTGCCTTTCATTCTGTACAACAGAAAGAAATTTATTAGATCTCCCACTCATATTTCTTTTCTTTGAGTGGTCAAAAATTTGATTATTTTGCTCCTAGCATACTATAGCAAAGTGTACTTTTTGGTTAAGGACTGTGCTTCTATCACAGTCCTCACTAATCAAATTTACAAATGTCAAAGATCTATGGTAACAATAAAAAATGCAATGAAAACATGTATGAATGCAACATGTTTTCATGAACTCCAGTAGTGCTGAACAATATTTTGGGTTAGCCATATTTTCAAGCATAATGCTTATAATGGCAATCCTTCTTCTGCAAATGATTTTATGTTAAATGCATGATTTCATACAGCCTTAATTTTACAATTTATAATTTCTTATTTTTTAAAAAATGATTGTTAGGCATAATTGTGTATATATGATTTATTTTTTAAAAAGTACCTTTTTTGTATAATATGTTACCAAAATTTTAATATGAATGCAGAAGAAAAATAAATCAAATCAAATCAAATATGTGTCACAGTGAATTACAGGGAACTGATGAGGCATTGTTCATAAAGAGCTGCTTAGAAGTGCAACTTAAAAAGAATGATCATGATTGAAACTTCATTCCCAATAAATTGTGATAACTGCATATTCAGGACTTAATTCTTCTTCACTTAATTACCGTTGTGAACATGCCATGGTTTACGAGAGTGCCTTATACAATATCAAGCATAATCAAATATAAAGATATGCTATTCCAACAGTGTCCATATTTTGTCACAATATGATATGACAATTACTCAGTATAAGCAGTTTGAAAGGCTGTATGAAATCACACTTTTAAACATTAACACGTTTCATCAGTTTCATAGATCACAGGATTGGTTAAGTATCAAAACATTGACTTTAATGGTTGCTCATTAACTAGCACTGTATACTGAAAAGTGATCTCTTCTATCATTATTGCTTCTCTTCTTAATGGTTATGTCCCTCTTCATAAACCCTACATCACACTTTTGCAACTTGTCTAGCTTAGAGTAAAAGGCTAACATTGTGAGAATTAAAACAAATCTCATTTTGCTACTTGACAATGGTACAAACACAAGAGTTATAGTTTAAAAAACCTAGTCTGAAAGTTTCAAAGTATAATATCGACGGAAAGTATTTTTAAATATTAAAAATGTAAACCAATGTTTGAAGAAAATATAATGGTCGGTTGCACAGACTGGACATAAAAAGCATGCATGTGCACAGAGTTCACCTGAACGGTGTATGTGTGTGTATGCATATCATATATAGTACAGGGAGAAAGGTGCAGCCAATGTTTTTTTTTAATTGGTTGAAAATACTCCTCTAGTTATTTGTCTCATGAGACCAAAACGAATAAAACCGGCATTTGCGTCTTATTAACAGTTTTTCATTTCAAATTATGGTTGGTCTCAGGGTTTCTGAGTACAAATACAAGTACTCATTCACATCTTAGTATGAGAATTTTTTAAATCAGCTGCTCACAAAGTTAGCCTATGCCTTTAATATAAACTACGTAGTACCAAACTTGAAGGTTACGGAGAGTTATAAGCAGAATGACAACACTTGTAAGGCTCATACCATTTACATTAACAAATTACAAACAATCAATGTAGTTATCAAAATCTTGCAATTTCATATCATAATTCCTTTATTTCTTACAAATTTCTTAAATAATGTTTAAGATATATATTATCATTTTTACAGGAAAAAGTAGGAGTAGTTGTAGTAGAAACAGTAGCAATTCTGTAACATAATTCCTTTTCATTTTTCAAAATTTTTAAGATAATGTTAAACGTAGAAAAAAAGCAGTTGTAGTAGTAGTAGTAGTAGTAGAAGTAGCAGTAATAGTAGTAGAAGTAGCAGTAGTAGAAGTAGAAGTAGAAGTAGAAGTAATAGTAGTAGTCAGGGCTTAATCGATATTCGCATCGGAGATCGGTGACTGCCGATTCTTGGCCATATCGGCTAAACATCGAAATCGGTAAATATTTTGATGGTGAGCCGATGCGGAACTGATGCAAGCAACAGATGTTTGGCGGTTACAATCACACTTAGACCCTATGTTGTTTTGCATTGCGGGCGTAGCAGACGGGATTAAATTTTTGTTATTGTACTAATCATCTCTACTTTAGCCGTGCTCTGCGCAGAATCGGTATTGGAATCGGAATCAAGCTGATGCGGATGTAAAAACATCTAGGATCAGATCGGCAGCAAAATTCCATATCGGTTAAGCCTTAGTAGCAGTAGTAGTAGTAGTAGTAGTAGCAGCAGCAGTAGTAGAAGAAATAGGAGCAGTGATTTTACAACATAATTCCTTTTTATTTTTTACAATTATCAAAATAATATTAAATATAGAAAAAGTAGTAGTAGTAGTAGTAGTACAGTCAAACCTGTCTATAAAGACCGCTCAAGGGAAACACCAAAAGTGGTCTTTATAGACAGGTGGTCTTTATAGACAGGTCGCCTGAGGTGACCATTGGAATGATACTTTTGACCCCCCCCCCCCTTCAGTAATGAAAACAAAAGAAATGATACATGTTTTAGCTTTGTTTCAAGCTTTGAAAGATATTGAATAAACTGGTTTTAAACGTGTCTGTGTGATTTCTTTCATAATGTGCATTATTTGAATGTGTTTGTGCTTCAGTATAATAAATACATGTATATAGAATAATGAAAAAAAAAGAAGAATGATTTAGTTATATGTTTTCATTTTGTTTCAAGCTTTGAAAGATATTGAATAAACTGGTTTTAAACGTGTCCGTGTGATTTCTTTCATAATGTGCATGATTTGAACGTGTTTCTGCTTCAGCTTTTTTTTTCTTTTGTTGTTGTTGTTGATTATTCTTTTTTTTTCATTCATCATGTGAGAATTAGCTACGCTAGAACAACGCATTACCGACACTACGACGGGGACGTTTCTCACTCAGTGTCATGTGTGGCTCTGAAAAGAGCCGTTGGGGTTTGTTATCTGAGAAGACTACACCTTCTTGAAAAAGTCCAGTAGTGAAGATTGTCGTGCAGCCTGTCGCTCTCTGTGGTGCTCTGCAGACGCTTTCTCTTCCAAATCGGCGATGCTCTCTACAAGTCCAACGCTCCCTTTCATCACAGCAAACGCCTTCAAATCTGCCAACTTCTCCTGAAACTCGTGGTATCCCTTGATTGTGGTGGGAGGAGGCTGATCTTTGTCGTCTTCATCTTCACTCTGGTCACCCTCTGTGTTGTTGTGAAGACGCTGTTGAAGATCTTCGAACGATGTCCCTGGAGTTGTGTCAGTCGTTGCTAGCCGATGGTCGATGTGCACGAGTTCGTTGAGAGACATCTCAGTGACGTTACGACAAGCTGTCTCAAGCTCGAGATCTGGCTCATCCTCCTCTGACACTGCCTCAGGGATAGGAGCTCCAACACCACACCGTCTGAAGCACTTCTCGATGGTGGTTGACTCTACATCTCTCCAAGACTGAGACACCCAGTATATGGCCTGAAGAACATCAGTAACTCTCATCAGCTCTGGCCCAGTCTTTGTCTTGTCAGCCTCCAACTTGTTGATAATGCTCCGTAGCTGGCGTTTTCTGAACTTTAGCTTCAAGGATTGGATGATGCCTTGATCCATCGGCTGCGTCACTGAGGTTGTGTTGGGGGGCAGGAAGACAAACTTGACGTTGCTCAGCTCTATGTGAGGATGACAGGTGGCGTTGTCGAGAAGCATGACGATCTTCCTCCCTTGTCGACGCATCTTCTGGTCCAGTCGCTTCATGTAGAGCTCGAAGATGTTGCTTGTCATCCAAGCCTTCTTGTTAGCGTGGTAGTCAACTGGCAAGTCTTTCTTATCGATGCGACCGAAGCATCGCGGCTTGATGGACCTTCCAACAACCAGTGGCTTCTCCTTCTCTCCTACCCCGTTGGCACACAACATAACTGTAACTCTTTCCTTTGAACGTTTGCCGCCAGAACAGTCTTCTCCCTTCACATGAAGAGTGGAGTCAACAGATGCTTTGTAGAAGAGGCCCGTCTCATCCATGTTAAAAATGTCACGGAGCTCGTAGCCACTGCAGATGTCCGGCAACTTCTGTTTCCACTCATCGACAGTTTGCACATCGACACCACCACTCTCGCCGTTCATCTTCCCGTAAACGATGGCATGCCGCTTGCGGAAGGCCTCAAGCCACCCATTCGAAGCCTTGAAGTCTTGCAGACCCAGTTGGTTGGCGATCTCCAATGCCTTCTCTTGAAGGAGTGGTCCGGAGACAGGAAGCATGCGAGCAGTGGCATCCTTGAACCATTCGAAGAGCAGCTGGTTGAGTTGATCGTTGTTAGTCTTCCTGAACTTCCTTTTCCTGTCGAGGGGAGCGTTGCTCTCGTACTCTTCGATCCATTCCCTTTTCCTCTTGACGATCCCTTGGATCTGGGTCTTGCCGCATCGGTGCCCACGAATCGCCAGCCTCTCGACGATGGAACGGCAGCTCATCTTCTGCTCATCATGCATCTTGATGACTTCCATCTTCAACTCGAGGGAGAGCATGTTCCGGGAACTTCGGGCGGCCATTCTGCTTGACGGCAGTATAAATGAAGCTGACTCTAGATGATCAAGAGTGGGTGGCAGAAAACTTAAATTTGACAGCAGGAATATCGCAGTTGAATCACAGCAGACGACAGATGAATCACAGCAGACGACAGGTGCAAAACGTACTCGAAGAGCGATAGAACGCAAGTGATCTATTGACGCCATTGTCCGTGGCTTTATACCCGGTCGCTCGAGCGAGGAGGATCCCAACGCCTCGAAAATCAATCGATAATTCTCCAAGTTTTGTTTTCATTTTGAATATACAAATTCCAATATTTTTTTCTTAAATTCTCATTTAAAAAAAAGAAAAAAATATCAAAAGGGTGAAAAATATTTTAATTGAGCGTTATCATATCAAATTATTTTTTTTAAAACTAAAAATTAACAAGTGTAATGAATAACCGCGAACGAGGCTGACACATCTCAAACCCGGAAGTACAGTACGAAAGTAACGCGATCGAAGTCGCTTTGTTACATGAACAATGAGCTGAAGAAACGTCCCCTGTCGGTATTCATTTCATTGTTTCTTGTTTATTTAGTGACAATATGTGATTGAATAAATGTTTACTAAGGCTTAGCTTAGGCTTAGGTAGTGGCGGTGACTGTGGCTTAAAGCTGCCATGAGCGGGTGGCCGTGTTTGTGTTCGGGTTTTAGGACGATTTCACGGTGGAGCGACCGTGTTTTTGGCTTGCACACAAAGCGGCTGGCTTTTCACAGCTCCGCCGCTGGTGCAGGCGGTCGTTGTGGCAACATTATGCTTCACGTTGGGTGACAAAATAGGCGGTCGCTGGTCGCGTAAGACAGGTGGTCGCTACACACGGGTATTTTAGTACGTGAAATGGCTACGGGGGAATTACTTGCGGTCGTTATGAACAGGTGGTCGTTATAGACAGGTGGTCGCTAAGACAGGTTTGACTGTAGTAGTAGTAGCAGTAGCAGTAGTAGAAGTAGGAGTAGCAGCAGGTGACTTTATTGGATAACTTGTTTAGCACAAGACTAATCTATAACAGGGCCCATTGCATTGCTCAAATTATGAAACTGTACATTTTACCATAAAAACATGAAGAAAAAAAATGAACACAAAAATAATTAACAACTGTAAGCACGAGAATATCTGTAGAGGAGGACAACTGTACATCTTACTAGTTACAGAGTATTCATATGAACGTACAATATCGAAAAGAAAGAAGAAATATTTGAAAAATGGAAAAGCTGTCAACTGAATTTTGCATGGTTGAAATAGACTGAAATCAATATCACTGACTTCCCATCTTTTCCCTTATATCTAGAATATCTCTGACCCTATGTAACTTAGACAGTAAGATATGAGTCGCGTGATTATCCCCTCATGCATGGACACACGTATGCAAAAAACCACAAGAATATGCATTACACACCACAAGGTGCTAAGTATAGCACCTAATTTCAGACTTACATATTATCTATCTTTCTGTAAAGCCAAACAAATGATACTTAAGATTACCAGGAGATAGTGGTGAAGATGTCAATACTCAGAGCCCTGTTCATATACCCTTGTTGTTGCTACATGTGGCTGTTTTGTGGGTACCAGCTTGCATCAATACCTGTTAATCTGGCAGTAAATGAAATTATGGTTCAAAATTTGATGAGTAAATTTTCAGCTTATTGGTGGAGACTGATCTTGCAAAAAATCAATTATTTTTCTGGAAATATGAAATGGAATCGTAAAAATAAATGCCACATCAATGTCTTGTGAATGCATTAGTGCAGGCATAAGGAATTCCTGCTAGATGATTACTTAAGCGTAAAGCCTCTATATCTTTGTTTACAGTTTTCATGCTTTTAAACTCACATTCATGCATTGCTAGATATCAAGGTATTTTCAAAATTATTACTAGAATGGCATATCTTTTCTTCTTCTTCGGCTTCATTTGGCTTCTTATGGGCACAATAAAATTCTATGGCATTCTAATAAAGTTCCTTGTACTATAGACCAATCCGGCTTATCGTTGAGGGCAGCAGATGATCAGACAAAACTGCAGTGTCCCCATAGAGTTAGTGCGGTGCATTTCTGTGGCGTCCCGCAGCTGTATAAAGCACACAAAAATTATAAAGTGTGCGCTTTGTGATGTTTGGTAGCGCGCGCAGGAGAGAAATCCATTCCCAACCGCAGAGTTTAATATATGCACTATGATACGCACTAACTTGGGGACACTGCAGTAATGGCGCTGCCCACAATTCGCTTCTTGGATCGGTCTATAGGCTCATATGCTTATATTGATTATTATCTAAATGTGAACAGCGATTTGTGGTAGCAGAATCATTCTTAAGTTGATACATATTTCTTGCTGATCAATAAAACCTGATTTGTATTGGCCTCAAAGCTACTAATCTTCCCTAGGGCATTTATACCATGTAATGCAGCACTGGTATTCATATCAATGCCTGCTGTTTATTTTTTTTTCTGTGGCCATATGGATCATGGATTACATTTAAAGGCATTGGCTAACTTTGTGAGTAGCTGATTTAAAAAATTCTCAAACTAAGATGAAACATGTGTATGAGTATTTGTATTTGTACTCAAAAACCCTGAAACCAACCATAATTTGGAATGAAAAAGTGTAAGTTAGACGCAAACGGCAATTTTATTATCCTTCGTCTCACGAGACAATCACTAAGAGGACTACTTTGCTTGAATTTGAAAATGCCGTTATGTGCCTCCCGCCACGTGATACGCCAATACACACAGTACGGTAATGTCAGTCACAAGCGCATGCGCACTCCTTATGTCTATTCTGTGCAACCGACCCTCGTATACTTTTCAAACATTGGTTCACATTTTTGATATTTAAAAATACTTCCTGTGGATATTATACTTTGAAACTTTCAGACTGGTATTTTTACACTATAACCCTTATGTTTATCCCATTTTCAAGTAACAAAACAAGATTTTTTAAAATCATAACAATGTTAACCAATGCCTTTAAGGAAGAGGGAATATGATGGTAACTACTTTTTTTTTCATACAGAATATTCACATCTTCATTAGACTGTCTAGTTTTCAAATTATTATTTTTTCATTAGATTGTCTATTTTTTCAATCCCCTTCCAAATATCAAATTTTATCTATTTTCAGTTATAGCCCACTTATATGATCTGATCAAAGTATTTTCAAGAACAACAGTATCAACAATGCACCTCCCCCCCCCCCCCTTCAAAAAAAAAAGAAAAAAGAGGAAGAAATCTGATTTCTACATCATGTTACACCTTACAGATCTTACCATTTGTTTTAGTTTTGATTTTTAGAATACTGCTCTGTTAATGTCGTAAATGTCACAATATCAAGAAAGTAGTACATGAAAAAAATCAATTTCACAAATCAGAACCCAGCGATATTTCTGTTAAAATATCAGAGAATAAGACTTAATCATTTGTTTCTGTTTTCATCATTTTGCAGAACATTAGCTTTTTTTTTTTCCAAATTAAAGTATCACTAAAAGACATTTTGCTCTGTATATGTTACGGATTCATTTTCACTATATTATATTCAAACTAGAGCTTTGAATATTACTTCTATAAAGAGATATTATGAGTTCAAATATACTCTCAACTGACATAAAAGCTGTTAATAAGATGTGAAGGAATGAATTAATGCGCTTACAAAATCAAACAGCCATTTGTTTCATAAACGCCTCAGTTGTGTGGTCTTATGTTATTTTTTTCGAATCTCTTCAAACTCCTCAAATGTTAACCTCTAGAATAAAGTTGTTTTGGGGGGAGGGAGGGGGGTGTTTCACAAGCACTAGTCATACAAAAATCATTTTTTCAGGTAATTGGTACACTTTAATTCACAAATGCAAAAGTCAGTCAAGCATCATCAATTCTAATTCATAACTGCCACGTACGAAGAGAGTCTGGAAGCATTCATCTAATGTTTCACCTGACATGACCTTTTCCTCACCTGAACAGACGGTGATATTCACACGCGATAGTGTTTGATTGAGATTCTGTGACGGAAGATCAGGAGCTATAATTAGCCGCTAATGTGGACACAAGGAGGTATTGATAGCATGGAGATATCCCTTTGGACAAGACATCTGATATAAATGGATCAATCCCACATGATACCTACATGCTCCAGAATGAATATGGATGAATTTGTCTCTAGCAACATAAAACGTAAAACCCCAATGAAAGATTAAGGATGTACGTCTCTTGTTCTAAGAGAATGTGCACATCTAGAGTTTGGAGCAAACTGTGCATCTCCACATTTAACTCATATTTCTCCTTTTTATCTATCCATCACTCTCTCTCTCTCTTCTGTCTCTTCTTTCTCTCAATATAAGTAATGACATTTTATTTTTATTACCACCTTAGTCTATACCGTTACTAAATCATGTTATAGTTATTATGATTATCATATTCCAATCATATTTGCTATGTATGTCTTCTTTAAAGGCATTGGCTAACTTTGTGAGCAGCCGATTTTAAAAAATTCTCAAACTAAGATGAAACATGCGTATGAGCACTTGTGTTTGTTCTCAAAAACCCTGAAACCAACCATAATTTGGAATGAAAACTGTTAGTAAGAAGCAAAGTGCAATTTTATTATTTTTGGTCTCAGTGACAATAAATAAGAGGGCCGTTTTGCTCGAGTTAAACTGTTATTTGCCTTCCTCCGAGTGATACGCCAATACACACAGCACGGTCCAGTGAGCCATGTGTGCATGCGCACTCCTTACGTCTAGTCTGTGCAACCGACCGTTACATATTTTTCAAACACTGGTTCACATTTCCAATATTTAAAAATACTTCCGTGGATATTATACTTTGAAACTTTCAGACTAGTATTTCTACACTAAAAGTCTTAAATGTTTATCCCATTTTCAAGTAGCAAAATGATTTTTTTTTAAAATTATAACAATGTTAACCAATGACTTTAAGTTCAATATGTTGTAAAAGAATTTCACTTAATGCAGCTTTTAGCTGCCATGACTTTTATTCCGAATAAGCAATGTCAAATCAATTGAAAAATGTTAAAGACGTTCATGCGTATTTCTAATTTGGTAACAATTCAAAACGAAAACACCATCATGCCATTGAAATTAAAAATCACTGCTGCTACAATGAGATGGTTATGTTGTAGGCTTTGCAAAAAATTGAATGGAATAGAAGTTTGGGATTGTTTAATTGAATTTTAAAATAATCTGATTGCTCATTTTGTATGCAAAACAACAGTTGAATAAATCGCAATCAAAGGATTGGTACTAAATCATTTTGAAATACACAATTTATTTTTTTCCAGATAGAGAGAAGGTGAGAAGGAGAAACAGAATAACATAAAAAGGATGATATTTCTTATGCTCTATAGAAAGGAGTGCCAAATATGTATTTCTGCTTTAAGTACTAAAATCATGAGTTAGACTTTTATTTCACCCTTTTCGCAATATTGGTAAATAGCTAGGGCAAAATAATTACATTATACCAGCTTTCTACCATCTGAGGCTGCATGCTAAAACCTTTTGCTTTGGCACATTAATTGATAATGTAGATTTCTTTTGTTTTATTCAAATCGTAAGAAGCATGTAAGTTAATACAACAAAAATACTCCATTTTATATGAAATTTGTTTTAAACGCAAACAACTTTGTAGTTGCTAAAAATACCTGTCAAGTAACAATATTGCACAACTGAATTCAGATCACAGGGGGGTATATTAATTATCCCTTTCATCCTTTGGGAGAGCTTTGAAACTTCCCAGGTGCAATCATGACCTATTGCTAATAAAACCAGAATAAAACAATGCCACATCTTGCCCAACTTTCCACCGGCTATTTCATATTTCAACCTGTGGTTCTGTTCAAAGATATCACTTAGGAGATAACATTGACGTCAATGGGCTAAAAATAGGTCACCACGAACGTCTGCAAAGTGTCTAGATAAAGCCATGAAGATGGAATGTAGGCAGATAGACCTAATCAAAGATGCAAGAGATTTGTCAAGTGCATTTTATGAGACACTTGTAGCCGCCTCAATCTTATATTTATAGAAGTTAGGGAGGGGGCGGCTCTAATGACCGACAGGCTGCAAGTAATCCTTATACTCCTTAGAATTATAGACTTAAAAATAGACTTATGTGGAATAAATGAATTCACCATCTCCTTTAATATATTAGAATATAGAATAAAATGTTTATAAATGCATATCCCTTGTGAGTGAGTAAATCAAATAAATTCTATCACCGGCATTAGGGAAGGTCTCTGAGATAATCTATTATTTGTGCAACCCTTTGAAATGTCCTTTTATTAAGGAAAGCCTCTGAAACATTCTGATATTAGGCAACGCCTCTGAAATGTTCTATAATTAGGAAAAGCCTCTGAGATAGTCTATTATTAGTAAAAACCTTTGAAATGTTCTATTATCAGGGGAAGCATCTAAAACATTCATAAAACATAAGACAAGACTGTGACATGTTCTATAATCAGGTACAGCTTCTTGAACATTTTATGATTAGCAGAAAAAGCCTCTTAAATATTAACTTGAATGTTCATCAATGTTCTTATCATGCAGAAAGAATTTTGCATTCAGTTTTGTTTAGATGAGATGAGCTTAAAATGGACCCCATTCTGAAAATCATGAAAGTTTGGAGATTAATGAAATGAAATAAGCATATATTGTCCCTGTTTTTACAAAGTGACGGATGAGGGCGCAATTAAAAAAAAAAATTAGTTTTGAGTAAATCGCTTTCAAAGTTTCAAACCTCAATCTCAACCTCTTTGATTTATGAAGGGTGAATGAATTTTAAATCCTCGTATAGGGCATATTCTGCACAATGTTCATTATTAATCATTTGCATATTCCGTTTACATTTCGGAAGAAAACGAGGTGTAAACATTGCCGTCATTTCGTGAAAACACAAAATTCAAGGTCCCACTGTGATTTTGTTTTCACGAAGTGACGGATCTTAGCCACACACGTGTTAAACAAATGTGACTTGATGAGCGAGCGTTTGACCTAATTGTGCATGATCACGTATTCAAATCAAAGACGTCCTCTTTTATTTTTTTCACGAGGTGATGGAACTCAGCCGCACACATAAAACATACGGGACGGCTGAAAGCTCTCACTTCGTGGAAACAGAAAATCTTTTTACGAGGTATTTTCTTGTTGACGTCATTGCCATAGTTATGTAATTCGACGTTATTATGGTCTGAAACTCTGTGAGGTGCAAGATGTTAGTGAAAACTGTCCAAAAATGCAAAAAACTCATAATTGAAAAATTTGCAATTTCCGTTGTATCCGTCACTTCGTGAAAACAGGGATAATACTTCATTTATACAACAGAGGAACCATGAAAATAATATTGTAAAGGAACATGCTTCCAGTCCACCGATACCTCATTCTTGACATCAAAACCAGGACATTACCTAAAATCAAACAGCATGCACTGAATGACAGAGGGTATAGATACAAATCTATCATCAAGTTAAGACTTTCTTCTCATCCTTATTTGCTTCCACATCAATAAGTGCTGTCTTAGTTATAAGCATCACAATACTGTACTTTCTTTATCATTTTAAAGAATAACCTGATTAGTTTGTAAAAGGAATGAACTAATACTAGTTTGCATGAAAATATGACATAAAAATTGATCTTTCCCCCATTCAGGATTGAATTGTTCATCTGAAAATATTACATACCATGAAAAATGAATGTGGCAGTGTGCTATAAGAGTGTAATACACTAAGCTAAAATGAAACTACAATGAACATCTGTAAATCTAAAATGACTTTTATAACATATAAGGGCAATTCCACAACATATGGGACACAGAGCTCAAAATTTGAAATCGCACTGTACCCTGTTAATTCCAAATAAAAATCTAAAATTACTACAGGGGCTTCTTTTTGTTACAAATAAACATTTAAGATAAAAAAAATCTGCAATTCGACCTTCTTACTGAGAATAACATACACAAACAAAAATTTGCAAATATTGGTCTATGGTCACAGAAATATGCTTTAAATGCCTCTTATTCTTATATTTAGTCATTTCTCTCAGATTTTTTTCATCTAATTGATTTGAATGGATTACTTTAATAGATTTTGGGTAGTTAATGAGTGAAACACTAATGGAAATGTGCAAAATCTATGTTGAATTTAAGTGTAACATCAGTTACGTAACGTCAGTTACCAACATGTCTTCAGTAAATTTTTCATGGCACTAAAACAAATTATTCAAATTGCTCATTATTTTGCACATCTCTTCCCACGAACCTTGGTGTAATGTCAAATGAATTACATAATCCTTACAGGTCTGAGACATGAGATATATAAATTTGATTCTACACCATCATTTTCCATGTCCTTTTTGTGCGACATCAGTTACCGACACATTTTCGCTTGCTGTGTGATGAGAAATGCAGTTTGAGATAAAAACTGTCCATGCGTTTCTTCCCTATTATCAACTTATTCATCTATAGTAATTAAAAGCCAAAGCAAGTGTCATTCACAAAACTACAATATAAACAATACCACTAGTACTCTATCTTGGTAACGTCAGTTACCGTGGAATTGCCCATAAGCATTCTCATTTCTAAGTACTAACAAGAGCTCTCCAAATAATATAACTGTATGCATGATGATGATTGATGCTTTATCATTACATCTGACCATCCAACATGACAAAGTTTTTTTACAACAGCTATAAATCTGATTTTCGTGGAACAGATAATATTAATAACAACAAGGCCATTAATCTTTCCGTTTTTCTCTTTCTCCACAAGTACATAACAACTTAGATAATAATTCTTACAAAGGCTTTTCAATAATTTTGCTAATGGCCTCTTTACTTCAGCTCCTCGATCAGGTCCCATTGGTGCAATAGTGACAAAACAACAACAACAACAAATGGAACAGTTAATCCATTTGCTATGAAGCTCTTCAAGTTTTTTTTCATTTTTAAAAAAAGTTTTCCCTTTTCTTTGTCAATATATCTTGTACAATCATTTCTAAAAATGCCCTATAATATGTAGTTTTTATGACTTGGAATATAAATCAAGAATTGAACTAATATATAATACTTATAACAAAATTTTTGTTTCAAAATGCAGGTCAGTTTAGTCTGAAATGGTTGTATAACTCTAACATATTACATTTGGATAGCATATGTATATAACACTTAGAATTTACGACTTTGAACTCTTCCCCCTTCTCTCTCTCTCTCTCTCTCTCTCTCAAATAAAGGTCCCTGGATGTTTTCAACCACAAATCATTCATACTTTGTACCTCCCTCCCATCAGTTAGACAAATGATCCATTAGGAAATTAATCCTGGTAGCTATTACCACAACCAAGGATATATCATATTCATATTAAAATTCCCAGAAAACAGAGACAATGACTAATGATATACTCCTGACAGTAACATCAATTAAACTAATACTTGCACGCAACTAGGATGATGCGATAATTAGATACTATTTTTATTGTTAACTGTGCAACAAGTGAGGAATTGATCTGTTCAATGCTTATTGTAAAATTTGCACTCTACTTTTAAAAAAAGGGGGAAATTTAAAATTTGACCATTTTTTTTGCTTTTTTTTTGTTAAATTTTTTAATCATTTACATTATGATATTTACCTGTATTGATTTACTTTTATATGTGCTGCAATGTCTTGGCATTTTTTTTTTTTGTCCTGTAGTACCTTGGTTGTATTTTTTTAGCTCTGATGACATTTACACAATTCAGTCTTAGTAAATAATACAGGGCAAGCTTGATCATCAGCGAGACACTGTGGTTCCATCCCTCAAGATTTCTCGATACCTGGCCACTGGCTGCACTGTGTTTGGCCTAACTGGCTTTGGCTTTAGATTCCACCTAGTTTGGTGTCTCAATTCTTCTTCTAGTGCATAGTTTGAAATTTTTGACCAAGATATCTCTGTCTGGGCATTCGATTCAGGCTGGTGTCGGTGCAAGGCAGGGGCTTTCTGTGTTCTAGTCACTGTTCCATGCCCATATGTAGATCTTTTTAAAAATCTAATTTTTGCCACTTTGCCCTTTTCTATTTTGTTTTGATTGCTCTAATCAGCCCAATATTTCATAAATTTGTAACTCTTGTGATTTCGTTCTTATCGTTCAAAATAAATTGTACTTATTGTAATTGCTTTAATTGAAGAATAAAACTATTCAAAGAAAAAGAATAACCACCCTTCACTCCAATATAGAGTTTAAATTGATCATACCATCCATATTGATTAGAAACTGGAGGGGAGGGGTACTGAGGGAAGAGAGGGGCCAAAAATATGACAGGAAGCATATGTTGATGATGTGATGATGTATTATCACAAATGTTACCTTTTCATGAAACAATGGAAGTGTGTTATATAACTCTACAAAATGATAACTTCAAACATGTTATATGTATCAAAGCACTACTAATATTTATCAAAAGTGTATGTAAACCATTAATATTAATTAAAACTCTATGTGCATCATTAACATTCATTTAAAATGTAGGAGAATTTTTTCTTAACTAATGATCATGACTAAGCAAAAAAAAAAAAAAAATCTGCAAGTATGTACATGAGTGTGTAAGAGAAAGAGAAAGAGGACAAGAAAAATGACACGGAGAGAGAGAGAGAGCAAGAATGAGAGCAGAAAGAAGAGAAAAAATGATGAAAAGATAGTGAAAAGAAAGTGAAAGAAGAGTGAAAGAAGAGTGAAAGAAAAAGAACAAGAGAAATTTTAACAGGAGGTGGGCATGTGGCATAGCAATATTAAACATAAAACTGAGTTCTGGTCATGTATTTACATTGTGAAGGAAAATCTTTCCAAGCAACTGGGAAGGTAGAGTAGTGGTATATAAGAACAGATGTCTAGTGTTGTGCTGTGGAATCAGCTGTGGAATCAGAAATTGACATACTTTGCCCCAAAACACAGGCACTACACACAGAATTGTACAGAAGCTTAAAAGTGCCAGTGAGATGATGAGGTAATTCAGACCAAGAAGCAGCGTCGGAAATACACGAGGGCGACGGGCGATTTCGCCCTCATGACAGCCCAAATCGCCCCTAAAATTCTCAAAACCTAATGCTTTGGGGCGACTATTTATTTCAGAGTCGCCCCAATATATATGCCCCGTTTGAAAGTCTTAACAGTTTTTCTGAGCGAGTAAACCTTTATGATTCCATGAAAGTATAATACCTTCACAAGCATCGCGGTTTTGTGCCCGATTGATACGAATCAAGGAGTGTCAGTCGCTATGAAATTAATTGCAACCATGCTACCTCACCTCGCGATATCGCAAGTCTAGCCTGTGCATATTGCGCAATACATGCAAAGAGCTCATGCGCAGTGCACTGTCAACATTCTACTACCACACAGTTTCCATTCGGATCCCCCAAAATATCATCCTAGAATCCCATCAATATGCCATCCGGCGGTTTTTTCAGTGATGATATTTAGTCAAGAGATAGTAGTGTGATGCCTCTGTATATTTGGTTCAAGAAATTTATCACCTCAAAATGAGTCTGAAATCACAAAAACGGCTAAATTTCTGAGTTCAGTCCCACACAGTCTTTCGAGTCGGTTGCGAGATGATCGAAATTCAACAAGTAATATCGCCCCAAAAGTATCTGAAAAGGTATTTATATGTTTAGAACTTACTTTAAATGTGATATTTGACTGTCTCTTTTAGCCTTTTGTGGAATGAAGGTGTAGTCTAGAATATGAAAACTAGTTGTTTTTTCACAAAAGATTGCTTTGCAATGAGGGCTTTCTGACTCCCTGCTGTGACTGTACATGTCTGTGACTGCAGATATTTCTAGTGTGGCCGGGCGTGTGATCCTAACATATCATTCAGTGATCACTTACTTTGAACATTTGATAGTACAAATCCCCAATCTAATACAGTTTACAGTTATAAATGATCTGTGCTTTTATGCATTATAGTGAGTCTAAGAATGCCAACGGATACTTTAAAAAGTTACAGATGTGCGACAAAAAGCTTAGTAGCCCCTTAATAAGAAAAATAGCCCCAAGATTTACAACGGTAGCCCCAATGTAAAAAAAAAAAATAGCCCCTAAAAAAAAAAAATTAATTCCTACGCCAAGAAGACAAGAAGACAAGTTATTGGAACACTGCAAGTCAACATGTTTGGGACAAGAAAATGAGATTACAAGTTAATTGAACTCAGCAAGTTGACTTGTTTAGGACAAGAAGATGAGATGACAAGTTATTGGAACTCGGCAAGTTGACTTGTTTGGGAGAAGATAAGATGACGAATTATTTGAACTCAGCAAGTCAACCTGTTTGGGATGAAGGGATGAGATGACGCATTAACTGGAACTCGGTTAGTCGAATTGTTTAGGACAAGAAGATAAGATGACAAAGTTATTGGAACTCAGCATATCAACTTGCCTGGGAGAAGAAGACGAGATGACAAGTTTATTTGAACTCAGCGAGTCAACTCATTTGGGACCTACAAGAAGACGAGAAGACAAGTTATTTGAACTCAGCGAGTCGACTCGTTTGGGACCTACAAGAAGACGAGATGACAAGTTGCAAGAACTCGGCAGTTCCAACATCTCGTCTTCTCGTTTTCTTGGCCTAAGTTATCTCGTCACCTCACTGGCACTTTTAAACTTTCGTAGAAATGAGTGCATGGGATCACATACAAATGCAGCATGAATGCATGACCTGAACATTCTAGTTCTTGTCTTGTTGATATCATTTGAAGAACAATTCTTTTCAGGGAATTTTCCAACAATGATATTCTTCCTGACTAACATGAAAAGAATCTGAATGCTTACAAATTACTTTTCACTTCTCCCAGACCTCAAGCTTCTCTCTGCAAAATTAAAGCATAGCAATAAAGACAAATCTCTATAAATAACGTACAAAAAGAAGAAGCTGCTCGGCTAAATAATAAGCTAAGAGAAAAACTGAAAATACAAAGAGAGAAAAAAACTTGAAAAAGAATAAGAGCAAGGAAACAGAGAAAAAGCATCAGAAGAGAGAGAAAAGGTGAGAAACAAGACAGACAAACAAACGAGAAACAAGACAGACAAACAAACAAGGTAAGAAAAACAAGAAGGATGAGAGGGCAGACTTGACCCTTACCTGGAAATCCAGGCAATGCTTCTGTAATGTATGTCCATCTAATCATGTACTTGAGACCGTCCACTGTTTTTCCGCACCCACTTCAAGTTTCCTTTCTTTTCAAAGACACCAGATCACTAGTTTCGATACACACTGCAAAATAAATCTATCTATCACCACTCAACTTGACAAGATGTACGTGCAAGGAAGAAATATGCCATAATTATGCTTTGCACATCACATGGCTAGAATTTTGATTAAGTATCAGGCAGAACACGGACTTTCTCGGAATGAAAAGAAACTGTCCTTTGGCTGACCCAACATTAATTCAACCTGTTTCACTCTCGACTCATTAGCGTATCCCGGATATGACCAGCGGTATACTTTTCATTTCTTTGATACTTCACAATCTATATCAGTCAGATTTTAAACCTGATAAGTTGGATAACATCCAAGTTACACCTTTCCTGGCTAGAGATCTTGCATAATGTATACAGCAATGTACACTTAAATTTCTCTTGTAGCGGGTGAACTGCAGTGTAGTGGTCTCATAGGGAGGTCCTACATGGGTTCAAGTAAGTGCTGCCCAATGCTTTATATCCTTGGACAAGTTGTTTTGCTCACATAATGTCCCTCTCCACCCAGGGGTGTGTTTCATAAACCTGATCATAAAGTTACGAACAACTTGAGTATGGCAAGCCAAATGAGATTCTAAGTCATCATAAATAGCATCAGCTAAAGGTGAAATATGCAGATGTAGATTAACATTACTATTGTTTACAAATGTTTTTGCTGGGAAGTATATTTTTTGTCACAATTTAACTGAGATCATGAAAATTTGAGAGTATGAACATTTAAACAAGTAAAATTATCTTGTATGAAGATCGGAATAATAAAAGGAAAACTAAAATTGAAATTTTGGTTAACTGCAAGCCTAGTGGCTGGAGTAAAGGCCAAACCAGCTTTAAACCATAGCCAATCACAAGACTGACACGCCGTCACTACAATTCTAAATTGAGTTTGCTTTTATTCCTACAGGGAGGCTCCCAATAGCCTGGAATTTAAATTTTAGTATTCGTAAGACTATTTGGAACTTTGATCATTAAGATTTTACAAGTTTAAATGTTCATATCAAATGCTACAACAAATTTTTCCAAAATCAGATCACAGATGGATCGTATAGTGTGCGGCGGGCTTAAAACGACTGAAAACAGGTATGCTTTACAAGTTAACAAGATATTTTGCTGAAGAGAGGAAGGAATCTCCTTCAAGTATATCATGAAAATCATTGTATTATTCCACGATGATGGATAACAGTCATCATGAACTCTATATCTTTCATGACGCAGTATCCCAAATGAGAACATCTTGAGGGGAAAAATCGGGGAGAAAATTTCAAGAAATGCCTGTCTGGTATTCATGCAAATTGGCCAACGAGCATCGTCCCTCGGGATAACATTGCCCATGACATGGAGGCAGACAAGATAAAACATTAAATATGAGAAGGAATCTGTCTTTTAGAAACAAGTTCTCTCTGGTCATGTGGCCAGCCAGGGGGGTAATCAATAATACAAGGAATGCAAGAGGGGCTGTATGAAAAGACCATTTAAAATGTTCGGTGTTCTTGTTCTATCCTCTACCTAACAATTTCTTTAACAATAGGTTATAGGAGAGTGTTCATGAGCTTGACATTACAGAGGGCTGGCTTCCCAACAGAACAAAACTCCTGATGGTTTACGAATATATGAAATTTACTTCCCATCACAATTAAATTCTCTTTACATATCGTTTATTCGTGTCAACATTCACACTCATGATCTTTAAAATGTTTTGTGCATGCAAATAAAATAAAAGGGTTACAGGAAAGTGTTGAGGTAATCAACACTGGAAAATGCTGGATACTCCTAAAGGTATATGAAATCTATTAGCCATCACAACAAAACTTTCTTCAAATATTGCTCTATATTCTTGTCAACATTAACACTCATAATGAAACATTTTTACAGAATTCCTTTTTTAGCATACAAAGAAAAAAAAAGGTTACAGGGAAGTGCTGAAGAACTCAACAGTAAAGAATGCTAGCTATATACTCCTGAAGATTTATGAATATGAAATCTATCACCAATCACAACAAAACTCCCTTTAAAATGTTGCTCTATATTCCTGTCAACATTCACCCTATCAGCAAATGCTGTTTTTCGTAAGGGTCCATACACACATAATAAAAAGAACAATATACAATAACAAGATAATGATAACAAAACAAAACAAAACATAGATAAGTAAAAGTTATACAAAATACATAAGAAAAGAAAACGATAACTAAGTATATAGAACACATCGAAAATAAAGTTAAGGAGAAAAATAATTAGAATATGTTGTACAAAAGGAAACAACAAAGCAACACAAAGCAAATAAGGAAAAAAAAACCAACCTTAAAAACTACAAAAACGAATGCTGGTTACTCCTGAAGGTTTATGAATATGAAATCTACTTCTCATCACTTTAAATGTTGCTCTATATTCCTGTGAACATTCACACTTAGAATGAAATCATTCTTTATTATGTTTTGTGCATACATAGAAACACAAAAAAACAACAACAAACAAACAAGAAATCTGGGTTACAGGGACGTGCCGAAGTACTCAACATTTAAGAAAGCTGGCTACTCCTGAAGGTTTACGAAAATGAAATCTCTTTCCTATCAAAACAAAACTCTCTTAAAATGTTGGTCAGTATTCACATAAACATTCATACTTAGAAATAAACATTTCTTTACTATGTTTCATGCATACAAAGAAAAGGAAAGTTACAAGGAAGTGTTGGAGTACTTGAGAGTGAAGTATGCTGGCTGCACCTAAGGCTTTATGAATATCAAATCTATTTCCCATCAAAACAGAACTCTCTGTATATATTGCTCTATATTCATATTTACATTCACAGTCAGACTGACACATTTCTTTATTTTATTATTTTTTTTCTTCAAATAAGGTCATCATTTCATGTTTTCATTTGACTGCATTCTGGTATGAGTTTATGGAACAACACCTTCTTTACTTTATAGCGACATAGCGGACCAAATGACAAAGTCTGTTATGTAGTATGATAGTGATTATGGCACCTAAAACAACTTCATTTCTTAACACTGCTTTATTTCAAACTACCACAATAACAGCATTATAGTATCACTATCTTGTTGATCATAAAGCTTCTTTTATTAGTGAGGGCATCTCGGTATGAATTCCAAGAGCGGGGCATCCTTGAATTAGTATTAATGACTAAAAATTTTAAAGAATAAAAAAAAAACCACTAAAAGTAAATGAGTCCCATCATTTGCCCAAAAAAAAAATATTGAACAAATTGAGCTTTGGATTTATCATTATCTAAAGCTATGTCACTACAACTGTGGCCGAAGAGACAAATCACATTACCACCTGACCTACGTGCAATATCATCTCTTTATTTTTTTAAGAGGCAATGTAAACAACTTACCTTTCTAAATACCTTTCAAACGAACACTGAAAGATTTGAGATAACAAATTCTACTGATATGCTTCTTGCTTTGATTTTTCCCCCACTCTCTCTCTCTCTCTCTCTCTATTTCTTCTTTTCTTCCTTCTTTCCTATCTCTCTTTTCTTCCCCTTAAGTTTTGTATCTTGTCTCAACCATGTTTGGTACTTTATGTAGTTTTATATTCTGTACCTATTCTACATGTATTAAGTAATTTTTGTTTTTATATTTATGTATCTATGTATTATTTAAATGTATTTATGCATTTGTATATTTTTATTGTATACAGGGCCCGTTGGAAGATCAGTATTCGTTATTGAAAGGGCTAGCCTGTTAATAAAGACCTTAATAAATAAATAAATAAATTCAAAGTTCTCTAGGTGATACTGGAGGATTTCTAACCTTAAATACATATGAATTAAGATGATCCATCCCACTTCTTTCACTGCTTTTCAACTGTGGCTGAAGGGAGACATATCACATTTGATATAAAAACCAGGTTTTCTTTCTCATTTGCTTTCAAGGGAAATGCACCATCCATAAATGCTTGAAAAATGGAATAAATTGATGCAAATTACCCTAATAAATATTTTGTCTAAACTTTGTTTTGTTGGAGATGAGTCACTCTCTGCAATGAGCGCTTGATTAGAATAAATTACAGAGGGCAGCGATGGGCTAGGCCCGCTCGGGTCATAAAAATGGACAAGGGAATGAAGGAACCACCTGTCCAAGGGATCGGGGGTCCTCACTTACTTTGAGTCTCGACCTCATGAATTCTGGATGAGCGGAGGGAGCGGTGCACTGAATTAAAAGCTTCCTTGGGATGCGGTCCCTTCCTCCCGGAGGAGAGCCTGTGTTTGTGAATATTAATGATACCTCGGTGTAAGTTATCTTCCTGCCCTGTGGATGAACCCCCCGCTTCCTAATTCTGCTCATCAGGAGATGTCCGTTGCTCTTCTGGTATTTGTTTTACCAATCTCTTTCACTTTCCATCATCATCTTTTTTGATCCTCATCTCCCCAGCTTTTAACCCATAGTGGTACAGAGTTTCTTGAAGGGTTAACTTAATCACCTCTCTCTCCTGAAGATGTTGTACCATGGGTTAATACACCATATTTGTGATTGCTCATCAACTCTCCTCCACTCTCCCTGTCTCCCCATCTCTCCTACTTCTGACACATGATGATCTGTCTTTCTTCCATCCTCTTTCTTTTTTGTCTCTCATTTCCCCAGTTCTTCACACACAGTATGTGTAGCTGCTCATCAACTCTCTTCCACTCTCCCCATCTCTCTCTCTCTTACTTCTAACACTTGACGGTCTCTTGTATTCTTTTTTCTTGTCTCTTTTCTTTTGACTCTCATTTCCCCAGCTCTCCATACACAATGTGTGGCTGCTCATTAACTCTCTTCCAGTCTCCCTATCTCTATTTCTCTCTCTCTTTCTTACTTCTGACACTTGATGATCTGTCTTTCTTTTATTCTTTCTTTTTGTCTCTCATTTCCACAGCTCTCCATACACAATATGTGTGACTATCATTAACTCTCTTCAACTCTCCCTACCTCTATTTCTCTCTCTCTCTCTCTCTCTTACTTCTGACACTTGATGATCTCTGTCTTTCTTCCATTCTTTCTTTTTGTCTCTCATTTCCCCAGTTCTTCACACACAGTATGTGTGGCTGCCAATCAACTCTCTTCCAATCTCCCTATCTCTCTCTCTCTTACTTCTAACACTTGACGGTCTCTTGCATTTTTTTTTTCTAGTCTCTTCCTTTTGTCTCTTATTTCCCCAGGTCTCCATACACAATATGTGTGGCTGCTCATTAACTCTCTTCCACTCTCCCTATCTCTATCTCTCTCTCTCTCTTACTTCTGACACTTGATGATCTCTGTCTTTCTTCTATTCTTTCTGTTGTCTCTTATTTCCCCAGGTCTCCATACACAATATGTATAGCTGCTCATTAACTCTCTTCCACTCTCCCTATCTCTCCACCTCACTCTTTGCTTCTGACACTGGATGATCTCTGTCTTTCTTTGATCCTCTTTCATTTTGACTCTCATTTCCCCAGCTCTCCATACACAATATGTGTGGCTGCTCATTATCTCTTCCAATCTCCCTATCACTCTCTTTCTTTGCTTCTGACACTTGATGATCTCTGTCTTTCTTTAACTCTCTTTCTTCTACCCATCCTCTTGTTTGACCTTACGTTCTAAGTGAAAGTAGTGTGAAGAGATAATTAATGAGACTGTGCATGTCTGATTGCTAATCTATATTTGGCACCTTGGCAGTGATGAAATCCCTGCCATACACATCAATCTAAAGGAAAATTTTTCCCTTAAGACTAATCTGTCTGTCCGTCTTTCCATCCATCTCTCCTCTGCCCCTCTCTTTCTCTCTATCTCCTCTCTCTTCTCCCCTGTCCATCTCTACCTCCCCCCCCCCCCTCTCTCTCCCTTACTCTCAGTACATCTCTCCATAATAAAACTACCTCTTTCCTTTCTGTCCTCTTAAATCTTATGCAAAAAATGAAAAGAAAGGAAAAAACAAACACACAAAACATTGCTTATAACTGATACAAACTGGTTTGATTTCCAATGGTGGATTAAAATGTAGTCTGCCACCACCTCCTATAAAGTTTCCATGACTCAGACCCTCCCCAACATGTACTTGTATATCTTTATACTTTAATCTTCTAATGCATCTCTCCACCTCCCCATCTCACTGTCATCTCTCTCTCTCCCCCTCTCTCCTATTTCCTTCTCTCCCCTATCATCACTATATCTAACTCTCTCTAGATTCAAACAGAGAGATGATTAATCAAGTGTACTTTTATACCTCAATGAAGACTGATTAGACCAATCGCTTTCAATGAGCAAAATACCATTTCAAATGTTTCATATTTGATTTATTTATTACCTTTGATTCAGTGGCTTCCCTCATATTCACTCTCTCTCTCTCTCTCATGCACTCTCTCTCCCTCTTTTTCTCTTGCGCTCTCTTGTACTCTCTTGTGCTCTCTCGCACTCTCTTGTGCTCTCTTGTGCTCTCTTGTGCTCTCCCTAATACTCCCTCTTTCTCTCTGTTTCTTGTCACTGCCTGTTGTTTATTATTCCCTGAGTAAGCCACCTCCACAATTTAGCACACATCTATGTTTCTCCCGATGCCTTGATATGAAAAGTGACAGCCCCTCACCCAGGCGCAGAGACATGATTATTTCAACATACCATGCAACAACCAGGAAACTTCTGGGAATACGCTTTAAATGTCAAACACAGTGAGCCTCAAATAATTCATTACATCATGAGAAGAAAGGCAAACTGTACTCTAGGAGACTCCATAGGCTCAAAGCCTCGGGAGACCACACTTTTAACATTTTCCCTTCAAGCGCTCACCGTTTTGCTGTGGTGATGAAGAGAGACCAGAGAGGAAATTAGAGGCTTCTCTGGAAAAAAAAAGAAGTAACCATCCATTCCTGTCATAGAGCTTCTTTGAAATGTGAAGTCTTGAATATGACATCACAAACCTCAACTATCCTTTTACATATCCACACAGACAAGACAAATTTTGATTAAAAAACACATATACATTTTTCAATGAAAACTTCAGATTTTTTCTGCATTAAAACAGTAACTACCATGATGCCTATCCATGCAATCTTAGGTTTGATGAATTTGATGTGTGTATAACAAAGGGACACACATTTTACTTCTTTTATTATGAAATTATACAGAAACAACAACAACAATAATAACATGTTTTGTTTACCCAGCATAGCCTCTTCTGTATACTGTTCTCCCAAAGGGTCCTGCGATCACATTATTACCCCCACTTCAGTATTGCAACCATAGTGCTCGGTGCATTCACGCAATAAGTCCTACCAGGTATCTCCTAACTACACCTGGGTTCTGTGTGGCAATTGTAGATCAATGTATTGCCAAAGGGCATTGGTGCTGCCCTAGTGATTTGAACCCTGTACCTACTGGTTCACAGTCCGGAGACTTATCCACTAGACCACAACACCCCTACAACAAAGTAGAAAAGTCCCAACTTCTATTAATAACTTTATCCTATTCATGAGCTGAAATGAGTCACATAAATGAAAGAAAATGAGAGAGAGGTAAACAGTTTTGAAATTGTGTATATTTTACAGATGAACATCCCCTGGCCATGCATCTGCTTGTCACACAACTGATACAGCATTTGAAAGAAATTTTCGTAAGGTCAAAAACAAAGATGGTTAAAGATGGATGGTATATTCACATCTTCCGAAGATCACATGTTATAGGCTGAGGATGAGAAATGATAGCAGAAATATTGATAAAGAAGAAAAAAAGATAGTGGAGACAGGATGAGAGGTGCATGTAGACCGCAATTCAAAACAGACGTAAGACTAAGTAATAAAATTCAAACACTTTTAAAAATAGATATATTAACAAATTCTACCATTTTGACTGCAAAAACCGTTAATGGCCATCTTTTACATTTCTAAAGTAATACCACCATGATTTCATAAAACCAAGAAAAGCCTTCCATATTTTGATACCTCACTCATTATATACGAAAGAAAAGGTTTGGAATCATGATCTACAGGATCAAATATTTCTTATCATTTCCTTAAAGACATTGGTTAACATTGTTATGATATTAAAAAATATCGTTTTGTTAAATGAAAATGGAATAAACATAAGGGTTACAGTGTATAAATACCAGTCTGAAAGTTTGAGAGCATAATATCCACAGGAAGTATTTTCAAATATTAGAAATGTGAACCAATCTTTGAAAAATATAAGAGGGACGATTGCATGGCTCAAAAGACCGTACTGTGTGTATTGGCGTATCACACGCAGCAGAAGGCAGATAACGGTACTTTTTAATTCGTGCAAACCGTCCTCTTAGTTTATTGTCTCTTGAGACAAAAACTAATAAAATCGTGGTCTGCGTCTAACGTACAGTTTTTCATTCCGAATTATGATTGTTTTCAGGGTTTTTGAGTACAAATACAAGTACTCATACACATGTTTCATCTTAGTTTGAGAATTTTTTAAATCAGCTGCTCATAAAGTTAGCCAATGCCTTTAATTATTTTGCAACTTCATTTGCAAATATCTCAAATTTCCAAGAATGGATATATAGTTTCTTTTAAAATCAAGCTCTTTCATTACATTCCTTGGATATAAAATAGGAGATATCATGTGATAAAGGGGTAAAGCTACTGAACAGCACATTTTTCAGTGTGTGAGCAGACAACATTACCGCATCTCAAGTCAAAGAACAGGAAACTTTCGCCATACATGCATCATCCACACATACCCTTGGAAAGCCCCAGGTGTATAGCTTTTAGATGGCAAGTCTATCACATTTATGGATGGGCAGCCAAGGTTATGCACGGAAAAATATGGACAGCCAAGGTTATGCAAGGAAAAAGTAATTTGTTTTTATGAAATTCTCCTTAGATCATTTTCATTCACATTACATGTGCATCAGTGTGTTGAAAGGATAGTTAGCGAGTTCACAGAAAAGTAGTACAATAGCAATGAAGTTATGCAAGATACTTTCTTTCCTTTTACCATTACACAGCACAGATAAGGAAAGACAGAGAATATCGAGTCCTCATTTAAAGTTACATAGATATCCATGATGGAGCGGGGAGGGGGGGGGGGGGTAGTGGATGCAACTTATATAAGTATCCTTTATTTTTTAAAGAGGGAAAATGGTTATAAAGAAACATGCATTTCAATCAATTTTCATGATTTTTTTTTATACAATGGATGCACTGATATAATCGTCCTTCATTTTGTTATTCTTATCTAATTTCCTGTCCTTGTACAAGGGGAAAATTGGTTAAAGCGACAAATGTTTCCATCAATTTACATTTTTTTTTTTACAGACAGATTCAACTTTCATAACCAACCTTCCCCCCACCATTCATTTCTCTATATGTCTGGGGAAGAAAATTGGTTAAAGCAACAAATATTTCAATTAATTTTCATGATCTTTTAGAAAGTGATTTCTTGTGGCAATTGTTCATACTTCCTTTCATCTGTTCAGAGCCAGAAGAATCTTAGGAAAGTAATTTTACTTTACAAAGGTTATGTACACAGTTTCGGGAGGCCCTAAAAAATTCTCATCACACTCTACAAACTGGCTCTGTTCAGACCCAGAAGAATCTTAGGAAACCTTAAGTGATTTTACTTAAAGGTTATTTACAGTTTTGGGAGGCCCTAAAAAAAAATTCTCATCACACTCTAAAAACAAATCTAGTCATATTTGACAGACTAGTACTCCTGAAGTAAAAAAGTTACTCAATAAAAGTGAAAATGACCAGAATTCTAATACAATATTTGACAAGAATGGGATCGCACTGGCTCCAACAATGATCTGACACGATTCTAGTGAAAATGATCAGAATTCTAGGAAAAAATTTGTTCATTTTTACTAGAATTCTGGTCATATGATCTGGTCATCCTACAATATTTAAGTACTTGTTGTGCATCAGTGTGCATAAAGTTAAGTGCGCTTATACTTGGTGTGAGCTACTACACACATAGCAATATGAGTTGGCATGCGTAGAGGTTAATGCGCTTCAAACTTTGTATGCACACTGAAGTAAGCCTTCTAAACCTTTGATTGACTTCTCATCGATAAAATATGGACAATCTTAAAAGGTTCCTCTTTTATTGAAGAACAAAGTTTCATTGTATTATGATGCCTGTCTTCATTTCTATTATACTATCTATCTGCTCTTGCCGAAGCCGTATGAGCGCTTATACTCAGCATGACGACTTAGAGATAAACTGCGATCATAATGTGAAAGAAAATGTTTCAAACCAACTTGGAGAGTTAGAGTAGTACAGGTGTCCAGTGTGAGATTTGAAGATCATCAAATTGATAAGAAATTCACTTACTTTCCCCAAAATGTACTTGAACTGTAAAAAGAATATATGGAACCACCACACTAATCTGGCATGAATGTTACCCCAAACTTTTCAACTTTATTCTTGTCATATTTCCAATACGAGGGCATTCAAAGAGCATTCCTTTCGAGGGGAACTTTTTACTATGATATTCTTTCTAACTGACATGGAAAGAATGGGAAAGCTCAAAAATTATTTTTCACCTTTCCCAGAACTCAAGCTTCTCTTTGCTAAGCTTTGTACGACTGATACAAACAGCCTCACCTTGAGTGGCGAGAGATTATATAATGAACTCATTCTCATGTAACATTTGCAGAATATCAGGTAAAATCGAATTATGAACAAGTCTGAAGTGATATTAAACATCCTCAGGAGTAATGCTGAAGGTGATGGACTGTGTTCCTTACACAAGCCACTCAAACACAGAGAAGTAAATAATAGATACAATGTTTTATGACAATGCAAATATCAGGCATGATCACTACTGTGCAAATAAAAAACTTTGACCTAGAGAGAAAACTATTGTTATTGGGACGAGGCTGATCAAAGTATCCACAATATTTACCCAACATTTAGTCTATGATCTAATTTGATCTTGCAAACATCATCAATCAGCATATTGGAATTAAATCACATTTAAATCACTTACAAGTGCTCATAACCCCTCTATCAGTGCATGCAAGTTCGCTCCGATATCTCTATATTTTCATAACAAACTTTTTGAATTTACTTATCTCATTTCATTACATAAAATATTTTAAATATCACACCCCCCCCACCTCTTGGAATTGCATGAAGGGCTTGAAACTACAGGCACCAGGTACAAATGGGCACCTAAAATTCAAAGTCTGGACCCGAAAATTTCAAACTGTTAACATGGACTAGAAGCATACACATCAAAAAGTCAATGTTCAGATCTTTCATAACAAAATTAAGTGCACAGCCCCGTTTCACGTCAAAAAACATAGAAATAAACATCAAGTTTTTATTTCATTTATTACAGTAGTAATGACCGTATAATCCTTCCACTGTAACAGTCCAATCTACAGCATAACAGTAAAAAGTGTATGTATAATATGTGCGTGATTGGTTAAATTTGCATCACGTGACGTGGAAACATTTTTTATAGTGCACAAAAATTGCCCTTGGGATAATTCAGTATTTTTCGTCACATGATGCAATATAGTGAATGATAGACCATGCACTATGATCTTCATTAGTGTCCTTAAAATCCAACCAGGTCACTGTATCAGATTTAATCCCTACCTGATACCATTTTATAACTGATAACTAAACAGTAGGGCACTTGAATAACTTTGGGTCATTATCCGAGGTACATTTCATTGAATTGTCTATAGTGTTGAAAAATTAGGCAAAAACCAACACTCTGGTTTGTTGGCACTACCTGTATACAGAATCAACTGATATAAAAACAATTAATTTTCCAATGTTAAGTCACTCACTATGAACCTTGATCTCTGATCACTATATTTTGACACACCTAATGAGTTGAATTTTCTCAGTGCATAATGCTATGTCATTGAGGTAAAGGTAACTTGAGGCTAAAAGTCATTTCATTAACAGGAGAAAGAAACTTATCGAATTTGCAAAGGCACTGATCTTCATTTTGCCACTCCATACACAGGGAAGAACCTGGGATCTGGTAAATTGCTGGAAGTTACAGGGTATGAAACTGTTTTGCTCACGGGGCAGTGACCACAAGATAGCAGGTACCTCTCAGGGAAAGGAGAAGGTGCACACATTGAGTGACCTGAAATCTGATGGCCAGGGTAGGAATAACTAAAAAAATAAAAGCACCTCAAACCCACATTCAAGAAAAATCAGATGATGCTTACTTTTCACTTCGTACATTTTGAGAATCTGTTGAGATTATAAAGGGTGCTCAATTATATACTTCAAAACAGAATTACTGCTAAGTCCAAATCCTTGGACAACCTGTAGAAACATGTTATTGAATTGACATGCACTTCAATGAGATGTCCATGAACTTTGATAGACTTATGACAGTTTCAATAAAGAGGCCCCTGAAATACAACAGAAGGACATTACTCATCCTTTACCGTTATATCTGACTGAACAGTTCCTCATTTTTGTTTAAAATTAGCCACACCTTCTGACAAGCCTGTGCGCCAGGGGGCTCCGTGGTACGAAAATCCCTATCAGCACATGTACTGTGAGTGATAGAAGAGTCAATACAGATAACTAAGGTTGCAACTCAAGGGTCATAGAAACAACAATTGATACAGATACGCTAAGATATCTTGTACATATCATGACCTATTGTGTTCTTGGTATTTGGATCAGAGTAATCAAATATTGAATAAGTCAAGAATAAAATCCATACTGTTGAGTAGGAGTAGCAGCACTGGTTTATAATGTAAATAGGAAAGATAAATATCAGCTCTAGTTAGTTTCTTAATCTGTTATATTCACATATTCTTTACAATTGGGGAGACTAATGACATGCAAAAATGTAATATGACAATTTCCATCTGAACCTACATGGAAAATTTCCAAATTCATAATGGGATAATGACTCAAAGGGATTACCCCCTTCCCCCTGAAGCTATTATATGATATGGCCAGGTGCTATTGATTATGTTCTACTTACTATTTGTTTCATAGTTCATTTTACAGGAAAACAGCTTACATTCAAAATTCAGCTATTTAGAATTGATATTTGCATTTTATCAACTGAATGCAGATAAATTTCACAAATTGATTTTGGGGGTGTCTACACACTGCACATGAGGTTCAAATATTTTATTTGAAACTGGTCTATGATGTAAATAGGAAAGATAAATATCAGCCCTAGTTAGTTTCTTAATCTGTTATATTCACATATTCTTTACAATTGGGGAGACTAATGACATGCAAAAATGCAATATGACAATTTCCATCTGAACCTGATATGAAAATTTCCAAAATTCATAATGTGATACTGACTCAATGTCATACGAGTAAAATTTATCAAAAATGGAAAGCATGACATATGGGGAAAATAGTTTTCATATTTTCCTAATTTCGGATCTCTTATAAAAATGGTAGGTTTATAATCAGCATATCTGACAGGTACTATTCAACATTTTGATTTTTGGCTGTGAAAGTAGTTCAATTCATTAATCAGGACTGTCATACAGGAATAAAATGTCAAATATCCATGAAAATCTAAATAAAATATACAACATTAAGACAAGTGGAAATTATTTACTTTTAAAGAAATAAAAAGATCTAGTAAGGCAATATGAATCATCTCCAAATCATAGGTAACATTATACCTGGAAGATCAATTTGAAAGAAATATCTCACAAGAAGACCATCCAACTATTCTAGCTTTCCATGACCCTTTAGACTGATTTTCAACAAGTGTTCTCAAAAGTTGAATTGTACCTGTAACTAGTTTTGACTAGCACTTGCATACCCTTAAAATGATGAGCAAATACTATCAGTACTAGCAGAGCTTATCCCCCCCAAAACTGGGAACCGATTCAATCCACAGAAGTCCGTAGACCTGTAGAACAAACAAAATACCCTAGACGTGAAGATGGCACATGACTGCTGATTTCTTTGATGGGGTCACAATCAAACCTCATTGAGACCTTCTGTTCGATTAAGATTAGTCAAATATTGCGAAAGCTAAAGCAAACTGCTGACACCTTGAATTGGACTGAGTGGTACTGACTGAGAGGAGTATGATGACGCCAATTTACATAAGAAGTTTGCTGCTTCTGATGTTTGACATTTGCTTTCAAAGTTCACATTTCTCATTAAACCAACATTGGTACACCAGGCAGCCTAATCTAGTTTGGAAAGTTACACAAAGTTATTTACAGATACTTAAGGGTTATTAGAACTTTTAAATCTACTTAAAGATAACTATCACATTAAATTAAAGCTATTTGTTAAGACATAGTTGGATATTTTTTATTATTTTGACACAGCGAACAACATATATAAATAAGTAGAAATTAATGTTCCAACAGATTTTTTTTCTTCTAATTTTCAATACTTAATTGATATATCTCGTTAAAATGAACAAACATGCAATTAGTTTCAATGATGTATGCATTCATGATTTGTACAAAACAATTTGAAATTCACAATCTCATAAAGGAATAAATTTATTAAAACTGAAGAGTGGTGATAAAAGATAAATTTAAATAGCATATAGACTTGGAAACAAATAACCATGATTCTGTACATAATAAAACATGTCAATTCTGAGTTAATCTCACATACCTAAGAAGGCCAATTATATTAGTTTGAGCTACAACAAATATTATATAAATCTAACGTGCTTAGGCTACATGTAAAGTCTGTCTTCCTTCTAAAAATTCAAAAGAAGGTCATGAAATGTTTCACTGGGCAACTACATATAAATGTTCCACAAATTCTTGTTCCAATGTTTTTTCAAAATCAAATGGGATTGTTTCTGCAGTAGAAATAATGAAAAAGAAACCATGGTACAAAATAAAAGTCATGAACTGTTTTGATACAAATGATCATGAACTTGCTGATAGAAATAAATCATTTTGGTTAATTTTCAGTTTATATGCAGGTATCCACAATAAATTTTTTGGTAAGGGGTCCGGATTGAAATTCCAGGGGTGGAATGTATTGAAACCCTATGTCAAAAATTGTCTCAGTTTGGGGGTCTGAAACTAAATTTTGTGGGTCCATGTGTCTCGCGTGTTAGTGTGGAGCCCAGTTATGTGTTTCTGGGAAAAACGATGAATTTTAATGAATTTCAATTTTCATCAGAGTCAAACAAGTACACCTACCCGGAAAATTGGTATAACATTATTTTGCTTGCTATGTTGGCTTAGTGTAAGCATAGCTGTAGGAACCATATTATGCACAAATCCATTGTAGTTCAAGACTGCAGATACCTACACCAGACACAGATATCACTATGTAGTGCTCAAGGACAGTTAAGATGACCCAGATGTGTCAATAGAATTGAATTAGAGTTTGTTACAAGCAAGGTGAGATATATATTCTTTATATCCCTTCACTCTTCCTGAACAACACCAATCAGAAGAGGATAATAGTCTGGCACGAGCCAATATATTAGTGAGGATGGTATGAATTTACTGATACAGTGAGTGACATAAGGTGTCTTACCCGGGGGAGGGGGGGGGGGCACTCAGTATATAATGTGTGGTGGGTATGTGCCGCGGAGAAGACCCCCATTTTTACACTCAAATTTCCGTTCCAAAGCATAGCATTTTCTTCTTATTGAGAAAAAGAACAAAGAAAACCGCTCCAAAGCATAGCATTTTCTTCTTATCGAGAAAAAAGAAGAAAGAAATCCATTCCAAAGCTCCACATGTTTTTAGGGTTTCACCGTTCCGGCCGCATTGATCTGTTACAATGAGCTTCATTTTTGGTGAAAAGCGGCCCGAACCGTACCGCACGTAGGCCAGCCAGCGCTGTCCGACCATCGCCTCTGTGCGAGCGCACCCGGCGCCTGTGCTGCCGGGCTAGCTGCATGCACATATGCCCGTTCTATAGGGATACATACGTACTCACATGCAGGCGAACCGTTCCAAAGACCCCCGTTTTCACAAACATTTGTAGTTCCGAAGCCCGTTCCGAAGACCCTCCTTTTCGCAATAACCCCGTTCCAAAGCCCCCGTTTTTTGTCTCACCCGTGGCACATACCTACCACTTTTGGGGTTGAGTGTGCCCCCCCCCAGGGTGTCTTAAAGGTAGCCCATCCCTTTTGCAAAATCTAAGAAAATCCATACAACTTGGCATGAGTTTAGGATATGCCCTTCTGATACTGTTTATTTAATCTTACGGTCATGCGTTGCCTAAGTTATTAATACAAAATAAAAAATCTGGCTACAGACCTTTAATAAGCAAGTCGGATCAGCTCACCGGCAGTACCGTAGATACCTAGCTAGCTAGCTCAGCCGAGCAGCTCGCGCGCGGCCACCACATGTACTTACATAATTATAGTAGCGCTTGTAACATGAATCCTTTCATTGTGCGCTATCTTTCAGCTGAGGAAGCTATTCTAACTATTGGTGGAATTAAATTTCGAATCTTCAGATATTTTTTTCATGGTATGAAAATAGTAAGTTCTGATAAATTATTGAAAATTATTTCCTGAAAACCGAACTTTGTCATTTTCAGGGATAGATTATATATATATATAGCCTTTCTCTCTACAATGATGACAGAGTCAGGGAACTGTCAGAATTAGGCCTGCAAAAGGAACGGGATACCTTTAACATGACCATGAACACTCTTGTTTACCCAAGAGGAAGAGCAAGTGAGAAAGAGAATTCAGAAGATGAACAGTCTGTCTGGCACAAGGCAAGTTCAGGAGGTAAAAACTTCAGGACGTATATGAGACAATGCTGAAAGAGACAAACAGAAAGGAGAGAAAGAAAGAGAGAGGGGTGTGGCAGAAAAACCGACAGGCACTGAAAAACACCCAGAGAGAGAAAGAGAAAGATTTTTAAAAAGGAGAAATAAAAAGATACAGAGACAGGCAAAGAATGACTTTAATGAACTCTTTCTGTCTCTTCATCACTTTGTCAGACCAAGCGATCCCTAATATGACCTTTCTTCAAAGCTGTATTTTTCAGTTTGCTGCAAGATTATTGATTTGCTACATTCCAGTAATTAATTTATTGCAGTGATTTTGAGATCATCTACCAACCATCCCAGACAGACAATCTAGCTAATTAAGGACAAAAAGGATGCTTAAAGAGAGGTCATCTGCAGTTCAGGGATGGAGACAGACAGTACTATTGATCTGAAGTAGGCTTGTGAAGTCTCCACTGCATTTTATCGTGATTATTAATCAAGATTAGAGAGATACTAAGACTGCCAATTTTTCTCATGGGTCTAACTTCAATCTTATTTCAATACATCTTGTCCTGTGAAATCATTTCATCCAGGGCTCAAATCTGTACCTTACAGCATACTTCCAAGTACTTTGTTTACCAAGAACTAATCAAGAAAACGTCTTTTGCACAAATGATCAAACTTCACTTTTTTCTTTCATTAAAATCTGTTCCAGATTAAACATGAAATGATATGTTTTGTAAAAAAAATTTCACATTTTCTCCATTATCTCTAAAGATGCTGCTTGTCTCTTTTTGAACTCAACATATCATCACCTGGCCTGGCAGAACGGAATTAACGCACATGCACGGTGCAGTGTTATATATCCCCTGGTTGGCAGAAAGGCGTTAACACTGTACCTTTCGCGTAGCACACTTGAGCTAACTCCCTTCTGCCAGCCGGGGGGACATATAAAATCACGCATGCCTATGTGCTTACGCCCTTCTGCAAGCCGGGCAACGATATGTTGTGTCAATTACATTTTCCCATGATATATCTTGAGCTTAGGAGACAAGCTGCACCTTGAGAGATAATGGAGAAAATATGAATTTTGTGTACAAAACATATTAAGAGTTGTCCGCAAAAACCTGCCATTTTGAAGCAACATTGCCAATTTGAGATTTTTCAAACTTTCATAACTTTCTCATTTTGTAACCAATTTTGATGGAACTTTTGAAAAATTGCTTCTCTCTATCCACTCTTTTCATTAAAATTGATTTTTTCCCCAGGGTTTTGGTTCCCTTTAAATTCTGTTATCCTTGGTCCTCCACAAGCCTTAGGACCTTAAAAAGATTCAACTTATGAGTTTGCTCAGACAAGAAAATTTAGTCTTCAACGACATATTTCTAATATTTACCACAGCATGGCTTGTCCTTATTCTCATAATGTCTATGCACAGAGAAATTAGATACCATATACGGCAACCCCCTTTGAAATACCTTAACCATTATTTCCGGAGTATACCACCAAATACCATTAAGAATGAAGCAATAAATATCAACATAACACTTTTATTACATGCTCACACATAGAGTAAATATTGAACTCATATCATGTAAGTATCGTATATTATCGATCCAGACAGTTGACCTCTATCATCAAAATTTTTGCGGTTTACATTTGATCTTCCTTTGATTATTCCTAATGAGCAGATTTTCATTTCTTTCTTGTTATATGTCAAACCACCAGGAGGTTACTTGAAGTTCACCATGGGATGCAGTCAGACGCCCTGATTGATAGAGACGAAGGAACCGGGAGATGTCTCCTATCCATTTCATTGCTCAGATTTCATATATGCAAAATATGGAGGCGAAATGATGTCAACAAGATGAAGGGCACCCTCAGGCCATTTCTGCTGATTCATTAGAAGCTACCATAGGAGAGAGAGAACGGCAGTCCCATTTATTAATATATTCCGCTGCCTGCAGCCAAGTTAGCACTGGCACAGAATTTGGGCTTATCAAGGGGATTTGTCGCTGAAATTCGAATGGGATCCATGCAAATCAAGTCTAAGTTGTTTCTAATAGCTGAGGTTTTTCATGATTCTGAAATTGAATGAAACAGCTGCATATAATACACCTATCTAGGGTAGGTTTTCAATTAACAGTACTTAGTCATGTTTCATTAGATGAATTATCCATAACATATATTAATTGAGATGAATTTTTATAGCAGAAAATTATTCTCACACTTCAGAGCTCACTGACAAGTAAAATCTCATATAAAATTCCCAATGAAAATACAAAATATTTAATACGAGTGTTAACGAAAAACAGAAGAAAATTTCTGACTTTCTCTTTAACATAATCCATTCAATATGTTTTCAATAGCAACAGATTGATATCCAGCAAATGCATTGCACTTTTAAACTAATTTTAACGATTATATTATTTTAACTAAATGACTTGTTTACAAGAGTGTTCATGTAATTGATGGTCATAAAAGAAATCAATACCTTCAAATATGATATTTTGCACTTTCACACAGATTGAAAACAAAGAAAAGTGAATACCGTTTATTATTTCTTAACCACTTATGAACACATAAATTTCACATACTGGTAAAACATTTACTGGTACTTCTAGCAGAACTGTACATATACATGTAACTTAGCCTAACCATTTATGTTGGATGCTATATTTAAATGTCTTGTTTACACAACTGATCACTTAATTGATGGTTATAAAAGAAATAGGCCTAGTTGCAGAGGGTCACAGCACCAAACATCCTTGCCCTGTTCTAGACTCAAAGCAAGGTTCAACAGCCGGATGAATCAGCTCAACTCTGCCAACCACTCTCCTCAAATATATCTAAATCACAAAACATAATTATTCAAATTATGTTATAATACTGAACTTTATACATGAATAAAAGGTTAGTTGAATCTTAAACACACATTACTATTGCACTGATTTCCAGATCCAACCAATACCAACTGGAACTACTTTGGTTCAAAAGGGCACCACTACAGATGTTCCTGGGCTGAACTGCAAACTCGTCAAGATGATTTTTCTGCCACATCATCGCCTACCATCACAGTCCACATGGGCTGAACGTGATAACTTAACAAATATTGGTTTACATTTGAATACACGAGGAAATGGCAAAGTCTGGGTTGTGTTGACTGGATAAACATTAACAGGCTCTACCATTCACATGCAAAGTCCAAGATTACAAAACTCCACCTAAATATATCCATTCTCCATACACTGTAAGCTATTTGCATTTTTAAGCTCAACAAACTTGGATAGCACCTGAACCATGCCCCACATTTCCCTGCATCTCCCTTGCCAACTCTCTCTCTCTCTCTCTCTCTCCTTAACACTCCCCTCTTCTATATTGTTTGATCTTTTTTTCTTTATTTCTCTCTCTCTCTCTCTCTCTCTCTCTCTCTCTCTCTTCTTTTCTACCCAGTTTTCTTTTTCTCCTTCCTCCAGCTGTGGAACATTTTGCTTAAAGTTTATTTTAAGTATCTCTTTTCTTTTGGGTAGAATTCATTCAAATTTACAGGTATCCTTCTTGAATTCTCTAGCCAACTCCTTCTTTCTTACTTCAATTCAAGTTTGTTTCCTAATCTAGAAGATTTCAACCACTTTTAATTGTTTTTTGTAATAATTTCTGTTTTGATTTTTCTTTATTTTTTGAGAAGATCCATATCTACTTAAAATGTTACTTTGCATGTTTCTCTGCATGGAGGCATTGAGATATGATTACATTAGGTTGACTGTAAGTGAAGAAATTAGGAACCATAGCATGACCTGCAGGCAAAAGGCAATTTGCTCATGCAGTTTATATGACATAATTCTTGAAATCTCCCCCATGACTAAAATACTGTACAAAGTCATACTTTCTCTTGCAATAGTGGATCTAACTTAATTATATTTTGAACTTAATATTTTGAAGTATACACTATCATTGTAATGATTTTAATTGTTTGTTGATGTTCTGTTTTTTTAAACAAATTATAAGCAAATATTGCACTATTAGTCCTTGGGCATTACTGCAATGTTTTTTTTTTAATATATATCAATAAACCAAAATGGAAGTGAAGTAAAGTGAATTGAATTGAAATGAAAATACTTTTTTAAAAATGCCAATAGTTTATGACAAATTTCTTTATTATCTTCAATAAAATAAATCTTATGGTTGTCATTATCCATGTCCTGAATCAAACATGAATATCATGATATAAGTAATTAAACTACATAGTTTATCATATGTATTTTCATTTGTCTTTTTCCCATTTTTAATTTTTAATGATTAAATATCTAAATCCCTCAGTTGCAAAAATTATAGATATTCACACATCATACACTGTTTTGATATAAATTTGTACATCACTTACCATCAGTAAAAAAGAGTAATTTCGCTTTTACGGCTTAAAGAGGAAGTTCAGTAGTGGGAGAAATGGTGCTTCGGAGATTTAACTACTTTGGGAGGTAGAATGAACATTACTACATATACTGATGTCAAATGATTAATTTTAAAACATAGGTGATGTGTGTTTGAGCAAAATTGGTTCAGAAATTGCTAAAATATCAAATAAATAAACATCACGTTTTGTACGCTGACAATGCTACCCTGTGTAAAATAAAACTGCAATGAATAAATAACTAATAAATAAAAAGAATAAAATACAGAATTTTGATATGCTAAGAGATGTTTTAGAATGAAAATTATTCACTAGTGTATTTCTATATCTACAGAACTATCCATCACCTGTCCATCTATGGATGATTAATGAAACCATCTGATATTATCAGTGTAAATATACAAGCATATGCCCCTCCTCCTACTATATACACCCACTTCAGACTACAGACACTGGCTGGCACTTCAAACACTATCCACCTGATCAGTCTACAAACACTGCTCATGCATTATTCATGACCAGCGTCATTATGAAACCAGTCGCGTCATGGACCCAGCTCATGAATATTCTGATCAGGGCCTCGAGCCAGGCGAAAAGGTTGTGCAGCCTCACCGCTGTTAATATCAGCAGCTGGCTTCGTTTTGCAGAACAAGCTTGAAGGGAGGGCGTGAGGCGCTCCGGCCAGAAGTAGTTCCGTCATCATGCGTCCAGTGGCGTGATAGCCTGCCGGCTCGTTAAAAGCAGTCTGGCATGTCCAGTTGACCCAAGCAATAAGTAGGGCACAGGCAGCCTTCAATGTAACACTGGTTTTTGATTCACATGTAATGGCAAGCTCTGTCCCTCTGTCCACCTATTCCCCTGAGTCTGTCTCTGACCTCTACTGCATATAATGCTGCCAAACCCATCATTTGCCACAAATTCAGATATATAATAGGTGATGAATGAAAAGCAGCCATATAGCAAGCACTGCTATTATACGATTTCGTCCTTGTATTGACCTTGTATTCCACCAGGCAATACGGAAAAAAGCTTTTAATTCTGCTTTTATATAAAGGCCATGTGTATGGAAGGAAGGCTGTCCTGTATATAGTGGTCACCTTTACTATGCAAGAAATGATTGATGGGAAATAGTAATTCCTGACCATCCAATAGATGGATATCTCATTGTTCCTGCATATCACTTCTGAAATGGATATTATGATATGCTTCTGTTCCATTACGCTGCACGATAAATGAATGTCAGACTATTCAATGATGTACCTGCCAACCTTCAATAGCAGAAATTAGGAATATCTCAAGGAAAAATCATGATGAAGGACGTGTATTTTTAGTAAATGATAGGTTTCAGTACAAGAGAGGAATACATGGTTTATAACATTGCTTAGCATGGAAAGAAAAATTCTTGTTAAAATAAGTATAGTTGAAAGCTATGCAATGGACATAAAAAGGCAAGAATGGGCTAAATGTGTATAATTACAAATTTGTACAATTTGATGAATATTTTGGCAGTGCACGCACATGCATCAAATAAAAAGGAACGTTTGGAGTAAAAGAGCCAGTGGGTCTGACTTGAAGACTAAAGCCTGTCCATGCGTTGATCATCGAGGATCAGAAAAGGCGAACTTTTTTGCGCATTTGGAACCAGCGAGGTATGCAAAAATGAAGAGGTGAGAGAGGAAGCTATCAATTTGACGGTCAAGGCGACAGTGAAGACAGATGAGCAAAGGGATGAACCAGGTGAAGAGAGAGAGAGGGAAGGGACAGGGATGGGGACAGGCAAGGGGTTGGAATATCTATCTGGCTCCATACATGGACTCTTGACATTAATTAAGACAAGAAAGAAATGAAGCAGGTGAGGGAAGAGACAGAGAGAGAGAGAGAGAGAGAGAGAGAGAGAGAGAGAGCGATAAGAGTATAGGGAGATTGTAGGAGGAAAAGGGGTGGATCTAGCTCCATGCATCCCTTGACTTGTACATGAATTCAGATAGGAAGAGAAATGATGCAGGTGAGGGAAGGGGAACCAGCTAGGTAAGGGGAGAGAAAGATAAAGAGCATGGGAGATGGGATGTGGAAGAGGTGGAGGATGGGGAATGGGAAAAGGTCGGCACCTAATCCATGCATCCCCTGACTCTGTGCATGAATTCAAACGAGAAGAGAGATAAAGCAGACGAGGAGAAAAGAGAGAGGGAGACAGGAGTATGGGAGATTGAAAGTGGAAAATGAGTGGGATGGGCATCGGAAAGGGATGGTATCTAGCTCCATATATCCCTGACTCTGGACATGAATTCAGATGAGAAAAGAAATGAAGTGGTGAGGGGAGAGGGAGGTAGAAAGGAACAGGGAGAGAAATTAAGATAGATGATTAGAGAGACAGAAAGAAAGAAAGAGTTGGAGAAAGAAAGAAATAGGGGAAGAGAGATTGCTACGATAAATACACCATGTAGAAAGACCACCCATTCCGAGTGCGTTTTGTGTTCGCAACTCAAGTACCCATTTCTAATGTCTAGAAATCGAGTTCCCTCACTAAACAATATGAATGGGGAGAGAAAGGAAAGGGAGAATATACAGAAAGCAGGGGGAGAGAGAGAGAGAGACAGACAGACAGACAGAAAGGAAAAGGGGAGATAGAAAGGAAATATTGGAAGCTGTTCTCTGCATACTACTTAGCATTCATAAATTATAAGAATTATGATATCATGATTTATTGCAATGTCAATACATTAGTCTAATGGTAGTAAACCCATATGTATCAATTTTCATGATACTTTTGTATACATTGTACAATTCAAGTGAAGATGAATACATTGTATTTTTGAATGGGACATTTTTTTACATAGGTATTGACCAGATGTGCATTTTGCAACAAAGTGCCATGATAGAATATAAATTTCATCATTTTTAGGACCTGGTTTTCATGGGAGCTTTTCTATGAGCATGTTTATTAAGGGTAGCAGAGGGCTAATAAGCGACCCAAGTTCCGAACTAGCTTACCCGTTATCCTCGATAAACACGACGGCGACTTGATTACCGAACTAGCGTACCGGACTTGAGTTCCGCAAAAAAAGGAAGTTTGATTACCCGTTGAACGAGATCGGTGACTCAAGTCGTGCCAGTAAACACAACGCGACTTCGGTCCCGTTTCGTTTGGGAACTTTGGACTCCTGTTTCCGGATGAGATAAAAAGTAATAAGCCCGCCAGATTTGACCTTCACTGCCGAGTCACTTGCAGCTGGGCATGGGCTTGATGGTTTTGGGAACTCAGATCGCGACGATAAACATGACATCCAGAGACCACCCATCATGAGTGCGATTTGTGTTCGCGACTCAAGTACCCATTTCTAATTTCTAGAAATCGAGTTGCCTCACTAAACACACCCTTTGATAACTTATAAAATCTATGCTGTTACAAGATACTTGCAATACTCAAATATACTCATACATCTTATTCAATTTTAACTGCAGCACTATCACAACATGTATTTTAGTAAATTTTTTTTATCTGCAGATGAAATGCTGTGGAGGTGTCGTGGTGTAGTGGTTCATTCACTTGACTCTCAATCAGAGGGTCAGGGGTTTGAATCCCAGCCTGGCACTAACGTCGTTTGGCAAGACATTAATCCACGTTTGCCACTCTCTATCCAGGTGTAAATGGGGACCCGATATGCTAGAGCGCTACATATTTGGCCGCTAAGCTAAGGCCGGGGTAATAATGTTGGAGCGCCATGAGCGTCAGACATGACGGACCTGAGCGCTATACAAGAAGCCACCATTATTATTATTATTATTATTATAACTTCATGCACTGACTTATGATGAACAAATTTCAAAATTTCACTGTTCAACTGGTATGTCTCCTACAAGCCCTTAAAGGCATTGGTTAACATTTAAAAAAATCTTGTTTTGTTACTTGAAAATGGGATAAACATAAGGGTTATAGTGTAAAATTACCAGTCTGAAAGTTTCAAAGTATAATATCCACAGGAAGTATTTATAATTATCAAAAATGTGAACCAATGTTTGAAAAATATACGAGGGTCGGTTGCATAGAATAGACATAAGGAATGCGCATGCGCGTATGACTCACCTTACCGTACTGTGTGTATTGGCGTATCACGCTGTGGGAGGCACATAACGGCATTTTCAAATTCAAGCAAAGTGGTCCTCTTAGTGATTGTCTCGTGAGACGAAGGATAATAAAATCGCCGTTTGCGTCTAACTTACACTTTTTCATTCCAAATTACGGTTGGTTTCAGGGTTTTTGAGTACAAATACAAGTACTCATACACATGTTTCATCTTAGTTTGAGAATTTTTTAAATCAGCTACTCACAAAGTTAGCCAATGCCTTTAAACTAAACCATTACTCTATATATTGTATCAGTACTCCTGCATGATTCATACTATCCTGAGTGCAAAGGATCTATACCTCATTCTCAAGGTTGATTATCAAAGGTCAATTTGATTGAGAAATATGAAGGCTGGAAATCTGGCTTCTCTAATAATAACTGGGGCACATACATTTACACTTTTGGGGCACTAACCCAAGTTAGGTCCTTTGTGACAAAAGGCAAAGGTGTATATTCCAAATCATACACAAGTTTAGAAATTAGAAATATGTCAGCTTTTACAATCTACCTTTCTATTTCCCAAGATGAGCTAAACCTTTATTTTGTATATGAGGTGTCGTGGTCTAGTGGATATGTCACCGGACTGTGGATCTCGTGGTCCGAGTTCAAATCCCGCTGCAGCACTAATGTCCTTTGGCAAGATAAATGTATGAATCTACATTTGCCACTCTAAACCCAGGTGTCAAGTGGAAACCGGGTAGGATGTGAAAGTCACTGTGACTTGTTTAGCATTGTGAGCACCTGCAAAAGGCGCCTGGCTGAAATGCTCCCTAGGGAGTGGAGAAGGTGTATACGTTGTGTGCGGGCAAGCCTGAATCCGATGGCCAGGGTAATGATATTTCTGTAAAGTGCTTAGAGACATCACAGAGATGTACTACATGCTATAAAAACCCAGAATATTATTATCATCATACTATTCTCTTAATCTTCAATCAATTTTATCACAAAATCTTTAAGAGGGGCAGCATCCAGAAATGCCTAAACATTCTTTGAATGCCTACTTGAAAATTCCTTTGTCCTCATGCGCTGATAATAATCAAAACATTACTAATTTCCATCAATCTTTTTGCTATACATGCCACTGAACAAAAGAAGCTGTAAAAAGTGAAGAAACAAAAGTTATCTACTTTTGTTTCTAATCATAACATGCATTCAACTATTGAAGCTGATGAATAACATACAAAGAAAAAGACCAAGGGGATTTTGAACCAACGGGTCCCTTAAAAAAAAAGTCTGAGGTTGTGGTTTTAAGTGACTATTTTGGTCCCACCTATCTATAATGATGTAATAGATACAGTTCCCTTCGGGAGACAACCCTATGGGGAATCAGGGAGATGGTATTTTTAGCCCCCTGTTTGCTTTTAATAGCTACACACTCCTTGAGGATGGTCTAATATTAACTCCCATGAAAAAAGGAACTTGTCTGCACTCCAAGTTACCTTTCCGACAATGTAATCATGGCTCCTGGCGTTAGAACTCTAGCACCCACGTTCTTTTTTTTTCTTTTCCGTATATAATGAGGTAAATATTGGTTTCTCGCAGGCACCTCAAAAATTAAAGAGAAGGAGTTTGCTTCAAAGAAATAAAACAGTGGCAGCTATAAAAATTGATTTGATTGCCTAGCCTATATCTGATTCAGGTTTGAGCCTGAAGGTTTAGTGCAATCATTTTCTAGGTTGAAAGCAAGAAGGGCATTGTCATTATGTGAGTTAGAGCCCTTTTACCGGTAGCTCTCAGAAGGCAATTTAGATACGATTACTTTTACTAAGTCCCTGTGAGCAGCTCAGTCACAGGAGTTATGTACAGCTTTTTAACAAAGAAAAAGGAAATAAGGAATGCTGAGGGGCATAAACCTGACAATGCTGCATGGAGCAAAAACTGGTACGGAGAATTTGAAATTATTTTGATTAAAATGTAATACCTGGATACTTGAATTCCCTTTTGACTGGTCATAAAACTTTTCACCCTGATACCTTATAATTTTACCCTACAGGCATGAACAATTTTCACTTTTGAACATACATCAACAGATTTCTCTCTCTTTCTCCCTCTCTCCCTCCCTCTTGCTCTCATTCTCTTTTGTATAAGTGTAGTTCGCTGATAAGAATACTCATTCATTGTTCAACTTACAACATTTCTTTATTTATACCATGTATCTCCCTCCCCCCCCAAAAAAAAAAAATTGGGGCCAACAAAAAATATGTACATATGTTTACAATCATCAACTGAACAATTTAACAGCTCTCTTAATCTAAGTCTCCAGTAGAAAAGGGCATGATCCCTTTCTCAATCCACATATGAATTCCTCATGCACAATATTTGAATTCAAAGCATCATTCCTCTCTTTAAGATAAACCTCTATTCAAAAGGGGCCTTCCTCTACAACCTTGGCAATATTCCCGCCTTGTCCTGTCACCGGCACTTGTAATGTCATGGGACTTGAGGTGTTTCGTGACAGAGGATATCGAGGGTGATAGTCCAATGACGTACAACCACGGGATAGGAATCTATCTTGTAGATCCAGACCGATCCATTTCTCCAGCGCTAAGCCTTCTGATAATTCAACTGACACCAGAAAGCCAGAAAGAAAGTCAGCTAGCTGCTTCATGAGGATGAATATATACCCTTATTATGAAAAGGTACATTTATGACAGATTCAGCATGCATTCCAAACACTCTTCTATTTGATTTGATTTGATTTGATTTGATTTGATTTCATATTCATTTATTTTTCCCATATACATAACAAATTATAACAATCTTTCAACATGTATAATCACATAAAATCATATACAGAAAAAAGGGATCGTCATAAGCAATGCTTGAATTGACGTCCTATTCTCTCTTAACTTTTGGTTACCAAATGTATGAGTAAAATTTTAGTAGCATATTTCGGTCATATTTTGATAGAATAATGAAAGACATTAAAAAGTCTTATTTGCAGCAGATTTCAATTATCTCACACATAAAAATTACAGAGAGAGTAATTTATAGAAAAAGCAAACCGTAGAAAATGAGAAAAAAAAAAGTAGTCAGGTGAATATGCTTCAAAAAATGTAAATTCTACATTGTAATTTCTGCGGAGTCAAATTTGACTCGGAATGGCATCAGCTGGGAGTCAACTCTTTCCCAAGTTAAAGTGACGAGATTCCAAATTAATTTGACTCGCAATGTAGTAAACTTTGACTGGAATTTAGTTGATTCTCAGTTGACGTCACACCATTCCAAGTCAAATTAACTCGGAATCTGAGTCACTTAACTGGGAAAAGAGTTGACTCCCAGCTGACGCCATTCCGAGTCAAATTTGACTCCGCAGAAATTACAATGTAGAATTTACATTTTTGGAAGCACATTCACCTGACAACTATCTTTTTATTCTCATTTCCTACCGTTTGCTTTTTCTATAAATTACTCTCTCTGTAATTTTTATACCTCACATTACATGTATATTTCCATTTTCAGCTTTATTATATCTGAATTCTCTGTTTCAAACCATTCTCTCATCAAAATCATCTCTGCCTGTTTACAGCTCAATGCAAGGTAATTCATATGGTCTACATTCTATGAGTTCAAGACTTTTACAGCTGAAATATGCTCATTTTGGCGTGCTGTAAATATACAGTACATTACCAATACTGCAAAAATAACTTATTCTAAAGCAAAATCATCAGGCACACCTACACTGAGTTTGCATCATTAGTAAGAGTTTATAGATAGAAAACTGTATTAATCCATTATGGCTTCTTTTCTTTTCTTTCCTTTGTTCTATAAATCAACCTTGGCTATGATCCTCTTAGAAACCATACAAACAGAGAGGCAAAACTTAGCAGTAAGGAGAAAGGACGAGATGATTGCCAGATTCAAAATGACACCCAGAATTCTATTACTGTACTTATTCTTCGAGATGAATGTTAAGGAGGGCCTCGAGGGGGTAATGCTGACTCAAGCAAACTATTTCTGGTCTGCGGATCCTTTTGTAGATCAGGGCCCCATTTCATAAAACTTGTTACCAATAACAAGTTGCAGTAACTGTTATAAGCTACTGAAATCCTTGCATCTGATTGGCTGAGAGCAAATTTGTCATAGAAATGTGGTAGTTGTTACTGATAACAAGTTTTATGAAATGGGGCCCAGGTCAACGTTGTCAGATTTGGTTGAGGGTAAAGGACGATGATATCTCACCCCCCATCTAACATTTTTGCAGACTCACCTTGGCTTTGATGACGAGGATGAGGAGGCCTAATTTAGAAGGAAAAGAACGTCTGTTCCTCCGCACGATGTGATTAACATCATCACTGTTAACCACACTCGACAGGCCACACATTGTTAGCAATATTTAGTCATACAAGTAGAGGCCAGACTACTGCTTTACATTATTCTCTCTCTAAAAAAAAGGGATCATTCTTCGGAGATGTAATACAGCTCTGTAACCTTCGTAATGGCCAAGATATTTCATACATACTCCTCTATATTCCCCTTTTCCTCCTCCATATAAAAAAATTAACTTTTGCTTTGAATATGAATTGTTTGTGACTAATTGTAGTCCTAAAGCTACAAAGTTCCCCACAACATATAAAAATATAACTATAAAAAAATAATGTAATAACTACTCGGAAGGCACAGGTACAAAACAAATAAAGACAAAGAAAATGAGGGTAATAAAATCTATACATGCAAACTGAAAGGTGTGACAAAGGCTGTAAGATCCCAATAATGAGAAGACTCTCAAACAACATATCTTAAAACTAGAAACATAGGAAACTTAGACAAAGTCTGGAAGGGAGACTAGATCGGTTCTGAAATCACACCAAAATATCACAGAGGAAGTCTAAAATTAGATATGTTGGGTGACAAGTCGAGGGAGGGGGGAAACAGGGTGAGAAGAAGGGGGGCAAGATAGGGATGATTCAAGAGGAAATCCCGGTCTATGAGTAATAGTGTCGATTGGGGAAGGGTACCAGGGGTGAGGGGGAGGTCAGGCAGGCTCCTGTAGAATGGATGCAACAGGGAGACTGACATATCACGGGCTCAGAGATAGGCAAGAGATCGTTCAACGCCATACAAGTCTCGCGAAAACATGGAAGGTTATGGCCTGACTCTCTTTCGAGATATTTTGGAGAGCTCATCAACTTTCTATGCCTGTATGGGCAAAGTAAAACTTCTTAAGTCAAAGGAAAAACAGAGGAGTTTCAAGAGGGAGGATGACATATTATGGGATGAGAAATCAGCAATCAACAACTTGAAGATGGAACATACAGGCAATGCTCTTGTTCTCTGACTGTTTTCCTTATTTCTATAAACCTTATCCCTCTTCTTCAGCTGAACTTCCAATGTAAAAAAAATTGAAGTCACAAAACATACACAAAAAAGCAAGCATCATGAAAGATTGCTGCCTATTTTAAACTGTTGTATACGTTTTACCATTTCCAACAATCTTTCTTTTAAATTACTGAACAAATTTTAAAAAAATTGATGTTGAATACATACATGGTTGTGTCCTCTAAATTTTCAAAGGTTCATTGATATTACAAGTTGAATTCAATATGTGGATTCACCGAGAGTGTCACATAGGCATTAAAGATATTAAAATGAAAAGATTTACAAAATTGTCTTAAAACTTATGACAGATCCACTATCTGGGTAAATATGTTCTAAAGATGACTCAAGAACTGAATCAACATTGCAACTTAACCCAGAGATAAGTAGTATTTGCTTGACATACATTGTTAGCTATCATAACGATTTTCCAAGACCATTTGAGTCGATCAGAGTCCCACTAAGATGCCAATTACAATTACAAAGGCAGATGTAAAAAGATATTTTAGAGATTTTCAAAAGTCCCAGGGGCTGAAAATTTTATTTGTTCATGTTTTAAAGAGATGACACGATATCAAAAATAAACCTCAACTGCTCAGAAAGGGACAGTGAGATTAACACTAAAGACTGATAAATTTCAAAGGAATACCCAGAAAATCCCTGATGAATAGGACCTTTGAAATTTGAAAGTGGACTTTAAAGAAATCCATTCCCATTGCAGGAAGTTGTCAATTCAAGTTAAATGATATTATATATGCTATTTGATTCTTTATGTAGTAATGTTTTAGGGTACAGGTAATTGCCTGTATTTTGTAACACATGCTACAAAACTGCTAAATGCTATAAATCCCATATATTGTTATTCTCATTATTCTCAATATCATCCTCCTCCTCCTCTTCTTCTTCTTCATTATCATTGCTTATCATTATTATTATCATTATCATTTATATCATTACTATTAATTTTATCATTATTATCATTATTATTATCATTATCATCATCATTATTACTATTATCATCATCATTATTACTATCATCATCATCATCATCATCATCATCATCATCATCATCGTCATCATCATCATCATCATCATCATCAGTATTATCATTATCAGGCAGTCATGAAAGGAAGATCAGCTTTATGACAACTCTCCTTCTCTGCATCATCTGAGGGAAAATGATCTTCAGCAACTTATTTACATGCTACATGATGAGAAAGGCCCTTCATAGGAAAGAAAGAATGCTTCCAAAAAACGTGTAAGTGTGTGTGATCACACTTAGTGAAACATTCAGCATTCAAAGCAATACAATGTATTAAAATAAACATTAATATCTTTTCATTTTAATTGTAGTGCAAATACAATACTTTTCACCTAATTCTTATTCTCTTCAAGCATATCAGGAGTTCTTCAGCGCAGAAGAATATATGTACATAGGTTCTGCGCTCTATGAATTGATATATTATATAATTACAATTACTATAAACATGTTTATGTATGTATAAAGAGCCCTCTGCCCTAATTTACAGTATTGTAGGGATATAAGAACGGGATGCATTGCTCTTCACCCTACTTCAAAATCAATTTAATATTTAGGTGGTCTGTCATATTATGACAGATCACCTTTTAATTTCGTCAGAATTTTCTTTATTCTTCATTAATTAATTATTATTAATTATTATTCTTTTTATTGGTACCCACTTTTTTGTGTAGTCGAGATCTCAGAACTGGCTCAATCATTTTTCGTCAAATTTTCAGGAATCATCAGTCATTACGAGATCTCGGATTTTTAGTCATTTTCAAGTTCATCGGGTCATCGTGACGTCATCCAGGCGCCATTTTTTAAAAATCATCTCATGATCATATCTTCATAACGGAATGTCATTTTTCATTCATATTTGGCATGATGAATATTCATATCAATCTGAACAATACAAACTTTTGAAACGCGTACGTCCGCGCGTCAGTGCGCGCGCAAAATTTAAAAATGCTCAAAATCACTCATGGATCAAACCAAAATCCATTTCAGGGCATTTTAAGCATTTCAAAAATTTCCGCGCGTAAGCGCCCGCGCGCGCGTTTTGCGCGTGCGCAACTTGTAAATAACGTAAAAACGCCGTTTTTTCACTTGAATTGCAATTCTGAGACATTTCTTGACCATTTCCATCAGTTTAGAATCGATTTCAACTGACCAAAACGCCGCACGCACGCGTCAAAGTTTAAAATCCGTGCGCGCGTCTATGGCGCAAATAACGTAAAAACATGCAAAAACATGCCCCTTTAAAATCCGCCATAGCTCGTTAAAAAGTATGGGGACCCCCCATTTTTTTTACATTTTCTGAAAGCCTATGAATTGAAGATTTGAATTCATGAAGAAAAATTGGGGGTCGAACAGTCGGAACGTTACCATATTCTCATGTGAACTCAAAATTTCATTTTTTCAATTATGACGTCATGTTTTTTACCTTTAATCAAGACTATCTCGCTTATTGTTGGTCGATTTTCTCCAGGATTTCAGTATGTTGTAGCTGAGACAATGCTCTTATATACCAATTGCCTTTATTTTTCATTTTGAGAACTGCATCATGGTCTAATCTTACGAAAAACGGAGGCATGTCATTTTTTCACATTTTGCGTGTATTGTCTATGGGATATGACCTTTTTCTAATTCTTGATTCTACATTCCCGTCTTTTTTGAGCAACAGCTCCGTTATTTCTACTCAATTTTTGCCCAGCTTCGAGTATGTTGTAGCTGAGGAAATTCTCTATCGTAAGTGTGCCATTTATTTTTTCATCAAATGTCAGGAACATATCGAAATTTGAACTGGAAGATATGATTTAGGAATCCCATTTTCCATCTACGTGTTATTCTATGGACTATATTCTGGTCCATCGGTAAAGCACTGGTCTCACATCCTCATGGTCCCTGGTTCGACTCCCGGCGACGGCGGTGTCAATTTTTTTTTTTTTTTTTTTTTTTTTTTACATATTTTGCCCTTTCATATTACCATCTTCATCAACTACGTTTACACATACAATTACAAACAATGCCATAACTGCGTTATATTGCGTGTTATGTCTATTGCAATGCAGTGTACATTAGTTTATGTACAACTCTATTGCAAATATGATTCATGAACGTGTATTGAACCTTTAGGGTTAACTTTGCATAATACTAAAAATCAAATCGTCCTGTGTCTGTGATGCTAGTCTCCTTCTCAGACCTGAATATTTTTCAAGTTCATCAGGTCTTCGAACAATAGATAAACTGGTGATTAAACGGCAAATAGATTACCCAACACAAAACGTTTCAGAACGTTCTTAGAACACATTTATTAGGTCTGCTACATCTTCGTCTTTAATAATTGTTACAAAACATTTTTATTAGATCCGTTTCATCTTCGACTTTAATAAACGTACATAAAACGTTTTTATTAGGTCTGCTGCGTCTTTATCTTTAATAAACGTTCACAAAACATTTTGAGAACGTTCACAAAACGTTTTTATTAGGTCCGCTACGTCTTCGTCTTGAATAAACGTTCACAAAATATTTTCAGAACGTTCACAAAATGTTTACAAAACGTTTTTTATTAGGTCTGCTACGTCTTCATCTTTAATAAACGTTCACAAAACGTTGTCAGAACGTTTCCAAAACGTTTTCACATCGTTCCCAAAATGTTTACAAAACGTTTTTTCTTTATTAGGTCCGTCTTCGTCTTGAATAAACGTTCACAAAATATTTTCAGAACGTTCATAAAATGCTTCCAATACGTTTTTATTAGGTCTGCTACGTTTTAGTTTTTAATTAACGTTCACAAAACGTTAACAAAACGTTTTTATTAGGTCCACTACGTCTTCGTCTTTAATGAACGTTCGCTATGTCTTTATCTTTAATAAACGTTTGCAAAACATTTTCAGAAGTTCATAAAAAGTTTACAAAACGTCTTTTTTAGGTCCGCTACGTTTTAGTCCTTAGTAAAAGTCACAAAACGTTTTGAGAACGTTCACAAAAGTTTTTTTTTTTATGTCCGCTACGTCTTCGTCTTTAAAAAACGTTTATAAAACATTTTCAGAAGGTTCATAAATAGTTTACAAAACATTTTTATTAGGTCCGCTACGTCTTTGTCTTCAATAAAGGTTCACAAAACGTTTTCAGAACATTTTTCAGAACGTTTTTTTTATCAGGGCTGCTTCCTCTTTGTAAATTTTCTCTGAATTGGGATTTTAATTGGGAATGACTATAATCCTCTTGATGACCATGATAATGAGATAGTAATGTTGCTGACGGTGATACAAACCCTGATGATGAAAATGATGAATAAAAGGCCAACTGTCATATACCTTTTATAATCATAGATATCATATCCATATCAAAAAGACGACAGACCACCTAATTCGTCTGATCGAATGACGAATTAAATCTCGTTTATTTCCTTCTTACTTATTGATATCAGTTACCATTAAACCATGCAAGCAGGATATGCCCCCCCCCCCCCCCGTTCATGTGATGAATGAACAAACTACTTTACGACCTCACATGATACACATGTGCAAATAGAGACCAGAGATAAAAATCATACGAGAATATTTCAACATATTATCGTACGCTGACGAACCTCATCATGCTGTTTGAGCATGTTCTTCAAGTGATTGCAAGGCAATAGTGGGGTCAAGATCCATTGACAAAAAAGAAGTGAAGTCAATTATCATCTTAGTTAAACAAGCAGGTGATAATGGGAAGTGGATTAACTACTTTGACTGGAGCATTCTAGTTTTGAATGTTTGTCTTGTTTGTGGCAGGTGTTTCTTTTAATTTTTTGAAATGTCTATATCTGACATTTAGACAAGGTGAAGAAATATTATATTAGCTGTGGAAATGGTAGTGTGATGCATCACTAACATCATTTTTCATTTCATGAGGGAGGTAGGGAGGCGCTGTGGATCAGTGGTAGGGCAGTGGTCTCGTAACCGGGAGTACCTGGGTTCAAAACCAAGCTGATGCGCTAATGCTCTTTGGTAAGGTATTAATCCTCATTACCAAGTCCTTCGGAGGGGACTTAAAGCCGTCGGTCCACTGGTTGCTTACTAACAAGCATACACATGCCTTCTTAGCAGTCAGGTGAAATAACCAACCATTTCATGAAAATAAAGTTTACAGTAACCATTTTTCATGACTCTGTATCAAACATGATAATCTATCTTTTCAATAGGATTTACAGATATTTTTTACATAGTGCACTTCGGATAAATCATAAAGAGGAAGTTTCTTGTTGGTTACAGAGATAGCGTACACCTAAGCAAAAACAGTTTAAAATCTAAGCACAAATATGTCTCTTTGCTACCATTAACTCATTCGTGACAGAGGGTCCACAATTTGTGGTTTGGCCTAATATCTTTTGATGCAAAGCCCTAAAAATCATACCAAATACATGAGCAGAAAGAGCAAAAAATTCCACACATATTGTCCCCATTTTGGTTGTGTCAATATTTGTTGTTTGATGCTGAAAATTTTTTAAAGGAAAATAAGCATTAAAATCCTTGGCAATGTGATAGAAAGTTTAAAATCACCGTTTTTCCCCTGCAAATTGGCAACTTTTTGACTTCTCATCATAATTTCTGTCAATTTATATTCATTTCAGATACATGACGTTTTATAAGAAAAAATGTAGCAATAAAATAAGAATGTTGGTGTTGCCAATTTGAAGAATAAAAGCTGATCAAATTAGGCTTTAAATAATTCCTGTCACGAATGGGTTAAAAAATCACAAATAGTTGTCAATGGTATGACACAAGACAGAAGAAAACAAATGGAGAACTACACGATCCATGACATTACATATTCTGAAAACTTCATATCTTACTAAGATGGTATCAGGAAATTTTCGATTAAAATTCAGCTCGACATTCGTAACGAGCTAAAAATAGCCCCATAACTCAGCATGGTATATAAATAATCGAAGATGAACACTCTGGGACTTTGCTGCAAGCCTCCGAGCATAACAAGTATGTCACTCTATGAATTTCTTATGAATATATAACAGTCTTGTCTAGGGACATTCCAACCAAAAGGTACACTTTATATATATCTTTGATCTGTACAACAGAAAAAAAAAGGAAAAAGGAATCAAGTGCCCCTAAGAGAATACTTGCCAGCATTGATTTATCTCAATCATAGCATCCCTTGAATTTTACGAGCAAGTGTACGCATACCAATGAAGTTACATCTAATGTATGAAGCCTGTCTGTTTAGTCTGGGTCTTTTTAACCTTCCCCATAACAGAGCCTCTGGCAAGGCATCACACGTCACACACCCACGACGCACCTTCTGTCTAACCCAAACCAATCCATCGTGCTGTGCATTTAGTGCCGTTTGGACAAGAAAAACACAGTCGATTCATTTCTTCTTCTCATTCTCCTTTTTTTTCCATGTGGCTTGGTTTCTGGAACAGCCACTGGCAAGCATAAATCTCTTCGTATGTTATCCTGGATTGATTTTTTACCTGCGGGGCAAGGGGCGCAATAAGGGAAGAAAATGGGGGAGGCGAGAAAACAAATGGAAAATGTCAGCAGTTCAGAGCATTAGCAGACGGTTGATGAAATGTAAGAACACATCACAGGATCAGGTGTAGATAGCCAGCAAACAAACATTTCCACTATATAGAAAAAAAAGGTAGCCACTTTCCTAACATGCGACAAACTAAACAACCCCATCTCACTAAATTGGGTTGTGGTGAATCCTAAGATTAGAGGCGCAATAAGGCTAAGCCAGTTTATATTACAGCTTCCTAGATCCTTCTTATTGATTTGAGACAAAGGGCTGCTATTTAGCCAATTTTATAACTTTCTTTAATTACTTCTTGACAATATTGCATCAACCCTGCATTTTGACTTTTTAGGGTGTTAGTGAGACAGCATATCGTCGACTTCTAACTCATTTGGGTCTGGTTTAATGATTATCTCTTAACTTCCATTTCACCATATCTTCCAGTGTATGTATTCATTTCTAATGTAACATAATAATCATACACAAATCCCACACCTACAAGCATAGAAATGATTTCATACTATTCATGTGTCTAAATTATAGGAGGACAAAGAAGGCATATCCCATTTAGTACAAAAAAACAACCAAAAATAAAAAATGAAAAAAAAAAATGCCCACAGGTTTAGAAGTGGTAACAGTTTATCTGCATGATCTTGCTCATATTTCAAGAATATCCTTATACTCTACGTAGAAAATAGCATATCTACTAGATGGTGATGCAAGACAATTATTGCAATCAACTGCCATGCATGCACTAATCAGGGATTTATATCTAATATGTAAGTATATCAATATCAAAGCAAATAATGATAAGAAGAAGAAATTATACTTTTATAGCGCATTATACAAAGTGTCTTTATGCGCTTTGAATGAAATTGAACACTGAAATTGAAAAATTGAATGAAATTGATTGAACTGAAAAATGAAAGTGAAAAGGTAGTCAAAGTATTTAATATCTCTTCCACAATATATTATATATTCAATGAACTTCTATTTTAGCAAACAACATTTTACAACTGCAAAACAAACAAACAAAGAAAGATTTATTCATAAAAATTAAATTCACAAAAATCAGAGTACAATACTTCTTCATCAAAAGCTTGAAAGCCTACAACAAGTCGTCTTTTATTTATCCATCTCTCTCTCTCTCTCAAAAAAGTTAGAACAGAGCTGGGATGGACAACAAAACAATCATCTCAATAACACTCCCTCAGCAACACACAGGGAAAGAAATCCAGCAAGATAACCCCTAGCTACCCAACCTAAAGCTGCTTTTCAATTTTCCCTCATCACTTTTCCCTCTCCGCCCACTCCTCTCACCCACAACGGTAAACATTAACCCATTCGTGACAGAGGTCCACATTTTGTGGTTTGACCTAATATATTTTAATGCAAAGCCCTAAAAAATCATACCAAATACATGACCAGAAAGAGCAAAAAATTCTACACAAACTGTGCCCATTTTGGCTGCGTCAATATTCGTTGTTTGATGCTAAAAAAAAATTCAAAGGAAAATAAGCATTAAAATCCTTAAATTGGCAATGTGATAGAAAGTTTAAAATCACCGTTTTCCCCTGCAAATTGGCAACTTTTTGACTTCTCATCATAATTTCTGTCAATTTTTATTCATTTCAGATACATGACATTTTATAAGAAAAATGTAGCAATAAAATAAAAATATTGGTGTTGCCAATTTGAAGAATAAAAGCTGATCAAATTAGGCTTTAAATAATTCCTGTCACGAATGGGTTAACAGGAAAGAGAAAATACATGTAATCCAGCTTTCTTATGAATTGTCATCTTTCGGCCTCGAGTACAGAAGATTTGAGATGGGTATTCACATTAGAGTGTCAATCACATGCACACACGGTAACAGTCCCTTAATTAGAGTTGTTATGAATCAAGTTGCTATATCAGTGGGCATTGTGGGCATTCTTAATAACAAAATATTGCAAAAAACATGAAAATATCTGAATCAAAATCTATTCATCACATTTCCCCTGTAAGAGATTCTCTTTTTGAACAAGAGGTGATGGCTTACATATTTATTGACTTCTTTGAACTTTTACCTTTGACCTAACCACCCAAAAGTCTGAACACTTTATCTCCTCATAGTCATGCATGCATACAAGTAGTTTAATTATAGTGATAACAAAACGAACAAATCTTTAATTTCATACATATTGAAGCCCTATGACCTTTGACCAACATACTCAAAAATCTAATCAGATCCTCCTTTGGTGGTGCATAAATTTTCAGAACAGGAAATGACAGTAACCCTGATATAATGATGGACAATGAGTTAAAAGAAAAGGGAGAAAACAACTTGATTCCTTGAAATAGAAAAATTGAATTGCATGTATACATTCTGTTCAAATCATAAAATTGTGGTGGCAATACTTAATGAATCTACTGAAGCCTGTATGTTCCTTCCACAATGTAATCAACCATGAATTTGCAGGAAACACAAAGTACATATCAACTTGTTGTGTAGAGAAACATTAAAGATATTATAATAGCATTCCCCCCCCCCCTCCAACTTTCTGGATTGCTTAAGGAGGCATGTACAATCTCAGAGTCACGTTTGACTTTCTTCATCTCGTGTTTTTCCTTTCAATTGAATAATTTATATACAAAAGCACATAAATGGAATTTGATCGGTGAAAAGTCTGCATAAAACTTTATTTGTCTAGATGTCAATTTATTCTGCTGTTACACAGTGTGAGTTCAGGGACCATCCTCATCAGGTGTCTCCATCTTAAAAGAGAAGATTGAGAAAGAGAATAAAAACTACAAGAAACACATTCTATCATTACTAAAACATGAGCCACAGCATGCACCACTCTCCCTAGAGAGTAGGAGGCAGAAAGGCAGAAAGATAAAAGACATTCCCATAAGAGGGATTGCTGATGTAAGTAGTCTCTTAATGTGTGGTCTTAATGTGTGGTAAGGTGTTTGTGGTTTTCAAGCCCTCCTCATCAAATTCACAGAATGCTCCATTTGAGATGCGCTGCAGAGATTTACCTGTGGGGACAGGGAGGAGGGAAAGAGAGGGGTCAGGGGGGGGGGGGGGAAGGAAGGGCAGAGAAGGAAGGAGCAAGCACCATCAAACAAGCCCCGCAATTAAAACCCACAAGCTGTCACTACACTAACGCTCTCTTAATCAAACTACCGAAGACTGATCCTGACACAGTGCACTGGCCTCCGAATGAACCCCCCACAGTTATGCAGATGAGATGAAAAAAAAATGTGTTTGCTAAGAGGGATCGGTGTACCCATCACCACTGACGCGTGGATGACCGATTGTCTGATGAAGAAGATGTTTCGTCTGAAATCCTAGGCTTATGGGCTCATCGAAATCTTAGGAGCAGGAGAGGCAATCAGATTGAATTTTTTTCCCCGTCATGAAGGACAGTAATGAAACATTAGTTTTACAGCAAGATTTGCCTTGGTAATATATACTGTTCTTTACATCTTCCCATATTATAAAAAAACATCTGTGGATTTTCTCCAACACGGAGGATGTTTCAGAAAGCTGCTCGTAAAGCTACGCATGACTTTACCAACGACTTGACTGAGAATTGCCAAATGGGATGCCCAAAGTCTTTTTGTGATGTTTTAACAAAGTGTTACTGCATTTTCCTTAACTTCAATTAAATTGTGGTGAAAAATATAGTTCACAATAAAAGTGTTTGTAAGCAATAGTAATGTTAATCTATGTCTGCATATTTCACCTTTAGCTGATGTGATTTACAATGATTGAGGATCCCATTTGCCTTGCCATATTCAAATCGTTCGTAAAGTCATTCATAACTTCACAAACAGCTTTATGAAACACTCCTTGGTAAATTTCTCTTTCTATGTTTCTAATCATGTTTAAAGAGTAACACTTTCTTTTACAAGGATGGTATCAAGATTCAAAACAAAAGGTAAGAAATTAAATTTCAATTGCTTTTCCAATGTACAACTTATAAAATGTAGGGTATGCCTCACAGAAAAAAGAGTGAAAATATCACAAAAGTGATTATCTTATTTTCTCTTTTCAGTGAAAATGATATGAAGCAAACCAAACAAAACCATTACAACTTCAATCGTTTTTGTCTCCATCAACTTCACATATTTCAATCACTTATCTCTTTCTCCACCCCTTGTCCCTTACACGCCACCTGCCCCTGCCCTCACCCTTACATAACGTTCTCTCTATTAGCAGAAACCCACCTCATGCTTGGCTAGATTTCTCCGTCTCCATTATCCATCCCCTTTCCATATCATTTCCCTCCATCTCAGTCCTTCAAATCCTATCTTCTCTTAGGGGCCTTTCTCCAGTCGCAAAGTGGCATGGATTTAAGGTGCCCATCAAAGTAGCGGCCTGTGTAAGAAAAAGAGAAATAGGAGAAAAAGAGAGAAAGAGAGAGAGAAAGAGAGAGAGAGAGAGAAAGAGAGAGAGAAAGAGAGATAAATAGAAAAAGAGATGGGGAGGGGTGGATAGAAAAAGAAAAAGAAAAAGCAGAGAGAAATGAGATTAAATGGGATGGTAAAAAGGAAGAACTGGAAGACCAACATATATAAGGGTAAGTGAGAAAGAGGGAGGGAAAGAGAGAGAGAGAGAAAAAGCATTCTATCACATTAATACGATGAAGAGAGAAAGGTTTGCCAAGTGATGTTCAGATTATCACTCATGCATGAATGACAGACGATTGGAGACGTTACATTTCGGAAGCTCCAGGCTCCCAAGTTCAAGTGAATCAATCAAATTGATTTTTTTTCCCTTCTGCCATCTTTCTTCACATCTCTTCCCCCTCTCTCTCCCTCTCTCTCTCCCTCTCTCTCCATCTTTCCCTTCCTGAATTTACTTTTATCTTAAAAAACTATTCATCTTTCATCACGGGATAAGGAACCCAGAAATAAGAGAACATAAATCTAAACCCCTGAGTAATATTAGATGGCCCAGTCATGAGTTGCATCTGTCCGGTCATGCAGATGAGACGGAGGAAATGAATGTGCTGGAGTGTATCTGCGCTGGAGATCGTTTACTCGAGCATGAATGACCCCATGTCTCAGGGCTGGTTCATTCAGGGGTCTAATCATGTGCATGGATGTTCCTCTTAGTCTAGAACCCTCAGATGCCATCATTTTTTTCTATTCCTTTATACCTCCATCTTACTCATCCTATTGCTTCCACTTCCCTTCCGTGTCGCAGTCATGTCCATCATCTAAAAACTGTTCCTCACTTTCCACTCCCTATGATACTTTTCCCAATGAAAGTCCCCCCCCCCCCTTCCAATCATTGTACCACTTTCTACAAATACAAGTCACAGTTTTGATGCTTTAATCTGTTCTTCACTTATAATCTTTCAGGGGCATTGAAAATAGTGACACCCTTGGTCATAACCATCCTGTACAATTTCTAGCAGCAAGAATACTCAATTTGCTGTAAAACTTTCTATCCCTACTGAGTACTGACGACAGCAGAAAAGTATATTCCAATCTTCATAAGATCTGAACAAACAGTCAGAAATCTCCTCTCACTACACTACGACAAACCCGACCATAAATCCACTCTAGTAAATATAATGAATGGCACATTTGCCTAACTCTATGGCTGGGGAAACTGGAATCCTAGTACGAGCTATACAGCCTGACGCTAGAGCACTAAAAACATTTTTTCCTCAAGAATGACTGCCACAAAACCTTCTATGGATGTCAGAACAACAAAGACTTCAAATTACTTTTTGCTTTGTATTTTCTCTTATCTTTGGAGAATTATTTCAGGTTACCTCACTACATATACAGATATTAGAAGGAGGCAAAAAACAACAAAATAAAAGAAAAAACATACATGTAATCTACTACATGTAAAGTACGGGGTATGAAATAACCAGTATTACCTGATATCTTAAATCTCCATCATTAGCTTTTTTTGAGGAGGAATAATGAAACCTACTGCACAAGGTTTTTTCCTAACCTGTCCACATCCTGGAACCCCACCCTTCTTAGAAGGCTCCATAAGATGTATACTATGAATGAGGTTTTCAGTTGAGCTGAGCTACATTCACATAAGAATGTAAGATTATGAACACAAGAGGGCGTTACTGACTCTATCAGAAGATCAAACCTTGAGTGCCCTCTAAACATTATCAAATGTGTCTGCATCTTTTCATCAGATGATTATACATGTACTAAAGCCTTTCAGATTATTTGTTTTTTCCTCTATATATCCTATTACCTTCATTCTGAATAACAGCCCATAAGATTCTTTATACTTCCAACTAGTAGGTTAATTCAGACTTCTGTTTTTTTAAACTTTGTCTAAATATGACTAAAAATATGAAAATAAAGATTGGACATAAAACTGCTTGAGGAAAAAAAAAAAAAAAGCTGGATTTGCACAAAATGGATATCAGGGTGTACTCCCATCTCCCCCCCCCCCCCAATCTGCAGTCATGACATTCCCACTTTGGTTTCCAAACATTTACTTTTTCCCTCCAATGCATATCTACCTCTGAAGACATTCACCAATACTGTAAACAGAAATCTGAAGGCAGAATTAAGCCTAATATTTACCATTTTAATGCCTTTATTTCATCTTAACACCTTTTTACTATCATTATTATCTGTTATAGTTTTGAGATTTGGAAGCTTTCAGCTGCAATATTGCAATTTGTTGCAAAGAAGTTCTTTCAACGCATCTAATATATGCTCATTTCCATCTCACAAACAATGTAAACTACCACTTTTGTTGATTACTAGTATTTATCATTTACTGAAAGAAACAAATGATGAAAAAAAAAATACAAACCTGCAACATACAATTACACAGAGCAAGAAATTCTCTGTCATACCACAAGTAAGTTTACCCTATCATGACTTTCCCTTCCATTTGGTCCCCTTACTCTTTCTCTTTCTCCCCCCCCCCCTCTCTCTCTCTCTCTGCTCGACTTGATGGTGCTACTGCAGCTAAAAGTACTGGTAGTGACTCTAACAATTTTCATCATCATACTACTGCTCATGTAATCCTTTTTTTTTTTTTTGTTCTAATCAGTATTATTAATCATCTCACTGGTAATTAAATAAAATATGTAGATAGCCATCAGATTAACCCAAGAATTATATGGATATAAAAACAAAGTGTGCATATCATTACTGCAATTATTGTCATTATTATTTTGTATTATCTATTTATTTATTTATTCACTTATTTGTTTATATTACTTATTATTCATTTATTTATTCATTTTTTATTCATTTATTTACTTATTTACCATTTATTCATTTATCTATTGAATCATTAATTTATTATCAATCATTAGTTGACATAAAACAGAATACTTCAATACAGTGGAAGCAGAGCCAGAAGAATTAACACATTCACAACATATCAAGTTACAAAATAAACCCTCTTGATATTATCAAGTTACATTTATTTTAGCATTAATTATCAATTTACATATTACAATGAAACAAAGTGAATCATAAATCAGTTTCTGTCTTCTAACTTATAACTCGTAAGAAGAGAGAGATACCAATATTGTGTAGAGATGGATAAAGGGCTTTGACAACTGTAACCTTGAAATGACTTTGTGCAAATTTCAGTGCTAATTAAAGAACAAATCGTCGGCTTCCCGCAAAAAGGCCGTTAGGGACCTTTTCTCAATTTTTCCGCCATTTTTTTTCATTGCAGAAATGAAAAAAAGCATGTCATAAGCTTTCTTCTCGTACCATTCTCGAAGCTCAATTTGACGTCATTATGACGTAATAAGCCAAAAAACAAAATTACCCGAGCACATGAATTCCTCCTCACTCAACATGCTTACACGCATAGACCGATTCGCAATAGCGTCCTTTTTTCTGGGAACTATTGCGCATTTTTTGTTCCCGAAAGAAAGACACTATTCTTCACTCAACGTGCTTATGCGCATAGACCGATTCTCATTAGCGGTCTTTTTCCGGGAACTGGATTTACAGACTCGCATTTTTGGTAAGGGAAGAAAGCCGTTAAGGATAAAATGCTAATGATTAGAAAACCTTTAGAGTGTTTTAAATAAATATCATTATATAATATCAAAATATCATTGAAGAAAAAAACTTGCTCTGTCAGAAAGTTTGAGAGTTAGGACGGAAAAATAACACATTAGCTGCTAAAAGCTCAAAATAAGGTCAGAACTTCATTCGCGTTTTTCTTGAAAACGTACATTTCGCGCACGTGCACGTTAGTGGCCTTTTTCTGGGAAGGCGACGAAATTCTGTCTCACAAAATGCATACAGCTAATATAATGATAAAAAAAAAATCAAGAAAGTAATTACCAATAAGAAAAAAATGAAGTGATGAAAGGAGGGAAGTTTCCACTTTAGAGGTGTTGTGGCTCAGTGGATAAGTCTCCGGACTTTGAACTACAAGGTCCGGGGTTCGAATCCCTGCCGTGGCAGTAATGTCCTTTGGCAAGATATGAATCTACATTTGCCACGTCTTTCGGATGGTGGCGTTAAAGGTCGGTCCCAGACACAAATAATCATATTTGATTGATGCACGTCTGTAAAAACCCATTTCAACAATATGTGAACAAGCCTTCACTGTGTCTCCTCACAGTTGTGTGGGAGTATTTGAGCAATTGCAACTTGCCTACTATTTATACTGTACAATCTCTGGTACTTGCCACTATCTGCAAAACCAATTTTGCCCAATGGGAGCTTGGCTTAACCTATTACGTGGGCCTTCATCAGCTCGAAATAATAAAATAGCCCACAAAGTGGGGGATTAGAGGTATTAGCCTGAACTCAACTGAAGTGAGGAGGTGCTGCGGCGCTGTGGCTCAGTGGATAGAGCAGTGGTCTTGTAACCGGGAGTACCTGGGTTCGAAACCAAGTAGATGTGCTAATGACCTTTGGTAAGGTATTAATCCTCATTACCAAGTCCTTCGGAGGGGACTTAAAACCGTCAGTCTCCTGGTTGCTTGCTAACAAGCATACACATGCTTTCTTAGCGGTCAGCCAACCATTTAAGTGTGCAATCGTGTCCACACCAGCTCGAGCTCCAATACCTTTGTGTATTCCAATAGCCCGATGCTATGATGGAAAAAATTATTATTTTTTTTTTCCGGGGCTACTTTTTGAGCTCACTCGCCCGAATTTTCTACATTGTATTACAGTTTACATTGCAACCTATGAGAATTTCAGGGGCTATTTTTTTAGTTTTCCAGGGCTCTTTTTGGCATTTCGGGGGCGAATTCGCCCCGAGCCCTCATGTATTTTTTTTCCCTGATGGAATGGATAAACTGGCACTTGAACTCTAGCTGAAGAAGATGTGTTGACAATAGCCAGCTATTTTGCGGTTTAGGAGGCTATTCTGCAAATAAGTCCAAGATGATGTAGGCTGACTTTTCGAGCGGAATAGCGGGCTAATTCAAAGCATTAGTTGGCTATTCTCCGATCTGGCTAATTCATAGGATCAGGAATAGCAGGCTATTTCAGAATTTCGATCTGATGAAGGTGCACCAAGTATTTAGTAATGATATATAAACTTTTGCAGTGCCCCATTTCAGTAGGTCATGTACCTGTATGCTGTTCAAAGTAAACAACTATTATTGTTGTTTTGGCAAATATGTATGCAAATATGAAACAATAACAATAACAAATCACTTTCCTATTCTTTATTTTATGAAATGTATGGTACATACATATAATCAACTCAAGAAGAACAGTTTAGACAATTCATCACATGTTAAACAAATTTTAAGGAGTTAGCAAATAATGACTCCTGTCAAAATATGAATGTTAAAATGAATCCAACAAATAATTAATTAAGGTCAGTAAAGATAAAAATTTAAAGATGAGAAGAAGAAAAAAAAAATCAAAATTATGTATAAATTGAGAAAGAAATTAAAATGATCACATGAAGTGATACCAAAACAAGAATGAAGAATGCAGAACTGAGGTGGTTTAGTGATTAGGGGATGAATTTACCTGATCTAGACAGTTGGTAGACCCCTAGGGAATTGTTACTTGGATACTGGGCTACATGGTAGATTGCAGGCTCTGCATTTTGCAATCTTGCAATATCAGGAACATGTCTTTCTACCCAGTTAGCAAGACTGCTACTGGAGAGTAAATCATGGCAGGTTCTCTTCTGCCATGAATCTTCTGACCGTCTCTGTTATAAGTGTTTAGATCTCTTGATACCTGGAATGTATCATTTCTTTTTCAGCCTACATGATTCTTCTTACTAACAGGTAGTCCTCTTAAGTTGGGCATTCATGATGCTGAAGTGGTCAAAGATGCTGTACTACAGTACATAGGAAGGGTAAGGTGCCATAGAATCCTCACAGTTTTCTTGTTCCTGGCGAAATTATGAATGAGGCAAGTGCACGGCAAGGGCACAATGAAGTCTGTAAAGAAGATGTAACATAACTTAAGAGACAGATATCAGTCTATCAGTTTATCTGCTTGCAAGAGTTCTGCCCTAAACAGCCTCAGGGCATTATTCACTCTTGAATGTTATTTCAGTTTCCACTGAATTCCAGCTCATGTAGGACAGTCTGAATTTTAATTCTTGCCAGAGATTGTTTTTGAGCAGGAAGTCGCCTCATGGCTGGAGCAAGGCTGACAAGAAAATGCAGGACCTCATCATACTTTTGTTCCGCTTCTTCCCCTGGCGATGACGCATGGTTCAGAACCTCTGGAACTTCGGTAGCCGAAGTTGATGATTGTCCCGGTGTTGACCGTATGGTGGCAGGACTGTCCTTTGGTCCAAGGCCAAGATAGTTCATGACATATTCATTAGCAGGTATTTGCACATGCTGCCTCTTTCGAGGACTATGGTGCTTAATGTTCGTGGAATGATGCTGAGGAGTGTTATCGCTGTTTGTATGATGAGAGGACGGTGATGAGATGTAACCATCTGCTGTCGCCCATCCTTGGTCCACTGCTTCTGTGCTTCCTCCTTCATCATCATCGTCCCTTACCGTCTCAGATAGCGTGCTCAGCTCTTCATCTTCAACATCTTTGGCATATGATATAGGTTGTTGCTGGTCTCTGAAACAAAAGGGGCAAGAACAATGCATAATTCAGAAATATTTTTGCAGTAATCATCATCAACATCAGCATATGTATCAGAAAGTTGCTGGTCTCTCAGATGAAAAAAAAGTGGAAAAAAATGCAGTAGGACAACACTTCATTCAAAAATACTGACAATAACCATCACTGAAATTGATTTAAGGAGAAGATCCCAGTGCCTCACCACCAGTCCAATCCAGCAGGATGGAGCTTAAAAATTTGGTAAAGAATAAAATTTCATCTGCATGTGGTATAATTTAAAAATTATTTCCATTGAACCAAAAGACAAAAAAATAATTCAACAGATTTCTATTACGGTACCCATGACAACATACCTGCCAGCAATGGCACCGTATCTTCTCTCTCTGGTGTAATCTTTCAGGAAAGACAGCTGCCTAGCAAATCTGTAAGGTCTCACATGCTTGTGGATACCACTCGCTTTCCTTCTCCGCTCTTCTTTCTGAGTTTTCACAAAGCGATCTCTCAGACTCTTCCATCGTAGCTTGCAATACTCGGCTGCACAGTTCAAAATAAGCATAAATGTGTTGTAAAGATGCTTGCAGTACAGAAAGATGTTTACTTGATAAAGAGGTTTCTTACAAGGGAATTTGTACCTTCCTTCTCTGGAAGAAGTGAAAAGCTATTGACTTTAATTTTGATGGGGAAATAATAAAAAAATTCCTATCCAAGAGCAGAGTTGCTTTGCATATTTTTGTAGGAATGTACTGTTGCTTTTGTCCACCTGAAGACCATAAACAAAGTCATGAGTACAGGAATTTACGAGGACTTGAAACAAGTAGTTGCCAAGGTGACCAGAGCATTCCAAACCGAGGTACTGTGCAACCAGTCCTTCTTTTAAAATGATAATTGGTTTCCCAACATGGGCAATTCACAGTTCTGAGCAATGCTGCCATGTCATGACAAAAGGAAGCAACTCTGATTTTTTTTTTTTTTTCAAAAGTGGCTGTCTCTTGATTTGGGGTACTCTCTTATATGTAAGGAGAAATTAAGGTTCCATGACCCCCAATTTCCAAAATATAGACATATCAAAAGGAAGCAACTCCATAGGTTTCCTCATAAAACAGTGATATATTTTCTTCATTCACAAAGAGACTTATTCTACAGAGTTTCTTCCCTTTATCATTGGATGGCAGAATGAGTGGAATGCATATTAGGCAAAAAAAAAAAAAAATGTTATGTTGCCCTCACATGCACAAAATTTGAAAATTGAGTCAGTCGGTCGATTTTTTTTTTTTACTACCCCACTGGACTGTTATGCAAACGAGCGAGCGCGAGCCGACACTCGTGTGTAATATGTGCAGTTGTGTGACGTGAGAGAGTTGAGTTTTCCGATATTTTTTATGAGTTTCTAATGGGGAAAACGCGGGCAGAATGCAGTCAAAACGCATATAAAAGCCATTGAATACAACGTTTAGCAAATTCTTCGCCCAAATCTGAGATTTTCTCACAAAAACAGTGCATTTGTATATTTGGGTCTGCTATAAAAAAAAAAAACGACCCTGTTTTTCGCATTGTACAGTCGGTCGATCGAGGACAACATAATAATTTCTTTTTTTTGGCCTTAAGCTAACATATTGAGTAAAATGTGGAAGAGATGAGCATAATTTCTACCACATACTAACAACTACTGTACAGTGAATATGCCATACTGTAAATCTGCCACACTGTAAATCTGCCTAGTCATTCCTCACTCAGAAATATGTTCTGGGCCCTCTTGAATACAAAGCTGTATAATTTGAAATGCAACTAAAAAAATTACTAAAAAATCACTAAAAAATCAAATGTAATTTTCTTATGCAAGAGTGCCCAGGAGAGAATTTGTTTAAAAAAAAAAAGATTTTGAAGCAATGTGTTATGCTACGCTGCTATCATAAAAAATGGTTCTAGTATATGGATCTTAACATCACCCAAACAGAGCAATGGGTCTGCATCACTGTTCATTATACCTTTTCAAAAGAAGAAAAAAATACAACAACAATGAACAAACAAAAGCAGAAAAATTAAAAATATAAAAAAACCCCAGAATTTTCAAAAGCTTGTAATCACTTATCTTGGTTGTTCCCATTCACCCATTTCAAAATCATAACGAAGTAGGAAAGGTTATTTTATACTCACTGCTAACACTGAGGGTTGATGCTATCTGTCTCCATGTGGTCTCTTTGAGAAAAGAATCCCTGGCGTACATATGTGAGGGATCATAGATACAGGAGTGCTTGCGGACTTCTTCAATCAGCTCTTCATCAATGCACTGTCTCTCTGTTGAGGCAAAACAAAGAGGAGCATTATCACTAATCTCTAATCACTAAAAGACGAGTGGTTAATTTGATTACAAGCTGCAAAGTTCATTGTCTTGGTGTGAGATTACCAAGAGACCCAACTAAATCATAAATAAATAAAGAAATGTTTCTTTCTCCAACTGTTTCTAAAACCTGGTAACAAATTGCACAAGTTACAGTTATAAATTGAATTTTTCATTTTTCCTCCCTTTTCATCTGTATTTCCAACCTTTAAAAAAATTTTCAGCACAAATTTTGTAAAATGAATTTACAAAAAAAACATATGCTCCATAGACCTAAAGGCCTAAATTCACAAAGGGGTTTAAACCATGGGTAAGATTTAAACTTCAGTAAGCGTACTAAAATAAGTGCAAAAAATTGCACATTACCCATGACTGCATTTAAAGACAACACATACATTTAACTAAACCAAATTCTGTGCGCATGTACGCTGAAAAAAGAAAAGAAAAGAAAAGGAGGGGGTTTTAAAACAGCCCATGATTTAAACTTTTCTTGTGAATTTGGGCCAAAACGGGTTCAACTTCAGTCATTCGCACCTACTACATCCACGGCATAAGCAGCATATCTTCTCTTTGGATGGGGCTGATCTTCCGAAGCTTGGTCATGGTCATGGAGGGCTTCATCTACATGCTCCTCACCCTGATCTTCAACTTTCATATCCACCACTTCTACCACAGTCCCATTCATGTTCCTGCAGGGGTAAATATCAAATATTTGCGACATAAATATAAATAAACACAAAACAAAAAGTAAGTTCCCCTAAAACAAATGTGAGTATTTTTTCAATCAGGAACCTTTGATGAAAACTGAATACAGAGGCATGTAGGTATACTGCTTAGCTACATTTCTGGTAAAATTCAGGGCAAACCCTTCAGTCACGCTTCGGTGAACATGGCCTAAATGCAAAATGGTCAGTTTTTAAAGTTCACAAGCCCCAGGTCATAACTTTGATTCAATGATATCGGAACAAATTTCAAATTTTCAGAGACATGCAACATGAATTTTATGCGCTTCCAAACACATCGAATGACTTGTGCGTCAAATTTCACGCTTGAGTGAGCACAAGGTGAAAATTGCAAAAACTGCTGTTGTGACTTCTTTTTCCTGCTAAATTTGATCTAATGGGAAGAAATTCATGTTTTGGAAGTCATAATGACTATTGCAAATGATACCTGTTAATTCACTGTTGAATCAACACGTAATAAAAACAAAGTATTATCATCTTAGATTTATGAAGTAGGTATTGCTTTATTTTTTAGCACTAAAAAATCATATGAATAACATTTCTGGAATGATTTTGTTCAGATTACTCAGGATGTGCAGGGCTTGACATACTGGACATCAAACATTCACTACTGCACTACATGTATAAGGGACACTAGAATCAACTGGATTTGTTAACAAACTTAGTATCTCTTAAAAACTTAGTTTATTGCTGATAATCAAGGTTTTTCTTGACAAATATTATCATTCAACAAACAGCGTTTATCTCGATAAACTTTGCTTATCACTTGAAAAAATAAACTAAGTTAAGTGTTATCGGCGAAAAAACTTTTGGCAAACCCAGAGAATAGGGGCTGGCCCGCGCGCGTGCATGCCATTTACCATGCAGAGATCGGCAGAGATAGCCAGATAGCCAAACTCAAGGTATGTGACAAGTCCATAAACAAGTTCAAAGTGACTTTCAAATATTAACATTAGGCCTAGTATTATTAGATCTAGAGTACCGGCTCTGGTGTGCGGCCGCTTAAAGGGAATTTGCTGATTATATTTATTAATCAAAGACTCACACATAGTTCAGTACCATCAATGCATAGTCAAAATACCTGCTAATTGAATAGAGGGCAAACTTAAAATTATGGACCAATTACGTGGTCAGTAGTGTCCATTTTTCATGTGCGGCCGCCCCTACCCCTGTGGGCGGCCGCCTATCATTTGGCGAGCATTTAGCGCCATATTTGTCACGAAGTAAACAAAATTAATATTGAATTTCATGCTTTTGCACACCAATATGAAAAGTAATAATACTGTGTAGAAACCCATAAAATCTCTCAAAAGTGATGATCTACCAAATGCCGTGACAAAAAAATGAAGGCAGAGTACAATCTCCTACAAAAACCTAGCTATAGGATAGCTATCGTGATTTTATTCTGATATTACACGATAGCTATAGATTCCTGCAATAGGCCCCTGTGTAGACCGATGTCAACTTGAAAATATTATGCCTCCAAATCACATGCCCGGTTAACCCTGCAAACTACCTTCCAAGTTCGCCAGTGGACCAGTCGATCAAACTGTGATATCAGAACCTGAAATTTATTTTTCAAACTCAAAATATCGACTTTTGATTGATACGGGATCCTACCTTCTTGTTGATTTCGCCGCTTGATTAATTTCCATTTCAATAGCGCGACCTCCGACATCTACACCCGCTGGTCTCGGACACAGGCGCTAGGCGAAGCAGCGTTGCACTCTCGCACGCACTCTGCGTTCGCCGACACATGCGAGAGTGCAACGCTGCTTCGCCTAGCGCCTGTGGCCGAGACCAGCGGGTGTAGATGTCGGAGGTCGGGCTATTGAAATGGAAATTAATCAAGCGGCGAAATCAACAAGAAGGTAGGATCCCGTATCAATCAAAAGTCGATATTTTGAGTTTGAAAAATAAATTTCAGGTTCTGATATCACAGTTTGATTGACTGGTCCACTGGCGAACTTGGAAGGTAGTTTGCAGGGTTAACCGGGCATGAGAAAGTGTGATTTGGAGGCATAATATTTTCAAGTTGACATCGGTCTACACAGGGGCCTATTGCAGGAATCTATAGCTATCGTGTAATATCAGAATAAAATCACGATAGCTATCCTATAGCTACAAAAACCTGCATTTTGTACACGTTTTACATAGGGTGGCCGCTCACAGGACCCATCTTGAAAAATGGCTCTGGTGAGCGGCCACCCCCATGCAATTTTTTCTCTGGTGGTATAAATAAGAATTGCTGCAGCAAAATATGGGCCATGAACTTCATTCTCTTAAATAAAAATCAAATCAGTTATCAAATTGAACAAATAAAGCTGAAGAATTGGCTTAAGTATGTCAAAGTTTCTTAACTTAAAAGTTAAGAAACTGACATTTTTCAGTCAGTGAATGGTGGTGTCCACTTCTAATGATATTCAGTGAGACTCATTATGCTTACTGCTTTCACCGAGTATGTTTTTTGGTGTACTAGAACCTACCTGAGACTGTCCAAGGTAATTTTAGAAGGGATATCAAAAATATTTTTTTAATTTTTAGTTTTTATTCACCACCGGCCGTTCACAGGGGACGGCCGCCCACAGGAGCACATACTCTATGTTAGATCTAGAATATGTTCTGATTCCTCTCGTCTTTCAGATTTTTGGTTATTTGATGAAAATTAAATTGGCGGTGCGTAGAGGGCTCACCTCCTAAAGTGCTATCACTTAATTTCGCGGCATTATCGTGAAATCGGAAACCACCGTTCACTTCGTACAGCAGCGCTTTATTCAGTCACACACATTGGTTTCCTATTTCCACCTCCATTCTCTTTGTACACAAGTGCGTGCGTCAAATGACAAATGAACGAGTAAAAGTTAGTTTCCTAAACCACAATATAGCCAATTTCGCCATACCCGTATTGATTTTGCAGGACGAGGTTAAAAATAATTCATTAACCGAGTATGCAGGATGAATGGGGCTTCCTCAGCTAAGGCTAAGCCTAAGCAAGCGACGTCGGCCGCGACGTCAGCGCTGGGCTTCTAGTTGGCGGGCCGCTTCGGCTCGACTCCGAGACGTGCTTTGACTTTGCGCCTGGCTTTTGAGAAAGCTAGATCTAGAACTACACAAAACTCAAGGAGCTGGCAGCATGTACATGAAAGAAACTGCACACTCCTCTCGTTCCTAACTTTTCAAGAATATTCTGTAACTTGAAGATCATGCATTAGATCTTTTTTAATTTCTTATTTTTTTCAAAATTTCTAGCAATTCATTTCCTTACCTCGACTCCAGCATTCGGCTTTACTCG